>JACMZG010000436.1:0-11446 GCA_018340805.1 Microvelia longipes | reverse complement strand
AGCTGTCATCTTTTAATTTACATAGTACAATATACTGTTAAGAAATGTATTTTAGTAAAGATATAAATATTACTTAAGTACTATACAGTTAAGAAATGTATTATACAAAGTTAAGAAATGTATTATAGTGAAGTGATGTATAATAATATAGTTATATTGTATTGTACAGGAAAGTAATTATGTTACAGTACAGTTGTTAACTAACGTATACTTAATTATAACTGAAATAATATCACTGAAAAATTCTGTTGTATTAATTAATAAATAAACTTGATTGTATGTATATATGTCTTACTTCATTTTTTCTTATTTCTTATTTAATAACTTCATAACATTTTAAAAATTTGAATATTTAAATAATAAAAAAAGATTTCGTATTTTTATTGTGATATTAATTATGATTGTAACAAAAGGATTATCTAAAATTGCACATGAAATTTTTTTTCTATTTTTATTGTAATATTAGCTATGATAAAAAAGGATTATCTACAATTATTTATGATTGTAGATAATCATATTGTTTTGACATGGATTGTTTGAATTGTATTGTTATATTTTTAGTATAAAATAAAAATTAGTTATCCAAATTTTTCAAATTTTCTTATTCTATTAAATACCCACACCATATTACTTACTTTATATATATATATATATATATATATATATATATATATATATATATATATATATATATATATATATATATATATATATATATATATATATATATATATACTACTGAAACAGAGTTGTAGATCCTACTGTACATACAGTAGAGACAACTAGAAAATACAGTTGGCTCTACTGTACGTACAGTAGAGGCAACTAGAAAATACAGTTGGCTCTACTGTACGTACAGTAGAGGCAACTAGAAAATAGAGTTGGCTCTACTGGTTGTACAGTAGAGGCAACTAGAAAATAGAGTTGGTTCTACTGGTTGTACTGTAGAGACGACTAGAAATTATAGAAGAGGCTACTAGAAATTATGGTAGAGGCTACTAGAAATTATAGAAGAGGCTACTAGAAATTAGTAGAGGCTACTAGAATTATGGTAGAGGCTACTAGAAATTATAGAAGAGGCTACTAGAAATTAGTAGAGGCTACTAGAAAATTTAGTAGCGGCTACTAGAATATATAGTTGCTGGCAACAGAATATATAGTTGTTGGCAGCAGAATTGTTATGTAGATGCAAGAGAATATGGGATGCGCCAACTAGAAGTTCTAGTAGAGTCAACAAGAAGTTACTTGGGTTTGACTCAAAAATTCTTTGCACCTAACTAAAAGGTTTAGTTGTACCTAAGCACCACTCAGTATTTCCAACTGTACGGCTTACACTGCCCCTTACAACACACTAGTTCGACCTACTAAATTCGTTCAGTTGGCGTTACTATGTTTTAGTTCCTTCTACTAAACAACCTTAACAAATGTTTAGTTAAAGTAACTTGATCCTTTAGCTATGTCCAATAAATGTTTATTTGACTCAACTGAAAGTACTTAACTGAAACCTTTAGCTGATACCAACAAACTCCTTTAACTAAAATATTTAGTTGAATTCGCAAAATGCCTTTAACTAAATCTGTTCTGTTGGATTAGCTATATTCTAGTTGTCCTTAGATCTACTGAATTTTCTGTTTGCGACCAATGTTTTTCCTATTGCTCCTACACGGAATTTTTTCTCAGTGAAGGTCTTTTTCATGCCGTTTATGAGGTAATTTTTGAATTTTTTTTATAACTTCGACCATGGTCTGTTTCCAAAACGGCCCCATAGATCGCGACAGACCTTGATGATTTAAGTTTGTTTCAATGCCAAGAGTAAAAATATAAATTTCTTTTCCATGCGGCTTATGAGGTAATTGTTGGCATTTTTTTTTTTGTTTTTGTGGTGCGCGACTGCTTCTAAACGGCCCCACTTTCAGCGACAGACCAAGGCTTTTTACGATGTACTAACTACCCCCTACAATATCCCACAGACCAATTTCATGCCTTTTATGAGGCAGAAAATAAGCCGTGGGCTCCCGTACTATGAGTTCTTGATTATTTAAGTGAATAAATACAATTGATTAATAAATTAAAACACCATTACGGTGAAAATTAGCTTGTCATAAGTTAATTTAAATACCTGTTACAACTAATTTAAACAATTTAATGCAATAAAATGGTAATTTTGTGTGTTTGTGCAAAATATAATTATTTAAAAGTAACATAAATTAACAATAAATAAAATAAAACACTATACTGTGATTTTCACCTTATTATCACTCAATTTAAATACTCGTGACAACCCATTAAAACCCTATTTTTCAATGAAATAGTATTTCTACTGAGTTCATACGCCCTAAAATTAATTACATTAAAGCAATTTGACAAAAATTTAAAGAAATAATCGTCACAAATAAAAAAAAAAAAAAAACCCCCCATAAGGAATTCAACAACACTAAAGTCCTTGATAACGAAATCACCCTTTTGTTATCAATTTCTTATCAGCGACGGTGGCGCAGCTACGGACTTCTTATCGCGAATTTGTGCTCTGAAGCAGCTGATAGAATTTATAAGGTGATTCAATTGGAGGGTTTTTATGAATCAAATCAAATTTTTTTGACATGTTAAGTTATAGCCCGGAATTGACGTCACTGCAGGAATAAATAGTAAATTTTCAATGTTGATCGCTTATACCGATTCCTGCAATGACGTCACACGTCATTCATAAAAACGTCAGGTTATAACCTCCGAATGCGTTTGGTTTGTTTACACCCAATGAAATCACCTCATAAATTTCTAACATCTTGCTCTGCACCCTCCTAAACCCCCCCCCCTGATATCCCCATAAAACAAAATGACTGCCAGATTTTTAAAATAATTAGAATTAGAATGATTGATAGCTAAGGAAACTTGTAAAGGAAATCAGTGGAGTAATTGAAGAATAATTGTTATACATTTACAGGGAGTAATTGCATATTACGTCAGTAACAGCCTTCGAATGTGTTTTTTCTTAGATTTTCTTCTAAGTCCAGGAAACCATTATTTTACTTCGCTTGGAGCTATAAAATATTTCTTTATAACTTCATTGCTTTTACCTAATCCTATGAATATTTATTCATATATATATATATATATATATATATATATATATATATATATATATATATATATATATATATTTAAATACTGTATATTTATCCAGTGTGTCAACGGATGGGGTTGCCTATACGCCTATTCGTCCATTTTACCCCATCACCAAAATTTTGAAAAAATTAAAAGTTGTTCAATCTGGATAAATGATACATAGTTTTAAAGGTCTTGACTAGTGGAACAAAAATGGTAGTATTGTAAACTCCGATTTAAGTAACACTGAGATATTTTAATAAATATATCATTTTATTTTAATAAAATAAAATTACTCTTAATTTATTTTATAATAAATTAAATATTAATTTAGCACATAAAGTATATGTTATAATTAGTAGTACCAAGCAAGATTCAACAAAATAATACTGAATTTGAATCAGCTCACAACATTCTATTATTTTCATGAATATTTAGGTCTTCCGGTGGTGACCGCGTCAATGTAGATGAAGAATCCGACGTTTCGCTTCCACTGTGGGAGGCATCTTCAGGGATGTAGGGCATCATGGATAGAAACACAATGCTCTACAAAACTGAACTCAGTTTTGTAGAGCATTGTGTTTTCTATCCATGATGTCCTACATCCCTGAAGATGCCTCCCACAGTGAAAGCGAAACGTCGGATTCTTCATCTACATTGACGCGGTCACCACCGGAAGACCTAAATCTTCATGACAACAACCGCGGAAGCCTACGCAGTTCATTATTCTATTATTTGTAATAGTATTATTATTAAAAGTTCTTTTCTGAACAAAGTCAATCTCAGAATCTAGGCTCCCCTGGATATCCTTAGACTGGGCTTGTGCCAACGATTTGGTTCTACATATTTTTATAGTATGTAAAAAAGTTTATTTTAGCACTATAATGTTGAGTTGAAATTTGGTATATGGTACACACACACACGCACACACACACACACACACACACAACACACACACACACACACATATATATATATATATATATATATATATATATATATATATATATATATATATATATATATATATATATATATAAGTTTCGTTTCAAGACATATATATTCATGATTATTTTTGGATCATAAAAGTTAAGCTGTATTCAGCAGGGTCAGTGCTGTATGGGTGACCGCTGAGAATGAAAAGGATGCATTTACTATCTGAAGACGAGCGAAGCGAGTTCGAAGTAGGGAGGATGAGCGTAGCGAATCCGATGTTATGAGGAAAAGTTCCGAGGTACCCCGTACCCGATTTTTTATTTTAAATTCTTCTTTAGATAATCAATTTTAATTGTCAATATTGTTATGTAAACAATTAATAAAATAGGTTTTATGCCAAGTTTCACACTCATCCAGAAATTAAAAACTCTGCGGTTAAATCATGACGTCAATAAACAAAATAAATAATTTTTATGTAATTTTTTTAACATTAAAGCTATACTGTATGTATAATACGTTAAAAATTAAACTCATGTATTTAATAGAAAAATAAATTTATCACTTATATGATTATAATTATGAATAATTTATTAATAATTGATTTTTACTTTTGAATTATTTCTTATATTGTAAAAAAATAAAAGTATTTTTAAATAATAATAAAATAATTGATTTTTTTTATAATTTTATTACTTCTGCGATTGGTTAGCATTATCGACTGACATATAAGAATGCAATTTTAAGTTAAATATCGTTAAATAAACTATATGAAGTTAGATTTGAAAATTTGAATAATAAATAGGAATTGTATAAGATTAGATTATGTAAGTCACAATTATTGAATCTGTTAAAATTATTTTACAGGAAATAATTGTGCGAATATTTTACTATAAATGTATAATTTTTATAGTGATTATTTAGATATATTAGTGCAGGGTTACGCAAAGCGTGGTCTACGGACCTATGGGAAAAAACAACCTCTTAATATTCCTTTGTCAAATATGTGATTTACCCTTAGAATAATACTATATATAGAAGGAGCACAGGGCCGTAAACACAATGTAATTCCACTGATAACACGAAAGCCGGTTGACTGGTGCAACTAAGTAATGCTGCCAACCTGACAACAAAAGATTATTTAAATATTTGTCATAAATATCTATTAATGAAGGTAGATCGTAAAGAACAAATATAATAACTTAAAACACCTGCTGAGTATTTAATAAAACTGGTCTTAGATGGCAAAAGGGTGGCGAAATACAAGAATCTACATTTAGTTGACGAGGACTACTTATTATATATAAATTTTAATAAATACGTTAAACTACAATTTAAAATGCTTAAAATATTGTAATGCACCGATATTTATATTAGTATTTTATGAATAATCAATCATTAATTAATAATAGAACATAATAATTCAGCAACCGGAAGTATTGCCAACTTTTTTTTAGAAAATTGTATATTGTTATGGTGGCAGCATTACTTAGTTGCACCAGTGAACCGACTTTCGTGTTATCAGTAGTGCTCCTTCTATATATAGTATTATTCTAAGGATTTACCCAAAGGGACTAAAGGTGCATTCAGAATACTGCGGTAGCGATGCGTCCGTCCGTCCGTGCGTAGCGGTCATTGCGATGCGGAAAGTGATGGTTCCACAATTGCCACGCTACGACCGCAAAAGCCGCTAACGCAGCGCACTCTTGTTCCGAATTTTGGAAATCAAAATATATTTTTCTTAACAAAGATTAAAAAGACGAAGAAGAAAAGGTTGTTTTGGACGAGCTGTGTCTTTTTAGATTTCATTTTAATTTTTTCATTATATCAAATATTTAATTTATTTAATCATGTCTGATGATAATGGGAACTTTCACACTAAATGATAGTTCTTGTTCAAATTATTTTGTCTTATTTAAAATTTCATATGGTCTAAGTTTAAATAATTTTTATCTGATCTACCCGATCAACACAGCAAAGTATTATCTTGTTCAATTTATTATAATGTAATGTACTATATATTTTATGTTATAAAATGTAATTAATAGTCTTTTTTTTTTGAAAAACATTTCAACTCCAGGATCTACTTGTTAAATACTATTTAGGCAGTAAAACCAAGAGAATAGAAATAATGTATAACATTTCAGATCAATTAAATTAAGATTAAATATACGAATCAAGATTTTAACAATATTTATCAAGATAAAACTGAACCATTCAAATTGGCAAACACCAAGAATATTAATTGAACGAACGTAGTTGAGTTCTTACATTTCAGAAGATTGGGACGGCGCGTTTGTTTGTGTGTTTGTGAGTTTGTGTGTTTGTGTGTTTGTTTGTACGTGTCGCGATAACTGCCGTAAAAATTGACCGATTTTGATAAAATTTTGTATACAGGTAAAACTAATTATCTGTCAGAGCTGTATAGTTTTTGGTAATATTCCGAAAAATATTTTCAAAATGGCAGCCAAAATGGCGGACCGGATAAAAAAAAATTTTGAGCGAAAAAATCGTGTTGTATATCGTTTGAAAGCTCTTAAAGAGTAGAAAAAGAAAATATATGTTTCATGGTCAAAATTTAATAATTTTTTGAAAAATTTTAAAATGGCGGCTAAAATAATGAACCCAAAAAATTTAAAATTGAAGAAATAACTCGAGTAATATATCGTTGTAAAGCTCTTGATTAGTAAAACAAAAAATGTTATATACTAAATTCCGAAAAATTCAACATGGCGGCCATAATTTAATATAATAATTAGTTTTTACTAATTTTATAAAAATTTACAAGATAAAGATCTATTGTAATTTACTTTAGATACTTTTATACAAGTAAAATTAACTATATGTCAGAGCTGTATAGTTTTGGTAATATTCCGAAAAATATATTTAAAATGGCGGCCAATATGGGACCGGATAAAAAATTTTTGAGCAAAAATCGTGTTGTATATCGTTTAAAAGCTCTTAAAAAGTAGAAAAAAAAATATATTTTCATGTCAACATTTCAAATTTTTTATTAATTTAAAAATGGCGGCTAAATAATAAACTCAAAAAAATAAAATTTAGAGCGAGCCTTCTTTTACCATTTATTATTATAAATATACGCGAGCCTTTTTTAATATGCATTATATTTAAATATAAGCAATCTAGCGAGCGTAGCGAGCCTTTTTTACTATGCATTAATATTAAATATAAGCAATCTAGCGAGCGAAGCGAGCCTTTTTTAATATATATTTTATTTAAATATAAGCAAACTAGCGAGCGAAGCGAGCCTATTTTAACGTTGTATTATTATAAATATAGCAATCTAGCGAGCGAAGCGAGCCTATTTTTAACGTTGTATTATTACAAATATAAGCAATCTAGCGAGCGAAGCGAGCCTTTTTTAAATGCATTAATATAAATATAAGCAATCTAGCGAGCGAAGCGAGCCTTTTTTACAATATATTTTATTATAAATATAGCAATCTAGCGAGCGAAGCGAGCCTTTTTTACTATGCATTAATATTAAATATAAGCAATCTAGCGAGCGAAGCGAGCCTTTTTACAATATTATTTTATTAAATATAAGCAATCTAGCGAGCGAAGCGAGCCTTTTTTACATGCATAATATAAATTACGCAATCTAGCGAGCGAAGCGAGCCTTTTTTACCTACGCAATCAAGCGAGCAAGCGAGCCTTTTTTACAATATATTTTATAAAATATAAGCAATCTAGCGAGCGAAGCGAGCCTTTTTTTAACATTGTATTATTATAATATACGCAATCTAGCGAGCGAAGCGAGCCTTTTTTACTATGCATTAATATTAAATAAGCAATCTAGCGAGCGAAGCGAGCTTTTTTACAATATATTTATTATAAATATAAGCAATCTAGCGAGCGAAGCGAGCCTTTTTTACATGCATAATATAAATCTACGCAATCTAGCGAGCGAAGCGAGCCTTCTTTTACTATTTATTATTATAAATATACGCAATCAGCGAGCGAAGCGAGCCTTTTTTACTATGCATTAATATTAAATATAGCAATCTAGCGAGCGAAGCGAGCCTTTTTAATATATATTTTATTATAAATATAGCAATCTAGCGAGCGAAGCGAGCCTATTTTTAACTTGTTTATTATAAATATAAGCAATCTAGCGAGCGAAGCGAGCCTATTTTTAACGTTGTATTATTAAAATATAAGCAATCTAGCGAGCGAAGCGAGCCTTTTTACTATGCATTAATATTAAATATAAGCAATCTAGCGAGCGAAGCGAGCCTTTTTTACAATATATTTTATTATAAATATAAGCAATCTAGCGAGCGAAGCGAGCCTTTTTTACTATGCATTAATATTAAAATAAGCAATCTAGCGAGCGAAGCGAGCCTTTTTTACATATATTTTATTATAAATATAAGCAATCTAGCGAGCGAAGCGAGCCTTCCTTTTACATGTAAGCAATCTAGCGAGCGAAGCGAGTACCATTTATTATAATATACGCAATCAAGCGAGCAAAGCGAGCCTTTTTTACAATATATTTTATCACAAATATAAGCAATCTAGCGAGCGAAGCGAGCCTTTTTTTAACATTGTATTATTATAAATATACGCAATCTAGCGAGCGAAGCGAGCCTTTTTACTATGCATTATATTAAATATAAGCAATCTAGCGAGCGAAGCGAGCTTTTTTTAAATATATTTTATTATAAATATAGCAATCTAGCGAGCGAAGCGAGCCTCTTTTTACATGCTTAATATAAATCTACGCAATCTAGCGAGCGAAGCGAGCCTTCTTTTACGCATGAATATAAATCTACGCAATCTAGCGAGCGAAGCGAGCCTCTTTATATATTATTTTAAATATACGCAAAGCGAGCGAAGCCAGCTTTTTTTATTTGCATTAAATAAATTCGCATCTAGCGAGCGAAGCGAGCCTTCTTTACAATATATTTTATATAAATATAAGCAATCTAGCGAGCGAAGCGAGCCTTCTTTTACAAGCATGAATATAATCTACGCAATCTAGCGAGCGAAGCGAGCCTTCTTTTACCATTTATTAATATAAGTTACGCAATCAGCGAGCGAAGCGAGCCTTTTTTACAATATATTTATTACAAATATAAGCAATCTAGCGAGCGAAGCGAGCCTTTTTTTTAAACATTATTATTATAAATATACGCAATCTAGCGAGCGAAGCGAGCCTCTTTTACTTGATAATATAATCTACGCAATCTAGCGAGCGAAGCGAGCCTTTTTTACAATATATTTTTATTATAAATATAAGCAATCTAGCGAGCGAAGCGAGCCTTCTTTTACCATTTATTATTATAAATATACGCAATCAAGCGAGCGAAGCGAGCCTTTTTACAATATTTTTATTATAAATATAAGCAATCTAGCGAGCGAAGCGAGCCTTTTTTTAACTTTGTATTATTATAAATATAAGCAATCTAGCGAGCGAAGCGAGCCTTTTTTACTATGTAAATGTTAAAGATACCTAAACTAGCAAGCGATGCGAGCCTTTTTGAGTTTATACTTTAAAATAGTATAGCATCCGAATGTTTTTGATAAACTTATTTCGTTGTTTTTAAATTAATATTTTTTTATGTATTCTTTTGCCGTGAGTTCTTTGATGCAACGCATTACTAGTTGAACGAACGTAAGTGAGTTTCTTACATTTCAGAAGATGGGACGCGCGTATGTTTGTTTGTATGTTTGTGTGTTTGTTTGTACGTGTCGCGATAACTGCCGTAAAAATGACCGATTTTAATAAATTTTGTATACAGGTAAAACTAATTATGTGTCAGAGCTGTATAGTTTTTTGGTAATATTCCGAAAATATTTTCAAAATGGCAGCCAAAATGGCGGACGGATAAAAAAAAATTTGAGCGAAAAATCGTTTGTATATCGTTTTTAAGCTCTTAAAGAGTAGAAAAAGAAAATATATGTTTCATGGTCAACATTTTAAAATTTTTGAATAATTTTAAAAATGGCGGCTAAATAATGAACTCAAAAAATTTAAAATTAAAGGAATAACTCGAGTAATATATCGTTGTAAAGCTCTTGATTAGTAGAACAAAAAATGTTATATACTAAATTCCCGAAAAAATTCAACATGGCGGCCATAATTTAATATAATAATTAGTTTTTACTAATTTTATAGGAATTTACAAGATAAAGATCAATTTTAATATACTTTAGATACTTTATACAAATAAAATTAACTAATGTCAGAGCTGTATTAGTTTTTGGTAATATTCCGAAAAATATTTTTAAAATGGCAGCCAATATGGCGGACCGGATAAAAAATTTTGAGCAAAAAATCGTGTTGTATATCGTTTAAAAGCTCTTAAAGAGTAGAAAAAAAATATATTTTTCATGGTCAGCATTTCAATTCTTTTTAATAATTTAAAAATGGCGGCTAAAATATTAAACTCAAAAAAATAAAATTTAAAGCGAGCCTTTTAACTATGTATTATTATAAACATACGCATCAAGCGAGCGAAGCGAGCCTTTTTTACTATGCATTAATATTACAATATAGCAATCTAGCGAGAGAAGCGAGCCTTTTTTACTATGTAAATGTTAAAGATATCTAAACGAGCAAGCGAAGCGAGCCTTTTTGAGTTTTAATAATCTCTTGATGCATTTGAAATAAGTTATAAGTCAAATGCCTATAAGCTTTTTTAGTTTTAATTAATCCCATATCCAGTGTTTATTAGCACTTTAAATATAAACTAAGTCTTATGTTTTGAATGCATTAATTACTTTTGAAAGTGCTAGTTCTTTAGATTAGACTTGTCAACGTGCATTTGTATTATAGCATAGTGTTTGAATCGTATCTCTAGTTGAGGAAGATCTTTAGTGGTCATAGAATAACTAGCAAATGCCGGATCGAGTAGGATTGTATTAATCTTATTGGACCCATACGAGCCTCTCCTGCTGAAAATTGCAAATCATCCTTTACATAGGCATAATCCACATATAACGAGATGGGATTTTCTAATTAATATTGTTTGAGCACTATAACACGGGTCTCTTTAAAGCTAGTATCTCTTTGGTGATGGAACAATGCTTGTCTTGATATCTCAATAGTTCTGTCTGGCATAATTTGTTCCAGTAACAACTATGATTGTTATCTTTTAAAAAAAGGTTGAAAAGGATTAACAAAATTTGTTCATTCAACATAACTATTGTATTTGTCCCTTTATCACACATCCGAATAGTCTATATAAACTGTCTTTATTTTCAGAAGCATTTCTATATCTGGAAACTTCATCGTTCCTTCTATAGACTGCTCTTATATTTCCAAATCACCAGAAGTTAATGGCGGGACATTCAATTCTAGTTTGCTCCCAACGCAAGTATGGTCTTGAAGTGAATCCGTTTGCTACATCATCCGATTGGTGTTCTTAGTCAGTCAAGAATCTCG
>JACMZG010000435.1:15000-18338 GCA_018340805.1 Microvelia longipes | reverse complement strand
ACAACTAATTTTAGTTACGAGTTAAACTGTTATGAACTAATAATGATCCTTCCGCAGGTTCACCTACGGAAACCTTGTTACGACTTTTACTTCCTCTAAATGATCAAGTTTGAGTGTCTTTTTCCCATTCATAGAAATGTTGCCATTTCTTAGACCAGAATCCAACAATCTCACTAAACCATTCAATCGGTAGTAGCGACGGGCGGTGTGTACAAAGGGCAGGGACGTAATCAGCGCAAGCTAGTGACTTGCGCTTACTAGGAATTCCTCGTTCATGCGAAATAATTACAATTCGCAATCCCTGATACGACAGTGTTTCACAAGATTGCCCAACTATTTCTAGTAAGGGATACTTGTTGGAACTGCCATTGTAGCGCGCGTGCGGCCCCGGACATCTAAGGGCATCACAGACCTGTTATTGCTCTTTTTCATTTAGCTAGACGCTATTTATTCTCTAAGAAGTGATCATTTACGAGTTAAAATAAATACACTATTTAGCAAGTTAGAGTCTCGTTCGTTATCGGAATTAACCTGACAAATCGCTCCACCAACTAAGAACGGCCATGCACCACACCACCGAATCAAGAAAGAGCTATCAATCTGTCAATCCTCACAGTGTCCGGACCGGGTGAGATTTCCCGTGTTGAGTCAAATTAAGCCGCAGGCTCCACTCCTGGTGGTGCCCTTCCGTCAATTCCTTTAAGTTTCAGCTTTGCAACCATACTTCCCCCGGAACCCAAAGACTTTGGTTTCCCGGTGACTTCTAGCAAGATGATAAATTATCATCGCTAACTGTCAGTTGGCATAGTTTATGGTCAGAACTAGGACGGTATCTGATCGTCTTCGATCCTCTGACTTTCGTTCTTGATTAATGAAAACATTCTTGGCAAATGCTTTCGCAGTAGATTGTCTGCTGATGGTCTCAGAATTTCACCTCTAGCACCAGCATACATATGCCCCCGGCAGTCTCTTTTAATCATTACTTCAGTTTCGAAAACCAACAAAATAAAACCGAAGTCTTATTTCATTATTCCATGCAACAATATGCAGGCATAAGCCTGCTTTAAGCACTCTAATTTTTTCAAAGTAAACTTGTCGGTTATTGAAAAATCCCAATAAAGTGACTTAACAATATACACGACGGTGAAGGAAGATTCAACACTCGGTCATAGACCTCATAAAGAATCATTTCCTCAATTTCAACTACGAGCTTTTTAACTGCAACAACTTTAATATACGCTTTGGAGCTGGAATTACCGCGGCTGCTGGCACCAGACTTGCCCTCCAATTGATACTTGATAAAGTATTTAAAAATATTCTCATTGCAATTATGAAACCACTAGGGCCCATATTGTTATTTATTGTCACTACCTCACCGAACCGGTATTGGGTAATTTTCGCGCCTGCTGCCTTCCGTGGATGTGGTAGCCGTTTCTCAGGCTCCCTCTCCGGAATCGAACACTGATTCCCCGTTACCCGTTACAACCATGGTAAGCTTTGATCTTACCATCGAAAGTTGATAGGTCAGCCATTTCAAGAGATTCGTCGTCAACACTAAGGTTGTACGATCAGTGAAGTTATCCAGAGTCATCAAAATTCTGCCTTGCGACAGGTTAGTTTTGATCTAATAAATCCGCCGCTTCGTGAGTCACGGCATTCTTTAAAATATTAGCTCTAGAATTACCACAGTTATCTTGTGGCAAATAGATTATATCTCTAAATAATAGCTGTTATAATGAGCCATCCGCGGTTTCAGTTTATAAAACTGTGTACTTAGACATGCATGGCTTAATCTTTGAGATAAGCATATGACTACTGGCAGGATCAACCAGATATTTATATATACGACCGCCTAAGCGAGTCATTTCGTTAATATTCAATCGCATAACTGCATATTTAAACACAGCTACATTAGGTCATTCGTTATAATTGCAAAGCAACTATTTCTTTATTCGTTAAACCCTCATAAATGATAGGTAATTAATTGAATTAATCAATTAAATCTGACAAGATACAGGCCTGGACAGAGAAAATGAAATTGCAACTGCTACAATGCTGCTGCTATATTCACCCGGACGAATATGTATAAACGTAAACAATCATAAAGATTATTTAAGGATTATCGCTGCGTTGGCTGTAGGGCTACTAACAAAATATTCTGTACTGATCCACAATTGTATTAACAATTGATAGATTTTATATGAGCCAACAAATAATCAATCAGTATATTTCAACTAATCAACTATAATTAAATAGTCAGCTCACATATATACTGTGGATATATACCTTGGGTAGCATTCCTGAAACCGCGACTTTAGTATTAATTTATTGTTTCCAAAAATATATTTATTTAGATGTAAAACTGTTTTCTTAATATGGTTAGCGAAAAAATTTATCAAAAACGGTTAAAAAATAAGAAATTTAGGGCATTTCTCTTTGAAAATTTGTGTAAAAATTTTAAAATTTTTTTTATCTTTTGTTTGTATTTATTATGTTTATTAAGCTCAAATTGCTTTTCTAGTATAATTTTTAATTCTCTGTTAAATGTACTAATTTTTATTTCAAATTTAAAATTTTTTAGCAATAGTTTAGACATTTATGTTGGTTCATTAAAAATACACGTGATTAAACATAATTATCACTTTTTGCTGATATTATTAAATGTTTATATAATTATCAGTTAGAGAAAAAAATTCTACATCGAATCATACTAAAATCTCTTATATATCTCAATTTTTACTAAAGTTATGACTAAATTTAAGTTTATGAGAGGTTTCCTTAATTTTTGGATTTGGCCGCTGGAGTTTGAAGAAATACACATTGTACTGAATTGAATTATATATCTAATGAAAGAGCGTAAAAAGTTGAGTAGGAATCAGTTTAAATATACCAAAAACTTTATTATTCACAAAGTTATTCGAGGTTTAAGTTTATCGGAGGCTGGGAGTTTTCCTTAATTTATAATTTTTCTTAAAATAATTATTATTTTCTTTAATTTAAGGGTATTAATATGATTTACATATTATTAGAAAGAGCAAAGAAAGGGAAATCAGATCCATTCCTTACTTTCGTAATATATTAATTTGAAAATTAATTAAATAAATTTTACTTAAGAATTATTATGCAATGATGTAATACTTGCAAAAATATCTTTGTCATAAATTTTAGTGCAATAATTTTTTAATAAAATGTGTTTCGGTTTCTTAATTTTAGGTTCGATAATATGATTTATATATCATTAGAAAGAACAAAAAATATATAATAAGCGGACAGTTTTATTTGCCTTATTTAATTATTGGAAACAAAGTTATATTAATTTAAAAGTTAATTAATTAAAT
>JACMZG010000435.1:7500-10000 GCA_018340805.1 Microvelia longipes | reverse complement strand
CAAATTGTCAATGATCAGAGCGTTGTGCATTTTACATTAATTCACGTATTTTGCTACGTTCTTCATCGACGTGTGAGCCGAGTGATCCATCGCTTAAAGTGGTTATTAATACAGATGCTATTAGGCGATCCATACTCTATTTTGATCAACTCAATAATGAAATCGAGGACCCGTATTGCTTTTGCAATACTATTATAAAATTAAATTATAGACGTTCTCAGGGCTCTCTTTCAATTTTGTAAACATATTTATAGCCAATCCAAGATTTATCGCAACAATTTCGGTATTAACCTACAAAGCATCAGGTAGTCGCGACTCGGACAAATACGTAAACAATCTTTACTGAAATATTTAAGCCTTGCACAATATCTTGATCACGCTTTGATATTGTTTAGATCAGTGCCAGATAATGAATAAATTCAAAATCCGTATTGCATACGCCAATTTAAAGTATGCACTGTACTTGCCACGCAAATATTTCTATTCACACGACATAGGCACCTGAGAAAGAGTTTAATGCTAAGCCAAGTTGTATCCTGAACCTATTGCAAAATAGAATTGACCCGAAAAATCAATTCACATTTGCTTACAACTCAAAATAGCATTGATGCATCAGTATCATGATACACTAATTTTAGTTACGAGTTAAACTGTTATGAACTAATAATGATCCTTCCGCAGGTTCACCTACGGAAACCTTGTTACGACTTTTACTTCCTCTAAATGATCAAGTTTGAGTGTCTTTTCCCATTCATAGAAATGTTGCCATTTCTTAGACCAGAATCCAACAATCTCACTAAACCATTCAATCGGTAGTAGCGACGGGCGGTGTGTACAAAGGGCAGGGACGTAATCAGCGCAAGCTAGTGACTTGCGCTTACTAGGAATTCCTCGTTCATGCGAAATAATTACAATTCGCAATCCCTGATACGACAGTGTTTCACAAGATTGCCCAACTATTTCTAGTAAGGGATACTTGTTGGAACTGCCATTGTAGCGCGCGTGCGGCCCCGGACATCTAAGGGCATCACAGACCTGTTATTGCTCTTTTTCATTTAGCTAGACGCTATTTATTCTTCTAAGAAGTGATCATTTACGAGTTAAAATAAATACACTATTTAGCAAGTTAGAGTCTCGTTCGTTATCGGAATTAACCTGACAAATCGCTCCACCAACTAAGAACGGCCATGCACCACCACCCACCGAATCAAGAAAGAGCTATCAATCTGTCAATCCTCACAGTGTCCGGACCGGGTGAGATTTCCCGTGTTGAGTCAAATTAAGCCGCAGGCTCCACTCCTGGTGGTGCCCTTCCGTCAATTCCTTTAAGTTTCAGCTTTGCAACCATACTTCCCCCGAACCCAAAGACTTGGTTTCCCGGTGACTTCTAGCAAGATGATAAATTATCATCGCTAACTGTCAGTTGGCATAGTTTATGGTCAGAACTAGGACGGTATCTGATCGTCTTCGATCCTCTGACTTTCGTTCTTGATTAATGAAAACATTCTTGGCAAATGCTTTCGCAGTAGATTGTCTGCTGATGGTCTCAGAATTTCACCTCTAGCACCAGCATACATATGCCCCCGGCAGTCTCTTTTAATCATTACTTCAGTTTCGAAAACCAACAAAATAAAACCGAAGTCTTATTTCATTATTCCATGCAACAATATGCAGGCATAAGCCTGCTTTAAGCACTCTAATTTTTTCAAAGTAAACTTGTCGGTTATTGAAAAATCCCAATAAAGTGACTTAACAATATACACGACGGTGAAGGAAGATTCAACACTCGGTCATAGACCTCATAAAGAATCATTTCCTCAATTTCAACTACGAGCTTTTTAACTGCAACAACTTTAATATACGCTTTGGAGCTGGAATTACCGCGGCTGCTGGCACCAGACTTGCCCTCCAATTGATACTTGATAAAGTATTTAAAATATTCTCATTGCAATTATGAAACCACTAGGGCCCATATTGTTATTTATTGTCACTACCTCACCGAACCGGTATTGGGTAATTTTCGCGCCTGCTGCCTTCCGTGGATGTGGTAGCCGTTTCTCAGGCTCCCTCTCCGGAATCGAACTGATTCCCCGTTACCCGTTACAACCATGGTAAGCTTTGATCTTACCATCGAAAGTTGATAGGTCAGCCATTTCAAGAGATTCGTCGTCAACACTAAGGTTGTACGATCAGTGAAGTTATCCAGAGTCATCAAAATTCTGCCTTGCGACAGGTTAGTTTTGATCTAATAAATCCGCCGCTTCGTGAGTCACGGCATTCTTTAAAATATTAGCTCTAGAATTACCACAGTTATCTTGTGGCAAATAGATTATATCTCTTAAATAATAGCTGTTATAATGAGCCATCCGCGGTTTCAGTTTATAAAACTGTGTACTTAGACATGCATGGCTTAATCTTTGAGATAAGCATATGACTACTGGCAGGATCAACCAGATATTTATATATACGACCGCCTAAGCGAGTCATTTCGTTAATATTC
>JACMZG010000435.1:0-2500 GCA_018340805.1 Microvelia longipes | reverse complement strand
CGTCCCCAATACTTCTAATCATTCGCTTTACCAGGTAAAACTACAATAACAAATGTCAGCTATCCTGAGGGAAACTTCGGAGGGAACCAGCTACTAGATGGTTCGATTAGTCTTTCGCCCCTATACTCATGTCCGACGATCGATTTGCACGTCAGAACCGCGGCGGTCCTCCACCAGAGTTTCCTCTGGCTTCAACCTGCACAAGCATAGTTCACCATCTTTCGGGTCTCTACATGATCGCTCAAACTCCGCCCAGATGCGAACATCTTTAGACGGGTCGATGTTGCACTCAGTGTTGCCACGAGGTCACATCACAGTTTACCGAGGTAAACCTTTACATTAATTACGCCGTGGGGTTTCGTAAGGCCCTTTGACTCGCGATCATATAAAAACTCCTTGGTCCGTGTTTCAAGACGGGACGAGTAAGTAACCTACATACACTGCAGACTTTAGATCAACACATCGATCATGAAAAACATCAACAATTCACAAATAGCCTATTATTAGTCTATTAAGAATCATCAACATTAAACCAATCAATTTCTGTCAATCGCAATCACCAATAAATCATTTAACCGTGTAACCAGCTATAAAACCATTCCCGAAGGAATGATCACCTTCAAAAATTACGACAGAAAAAGACGCTATCGGTCGCAGTACTGTTATACAGAAAGTGCATCAACCGCATATTAAGATCTCGATAAAAGCGATTCCTAGTGGGATTTCGCAAAAATCAAGAAAACACGCAGTTAACTGAATCCCATACAACATCTTCGGCTTCACTCGTTTACCTCTAAGCGATTTCACGTACTATTTAACTCTCTCTTCAAAGTTCTTTTCAACTTTCCCTCACGGTACTTGTTTGCTATCGGACTCACACAAGTATTTAGCCTTAGATGGAGTTTACCACCCAATTTGGACTGCATTCTCAAACAATCCGACTCATAGGAAGCATCAATAATAGTTTCAAACACTCCAACGGGCCTAACACCCTCTATGGACAACATCACAATCAAGTGAATTTGGAGTATCATCTTCAATTAAAAACGCAACCTTTACACCACAATTCCCAATATCAAAGATACAGGATTCGGTGCTGGGCTAATTCCCGGTCGTTCGCCACTACTGGGGAAATCCTTGTTAGTTTCTTTTCCTCCGCTTAATGATATGCTTAAGTTCAGCGGGTAATCTCGTCTGATCTGAGGTCGGGTAATAAATCAAATATGCATAATGAATGTTCCTTAAAATAAATTGATTATTTACTCTTACTAACGTATCACTAGAGCACAACTCATAAAGCCGTGGCTCCAGCTAATTAAACCGAAAGTAATTTTAATAATCAGAACATTCCACATACTCGATTTGTTAAAAACGCAATAAATTACGAATTCAACTAAACTCTATGTTTCCATAGAGGTGTACCGAAATACACTATCACCTTAAAGAGGCACTTTCGACAAAATAAACGCCAAAAGTGAACCCTCAAAACATTACTATTGAACGTAATGATAAATACAATGCCGACCCTCAGACAGCCGTGGCTAAAGGTTTACCAATAGCCGCCATTTGCGTTCAAATTGTCAATGATCAGAGCGTTGTGCATTTTACATTAATTCACGTATTTTGCTACGTTCTTCATCGACGTGTTGAGCCGAGTGATCCATCGCTTAAAGTGGTTATTAATACAGATGCTATTAGGCGATCCATACTCTATTTTGATCAACTCAATAATGAAATCGAGGACCCGTATGCTTTTGCAATACTATTATAAAATTAAATTATAGACGTTCTCAGGCTCTCTTTCAATTTTGTAAACATATTTATAGCCAATCCAAGATTTATCGCAACAATTTCGGTATTAACCTACAAAGCATCAGGTAGTCGCGACTCGGACAAATACGTAAACAATCTTTACTGAAAATATTTAAGCCTTGCACAATATCTTGATCACGCTTTGATATTGTTTAGATCAGTGCCAGATAATGAATAAATTCAAAATCCGTATTGCATACGCCAATTTAAAGTATGCACTGTACTTGCCACGCAAATATTTTCTATTCACACGACATAGGCACCCTGAAAGAGTTTAATGCTAAGCAAGTTGTATCCTGAACCTATTGCAAAATAGAATTGACCCGAAAAATCAATTCACATTTGCTTACAACTCAAAATAGCATTGATGCATCCAGTATCATGATACACTAATTTTAGTTACGAGTTAAACTGTTATGAACTAATAATGATCCTTCCGCAGGTTCACCTACGGAAACCTTGTTACGACTTTTACTTCCTCTAAATGATCAAGTTTGAGTGTCTTTTCCCATTCATAGAAATGTTGCCATTTCTTAGACCAGAATCCAACAAATCTCACTAAACCATTCAATCGGTAGTAGCGACGGGCGGTGTGTACAAAGGGCAGGGACGTAATCAGCGCAAGCTAGTGACTTGCGCTTACTAGGAATTCCTCGTTCATGCGAAATAATTACAATTCGCAAATCCC
>JACMZG010000434.1:0-18386 GCA_018340805.1 Microvelia longipes | reverse complement strand
CAATGAAATTTTATTTAAAAATTTAATTTTTACTAATTGTTCTATTAGGAATATCTTATAAATAACATGTTTTTTAACAATGAAAATTTCATAATTAATTTTAATTTATAATATTTTTCAATAAATCATTATGTATTGTATTTAT
The DNA here is from genome assembly GCA_018340805.1 of Microvelia longipes. Taxonomy (NCBI): domain Eukaryota; kingdom Metazoa; phylum Arthropoda; class Insecta; order Hemiptera; family Veliidae; genus Microvelia; species Microvelia longipes. The sequence goes on along the minus strand of JACMZG010000434.1, from coordinate 18,241 downwards.
TTCATTACAATTTAATTATTATGCTAATTTTATTGATTTTTTACTTTTATTCAATAAAATTAATATCGATGCGTTTATTTTTTATCAGTCGAGTTATAATTGTTTATCATTTTTGCGGATCTGGTCTAGCCAATGGCAGGCGTTAAGACTAGCTGTATTGATTTCTCACAAGATAGATACAGTTTTGTAGCGGGTACATTTGAGACCGAATGTGAATCGTCGGGAAGCGCTTTAACCAGAGATGCACATGCTGAAATCGAGCTTAGGTATAGTTAGAACGTATACAAGCTGTTCGAGTAAGTTCTTTATATGAACGGTTTCGGATGGTGTAACGTTGCAGCAGTACAACTTGAGACGGATGTACGGTCGGAAGAATAGCAGCCGCTTGTGGCATTACCGGTGAGGCAATTAATGGTAAAGAATAAATAGGACTGATATTAAATAATGCATGAATAATTTTTTTAATAATAATATAAAAATAATAATTAATCTATTTGGAATAATAATAATAATATACTAATTGCATTAAAATATTAATAATTTATGGTTAAATTATTTTAATAAATATGGGACACCTTTTTATCTATGAGAGATATCAATTTATCTGGAAAATGTATCCAATATTCCTTGATGAGTTTCAATAATGAGTCATTAATCATCTTATGTCGGACTTACTAATAATGTAATCTGGATCATCTAATACGAAAATGTCATGTTGTTGATCGGGGGCATCTTATGGTCGGTGGGCCAAGAGTGTGACCCAACAGACATCAATCTAGTTTGAACTTGAATCAACTAATGTTTCCACGCGGTATCTAATAGTTTGAAACCTTAACGATTATGTATAATCCCAACAGACATCATTCGAGTTTGACTTCTGACTCGAAGTTATGATGCTCGGTGAATTGTAAACTAAATTATTACCGTTTATTTGACTTGAAAAATTATTACCCTTATTTAGGCTTGAAAATAATTACCGACTAATAGTTTTGATAAGTTTTACCGACTAAATAGATTGAATTATTTTTAAAATATAAGGCTTATTGATCATGGTCGGATATTCGAGCATGAAGATTCGAGCACCGGATTTCGGCACAGAGATTCGAGTTCGAGCACTGAACTCGGAGATTGTGAGCTCAGAGCACTGAACTCGGAGCACTGAATGGAGCCTGCGCTCAGAGCATGGAGCTCTGAGTTTAATTCACCCGGGGAAATTTTTAATTAAAATATTTAATTGATTAACTATGTGATCGAAATTGGTTTTAAAAATTATTTTTGAATTTCAATGGTTGGTTTCCCATATTGGGTTTCATTCCAATCTTCTTTGTTCATTTATTTTAATAGTTTTCCCCTATAACATTTCTTCATAAGTTTGGCTATGATGAAATTTATACCGTTAAAATCAGCGGGACAAAAATTCTTCTTTCAAATAGTATTTTATAAAAAACTTTGTTTTGAAAAATATTTTTTAAATTTCAGTGGTCTGGGTTCAAAATTATCGTTCTTGACCATTTATTTAATTAGTTTTTCCATAATAATTTGATCTATATGATTGGTGGATTTAGTTTAATATTTCTTACTTCTGCCATTAAATTTGCTCTATGAATTTACCTATTTCCGATAAATTCGAGGAACTTTTATTTATTTCGAAAATGATTGTCATTCAGAAATGATTCCCATCATTATTCCGAATCAATTGATGTAAAATCTCGTAAAAAATTTGAAAAAATTCGGGTCTTGCCCCCGTTCTCCCGAGAAAAAATGGTTTTAAAATCTAATAATAAATTATTTTGTTATTTTTTACATAACCAAAATTATTATGACTTATTAAAATGGCACAAAATAAGTATGACGTCATCCAAATTTTATTTGCCACAATTATGTAACAGGGGTGAGGAGGGGCGGGGTGGGGTCTTCCTTTAAAACAAAAAATTAAAATTAAATTAATATTATGATAATAATGATGAAATGATTATGTTCATAATTACGTAATGTCACTTCAGTAAAAACAAACATTTTCAATATTACGTATAATTACGTAATAAATACGTAACCCACTCCATAAACAAAAGTTTTCAATTATTACATCATAATTACGTCATAATTGCATAATACATCATGTAAAATTATGGACGTAATCAAATGGCGCAAAATTCGGTAATATTACGCCATAATTATGTAATAACACAACTAAAATCACTTAATTATACTCATTATTACGTAATAACTACAGAAAAAGACTGTATAAATATGGCCACAAGTTATGTAAAGGGGGTCTTCGCACACATTGTTGGCCGTTAGCACATACCTACTAATAAGAATTAATGTGCGTTCACTTGGCAGTTAACGTTTAATTCCTGAGAAGGCAATCGTCAAAAATTTGGAAAACTAACAAAGTAGGTAGATATGAGCACTCCACGCACTCCCCTTAGACAAAAAAAACTTTGCTTGATGGAACTGTAATAAGTTCAAATGATGAGTCATTCTGGAATGAGTAATCGTGGATTGGGGGGGGGGGGGGGGGGGGGGGGTGTCATAGGTCATGAGTTATGGTGATGAGTTATACTTTTTAAAAACATTTTATTTTTATTTTTTTAAAATTTTTTATTTTAATCGATAGGAGAATTAAAAAGTAAGATTGGATATATCATAAACCAGTACCTTCAGACAAAAGGAACCTGTAAAATCGAGAACAAAGGTAGTGTATGTGTGTATAAAAATGGTAATGGACACTTGGTTTTTATAGGATTGGTGATGTACCAAAAGGTCGCATAGGGGTTGCAAAATGGCTGCCAAAGCTCGCCATTGTAAGGTACAGTTATATCCGCGAAACAATTCAAAAAAATATTTTGGTGGGAAAAAATATTTGAAATTTAATTCAAATCTTTGAAATCATTGGTTAATTTTTGAAAGTCATGATTTTTGAAAGTATATGTATGTTCTATAATTTAAATTAAATACTGTCTTTTAATAAAATACTGTTAAAGATAGGCATGTCCAAATTGTAAAAAAGAATTAAATGATAAGATGAGGATAATTGATAATGTAAATGTATTATACATATGGATATTTAAAAGAAAAAAATAGATTTTATATAATTTTAAAAATCTAGTGTAAATTATTATTAGTGAGTTAGTAGAAAGTAAAGATGAAAAACATTCTAGTATTTATTCGGAATATGTTGGAACAAAAAATGATCGTTTAAGGTCTTATAAATATTTATTTTAAAAAAAAACAAAGTCCAATGTATGCATAGTGATTTATTAATTTTTCGTTGTGATGAGTCAGCTAAGGTCATAAAGATGAGTCATAAGTATCAGTCGCCATGCATTGAATTACAAAGATGATATTAAGAAACTGTCAGCGTTTCATGTAGTATTCCCATGGAATGTTGAATTTATTTTCAATAATTTAAAAGATAATTAAATGGCAATCTTTTCATATTAATTAACACTTTAATTTTTGAAATTTTCAAATTAAACAATTGTCATTAGTATGAGTATATTTTATCTATTTGTGGATAAGTATTTTTCGAAAAATTTAATATTTAAAATTTTTTAATCTTTTCACATATTTTAAATGTACATTCAAAGAAAATATTTTAAAAAAAATTGAAATAAATTATTTTAGAATTTTTAAATTTTTTAAAATTTTAATTTTATTTTTTAGTAATTTAAATATTTAAAATTTTTAATTTTTCACATATTTTGAAATCGTACATTCAAAGAAAATATTAAAAAAATTGAATAAAATTATTCTAGAAATTTTTTAAATTTTTAAATTTAATTTTATCATATTTGTAGATAAATTATTTTTAAAATAAATATTTAAAATTTTTATTTTTCACATTATTTTATTTTATATATTTAAAATTATTAAGTGTCACATTTATTCTTATTTAATGATGTTATCTTCTTACTTTATTAAACAATAATTTTAAAAGAAATTTTTATTTTTAGTAATTTAAATATTTTAAAATTTTAATCTTTCACATATTTTTAAATGTACATCAAAGAAAATATTAAAAAAAATTGAAATAAAAATTATTTTAAATTTTTAAAATTTTTAAAATTTTAAATTTTATTTTTTAGTAATTAAAATATTTAAAATTTTTAATCTTTTCACATATTTGAAATCTACATTCAAGAAAAATATAAAAAAAATTAAATAAAATTATTCTAGAAATTTTTTAAATTTTTAAAATTTTTATTTAGCATATTTGTAGATAAATTTATTTTAATAATTTAAATATTTAAAATTTTTAATCTTTCAATATTTTTAAATTAATTCAAAGAAAATATAAAAAAAAATTGGAAATAAAAATTATCTAGAAATTTTTTAATTTTTTTAAAATTTTAATTTTATCATATTTGTAGATAAATTTAAATTTTTAATAATTTAAATTTAAAATTTTTAATTTTTCACATATTTATTTTTATATAGTTTAAAAATTAATAATGTCCACATTATTGCTTATTATATTATGTTTATCTTTTTACTTTATTAACAATATTTAAAAGATAATTTTTATTTTTAGTAATTTAAATATTTAAAATTTTTAATCTTCAATAAATTTTTAAATTACATTCAAAGAAAATATTAAAAAAAAATTGAAATAAAATTATTTAGAAATTTTTTAAATTTTTTAAAATTTTAATGTATTTTTAGTAATTTAAATATTTAAAATTGTTAATCTTTTCCATATTGTGAAATCTACATTCAAAGAAAATATTAAAAAAAATTGAAATTAAAATTATTCAGAAAATTTTTGTAAATATTTAAAATTTTAATTTTTTCACATTATTTTATTTTTGAATATTTTAAAATTTAAATAATTGTCACATTTATTCTTATTATATTTGTTTAGGCTTTTTACTTTATTAAACAATAATTAAAAGATAATTTTATTTTTAGTTAATTTAAATATTTAAATTTTTAAATCTTTTCACATATTTGAAATCTACATTAAAGAAAATATAAAAATTGAATAAAATTTATTCTAGAAATTTTTTAAATATTTTAAAAATTTTTAATTTTTTCACATATATTTGAATATTTTAAAATTAATAATTTCACATTATTCGTTATTAATTATGTTTATCTTTCTTACTTTATTAAACAATATTTAAAAGTAATTTTATTTTTTGTAATTTAAATAGTTGGTTAAAATTTTATCGTTTCACATAATTTTAAATGTACATTCAAAGAAAATATAAAAAAAATTTAAAATAAAACTATGCTAGAATTTTTTAAATATTTAAAATTTAATTTTTTTCACATATTTTATTTTTGAATATTTTAAAATTAAAATTGTCACATTTATTCTTATTATATTATTATCTTTCTTACTTTATTAAACAATAATTAAAAGAATAATTTAATTTTTAGTAATTGTAATATTTAAAATTTTTAATTTTTTACATATTTATTTTGAATATTTTTTTAAAATTAATTAATTGTAAACATTATTCTTATTTTTATAATGTTTATCTTTTACTTTATTAAACAATAATTTAAAGATAATTTAATGCAATCTTTCTATATATAATTAGCACTTAATTTTTGAAATTTTTGCAAAATTAAAAATTGTCATATGATGATTTTGTATATTTTATAGTATTTGTGGATAAGTTTTTTTCGAAAAAATTTGAATATTAAAATTTTTAATTTTTTCACATATTTTTTAATGTACATTCAAATAAAATAATTTCATAATTATAATTTTTTAAAATTGTCTCATTGAAAGTTGATGACAAAATATTTCTAAAACAATGATTTTAGTATTTAAAGATTATTTAATTTTCTAATTAATTTTGATTAATTTTATTTGTTCCTCGATCCTTTTACGTGATTCTATTTTGTATTTAATTTTTATTTTAAAAAGAATTTTTAAAAGTTTTTTTAATTTGTGTTTTAAAATCAAAAAAATGAAGTGAGATATTAGAAAATTAATTTTTATAAATACAAGCAATCAAAAATAATTTTATTTAAGTTATTAAATAAAATTTTTAAAATTTTTAATTAATAATCAGAGTGTAAATAACATTTAATTTTAATAAATTTTTATAATTATACTTTTATCTATATTTTTTTTTAATATATTTTAAATTTGGTCATTAAAAAAATGCGAAGAAATTTCATTTCTAGATGTAGTTAAAGAAAGTAAAGATCTAACTAATAAATATCAACTAAATTTATTCAAATATTTATAAATTTTCAAATATTAGTCCAGTTTGTTTACATTTTTTTTAGAAACAGATTTTATAGTTTTCAATGACAACTTACTCATCTAATTGTTTTTTGTAATTTTAATTTAATGATTAATAAAAAAATTTTAAATTAATGATATAAAAATATTTATTAAACATTTTTATTATTTCAAAATATATTTAAAATATTAACCAATAATATTAAAGAAATATTAATTTAATATTATAAATCTCTGAATTATCTATGTTTTGTAATAAATAAGTATAGATTAATATAAAATGGAAAATATTCAAACATGTTCTATTTGTTATGAAGAAATAAATGATAGCAACAAAGTTATCTTTTCAGATTGTCGTCATGAATTCTGTAAAATATGTATTTAGAGTTGTTCAGTACGGAATAACTTTTTGTCCGCTTGATCGTTCATATGTAGATTCAATTTGAAATGAAGAGTGAGGAAAATGAACATTTTGTAAAGTTTCTCAGAATGAAATTTACATGAAAGAAATTTACGAATCTGTATTATCAGATATGATAAAAAACTAAATCCGTTGAATTATATCTTGAAGTCTTTATCCATTTATAACAAGTTATCGTGAGATAATAAAACATTCAGAAAAGTTTTCAGAAAACATTGAAGAATTGGGAAAATATAATTTTTCTGATTCACATTTCTATATGAAATTCGAAAAGATTTTGGGCAATTATTCAACAATTTGATTGCGAGAATCTCATCAATATTACAAAAGAACATTTAGATAATAGGCTTTGTATGAGATTTTGAAATGAAAATAGATAAATGTAATCTATTTATTCCGATACTTTTAGTATGGATTATAAGAGATTCAAAATAGAATAGATTTATCTAGAAACTTATCAAAATATTTATTCAAATTTGCAACGAATATGTCTTCTTTAGAACTCTATTGAATGATACAACAATGGTTGAGAAAGAAGAAATTAGATGATTTCAAAAATTATCTGGGACAACTAAAAGAAGAACATATTAGATATTGGGTACGGATTGAAAGCAAGATAATAAGAATGTCGAATTGATTAATATCTATCGTTATTTGTTTGATGAGAACAATCTAGAAACTTGTGTTCTTTGTAAACTTCCTCAAACCGATTTCATCCGTAAAATTAGTAATTGTAATCACTTTTATGTTTTCAATGTCATTTTGTTTGTGATTATTTTGTCCACTCGAACAAAATCCAGAAAACCATGTACTATTAAATAAAAAGGAGAATAAATCTATCCTTCATAATACACCTTTTGGTTGGATATGAAATCGTTCAATGATCTTTTTTTAAAAATAAAAAATTTTTATTTTAAAATTACCGTGTCATTGATTGTTGATTTATGATGAATGTTGTGAATGAATGTGTGAATATGTTGTGAATGATGTGTGAATGATGAATGATTGATGTGAATGATGTTGTGATGTTGTGAATGTTGTGAATGATGTTTGTGAATGATGAATGATGAATAATGATCTGTGTGATGTTGTGAATGATGTTGTGAATGAATGTGAATGATGTTGAGTTGTGAATGATGTTGTGAATGATGTTGTGATGATGTGATGTGAATGATTTGTGAATGATGTTGTGGAATGATGTGAAATGATGTTTGTTTGTGGAATGATGTTGTGAATATGTTTGATGTGAATTGATGTTGTGAATATGTTGTGAATGATGTTGTGAATGATGTTGTGAATTGATGTTGTGATGATGATGTTGTGAATGATGTTGTGATGATGATGTTGTGAATGATGTTGTGAAATGATGTTGTGAATGATGTGTGATGAGGTGTGAATGATGTTGTGAATGATTTGTAATGATGTTGTGAATGAAATGATTGTGAATGTGAATGATGTTGTGAATGATGTTGTGAATGATGTTGTGAATGATGTTGTGAATGATGTTGGAATGATGTTGTGAATGAATGTTGTGTGTGATGTTGTGAATGATGTTGTGAATGATGTTGTGTGTATGTGATGTGTGAATGTGATGTTGTGAATGATGTTGTGAATGATTTGTTGTGAATGATGTTGTTGTGAATTGATGTTGTGAATGATGTTGTGAATGATGTGTTGTGATGTTGTGAATGATGTTTGTGAATGATGTTGTGAATGATGTTGTGAATGATTTGTGAATGATGTTTGTGAATGATGTGGTGTGAATGATGTTGTGATGATGTTGTGAATGATGTTGTGAATGATGTGTGTGAATATGTGTATGAGTTGTGAATGATGTTGTGAATGATGTTGTGAATGATGTTGTGATTGTTGTGATGTTGTGAATGATGTGTGAATGATTTTGTGAATGATGTTGTGAAATGATGTTGTGAATGATGTGTGAATGATGTTGTGAATGATGTTGTGAATGTGTTGTGAATGATGTTGGATGTGTGATGTATGTTGTGAATGATGTTGTGAATGATGGTGAAGTGATGATGTTGTGAATGATGTTGTGAATGATGTTGTGAATGATGTGTGAATGATGTGTGAATGATGTTGTGAATGATTTGTGAATTGATGTTGTGAATGATGTTGTGAATGATGTTGAATGATGTTTGTGTGATGTTGTGGAATGATTTGTGAATGAAATGTGTGAATGATTGTGAATGATGTTGTGAATTGATGTTGTGTGAATGATGTTGTGAATGATGTTGTGAATGAATGTTTGAATGTGTTGTGATGATGATGTGAATGATGTTTGAATGATGTTGTGAATGATGTTGTGATGTGAATGATGTGTGTGAATGATGTTGTGAATGATGTTGTGAATTGATGTTTGAATGATGTTGTGATGGTGTTGTGAATGATGTTGTGAATGATGTTGTGAATGATGTTGTGATGATGTTGTGAATGATGTTGTGAATGATGAAGATGTTGTGATGATTGTTGTGAATGATGTGTGTTGTGAATGATGTTTGAATGATGTGTGAATGTTGTGAATGATGTTGTGAATGATGTTGTGAATGATGTTGTGATGTTGTGAATGATGTTGTGAATGATGTGAATGATGTTGTGAATGATGATGTGTTGTGATGATTGTGAATGATGTTGTGAATGATGTTGTGAATGATGTTGTGAATGATGTGTGAATGATTGTGAATTGATGTTGTGAATGTTGTGAATGATGTTGTGAATGATTGTTGATGATGATGTTGTGAATGATGTTGTGAATGATGTTGTGAATGATGATGTTGTGAATGATGTTGTGAATGATGTTGTGAATGATGTTGTGAATGATGTGTGAATGATTTGTGGAATGAGAATGATGTTGTGAATGATGTTGTGAATGATGTTGTGAATGATGTTGTGAATGATGTTGTGAATGATGTTTGAATGATGTTGTGAATGATGTTGTTGTGAATGATGTTGTGAATGATGTTGTGAATGTGATTGTTGTGAATGATGTTGTGAATGATGTTGTGAAATGATGTTTGAATGATGATGATGTTGGAATGATTGTGATGAATGATGGTTGTGAATGATGTTGTTGAATGATGTTGTGAATGATGTTGTGTAATGTTGTAATATGTTGTGAATGATTGATGTTGGAATTGATGTGAATGATGTTTGTGAATGATGTTGTGAATGTGATGTTGTGAATGATGTTGTGAATGATGTTGTGAATGATGTGTGATGATGATGTTTGTGAATGATGTGTGAATGATGTTTTGAAATGATGATTGTGAATGGATGTTGTGTGAATGATGTTGTGAATGATGTTGTGAATGATGTTGTGAATGATGTGTGTGATTGTGAATGATGTTGTGAATGATGTTGTGAATGATGTGGAATGTGTTTGGATGATGATTTGTGAATGATTTGTGAATGATGTTGTGAATGAATGATGTTGTGAATGATGTTGGAATTATGTTGTGAATGATGTTGTGAATGATGTTGTTGAATGATGTATGTGAATGATGTGTGAATATGTTGTGAATATGTTGGAATGAGTTAGTGAAGATGTTGTGTGTTGAAAATTGTAATGTGAATGATGTTGTAAATGATTTGTTAATGATGTTGTGAATGATGTTGTGAATGATGTTGTAAATGAATTTGTGAATGATGTTTTGGAATGATTGTTGTGAATTATTTGTTAATTAGGGTTGCGAATATGTGTGAATGATGTTGTGAATGATGTTGTAAAATGATGTGAACTGATGTTGCATGAATGATGTTTATGAATGAGGTTGTGAATAAAGTTGTGAATGAGTTGTGAATGAAGATGTGGATGATGCTTGTAAATGATTTGTGAAATGTTGTGAAATGATGTTTTATTGAGTTGTGATGATTTTGTGAATGATGTTGGTGAATGATGTGTGAAATGATGTTGTGAAATGATCTGTTGTGAATGATGTGTGAATGATGTTGTGAATGGATGTAGTGAATGATGTTGTGAAATATGTTGTGAATGATGTGATGTGTTTTGAATTAGGTTTGGTTGTGAATTAGTGTGAATTAGGTTGTGAATGATGTTGTGAATGATGTTTTATGTATGTTGTAAATCAGTTGTGAATTAGGTTGTGAATATGTTGTGATGATGTTGTGAATTGATATTGTTGAATGATGTTTGTGAATTGTGAATTAGGTGTAAATTGTTGTGAATGATGTTGTGAATGTGTTGTTGGAATGATTTGTCAATGATGTTGTAAATGATTTGTGAATGATGTTGTGAATGATGTTTATGAATGATTTTGTGAATGAAGTTGAATGATGTTGGTAATATGTTGTGAATGATGTTGTGAATGATGTTGTGAAATGTGTGAATATGTTTGAATGATGATGTGAATGATGTTGTGAATGAGTTTGTTAAATGATTTGTAAATGATTCGTGAAATGATTGTGAATGATGTTGTGATGAAATGTGAATGATGTGAAATGATTTGTTGAATGATGTTGTGAATGATGTTGTGAATAAGGTTGTGAATGATGTTGTAAATGATTTGTGAATGATGTTGTGAATGATGTTGGAATTATGTAATTAGTTGCGAATGAGTTGTGAATGATGTTGTGATATGATGTTATGATTTGTGAATGATGTTGTGAATGATGTTATGAATTGTTGTGAATGAAAGTTGTGAATGAAGATGTGGAGATGTTGTAAAATGATTTGTGAATGATGTTGTGAATGATGTTATGAATTATGTTGTGAATGATGTTGGTAATGATGTTGTGAATGATGTGTGAATGATGTTGTGAATGATGTTGTTGAATGATGTTTGATGTTGTGTATATGATGTTTGTTGATGGTTGTGAATGTGTTGTTATTTAGGTTGTGAATAAGGTTGTGAATGATGTTGTGAATGATGTTGTGATTTGTGTGAATGTGTGAATGTGGAATGATGTGTGTGAAGTTGATTTGTGAATGATGTTGTGAATGTGTGTTGAATGATGTTGTGAATTATGTTGTTGAATGTGTGAATGTTGTGAATGGATGTTGTGAATGAATGATGTTGTGAATGATGTGTGAATGATGTTATAGATGATGGTGATGATGTTATGATGTTGTGAAATTGATGTTGTTGAATGATTTGTGATTGATGTTGTGATTGTTGTGAATGATGATGATGTAAATTATTGTGAATGATGTTGTGAATGATGTTGTGAATAATGTTGTGAATGGTGTTGTAAGATTGATTGGTGAATGATGTTGTGAATGATGTTGTGAATTATGTTGTGTTGTTGCGAATTGATGTTGTGAATGATGTTGTAATAATTGTTGTGAATGATGTTGTGAAATGATGTTGTGAATGATGTGAATGATGATTGTAATGATGTTGTGAATGATGTTGTGAATGATGTTTGTGATTTGTGAATGATGTTGTGATGAATGATGTTGTGAATGAATGTTGTGAATGATGTTGTAATGAAGTTGTGAATGAAGTTGTTGAAGATTGGATTGATGTTGTTAATGATTGTGAATGATGTTGTGATGATGTTATGAATGATTGTGTGAATGATGTGGTAAATGATGTGTGAATGATGTTGTGGAATAATGTTGTGAATGATGTTGTGAATGTTGTGAATGATGTTGTGAATGATGTTGTGAATGATGTTGTTATTATGTTTTGTGATTTGTGTGAATGATGTGTAAATTGAATGTTGTGAATTAGGTATGAATGATGTTTTGATTGATGTTGTTGAATGATTGTTGTGATTGATTGTGAATTGTGTTTGAAATGATGTTGTGATGATTGTGAATGATTTTGTGAATGAGTTTGTGAATTGATGTTGTTGAATGATGTTTGAATTAGGTTGTGAATTAGGTTGTGTGAAATGTTGTGAATGATGTTATGGAATGATGTTGTGAATGATTTGAATGATGTTGTTTGAATTAGTGAATGATGAAATGTTGTTGTGTTGTTGATATGATGTTGTGAATGATTGTTGTGAATTGATGTTTGTGAATGAATGAATGTGAATGATGTTCGTGAATGATGTTGTGAATGATTTTTGTGAATGATGTTGTGAATGATGTTTGAATTATGATGTGTGAATTAATGAATTGATGTGAATGTTGATGTTGTATGATGTTGTAATGATGTTGTTTGATGTTGTTGAATGATGTGGTGAATGATGTTGTGATGATGTGTGAATGATTGTGCATGTGGTAAATTTCGTGAAGGTGATGATGGTTGTGATTGATTCGTGAATGATGTTAGTGAATTGTGTTGTTGTAAATTGATTGCGAATGATGATGTTGTGAATGATGTCAGATTGTGAATGTATTGGTTGGTGAATGATTGTTATGAATGATGTTGTGAATGAAGTTGTGAATGAGTTGTTAATGATGTTGTGATGTTGTGAATGAATGTTGTGAATGATGTTGTGAATGATGTGTGAATGTGTGTGAATGATGGTGATGTGTTTGAAATGATGTTGTGAATGATGTTGTAATGATTGATTGATTTGTGAATGATGTTTGTGAATGATTTGTGTGAAGATTGAATGATGTTGTGAATGATGTTGTGAATGATGTTGTGAATGATGGTTGTGAATGATGTTTGAAATGATGTTGTAAAATTGATGTTGTGAATGAATTGTTGTGAATGATGTTGTGATGATTGATGTTGTATTGATTATGATGTTTGTGAATGATGTTGTGAATGATGTTGGTGAATGATGTTGTGAATGTGTGAAATGATGTGAATGTGAATGATGTTGTGAATGATGTTGTTGAATGTTGAATGAAGATGATGATGTTGTAAATGATTTGTGAATGATGTTGTAATGATTTGTGAATGATGTTGTGAATGATGTTGTGAATGATGTTGTGAATGATGTGTGAATGATGTTGTGAATGATTGTGTGATGATGTTGTGAATGATGTAATGATGTGTTGAATGAATGTTGAATTAGGTTGTGAATAAGGTTGGAATGATGTTGTGAATTGATGTTTGTGTGATTGTGAATGATTTTGTGAATGATGTTGTGAATGATGTTGTGAATGATGTTGTGAAATATGTTGTGAATGATGTTTGGAATTGATGTTTTGAATGATGTTGTGAATTTGTTGTGAATGATGTTGAATATGTTGTGAATGATGTTGTGATTGTGAATGATGTTGTGAATGATGTGTGAATGATGTGTGAATGATGTTGGAATGATTGTGAATGATGTTGTAAATCTGTTCGTGTTTGTGAATGATGTTGTGAAGTTGTGAATGGATGTTGTGAATATTTTGTGATGATGTGTGAATGATGTTGTGATTATGTTGTTAAATTAGGTTGTGAATTGAGTTGTGAATGATGTTGTGAATGTTGTTTAGTGAATGATGTTGTGAATGATGTTGTGAATTGATGTTGTGAATGATGTGAATGATGTTGTGAAATGTTATGAATGATGTGTGAATGAAGTTGTGAATGATGAATGTGTGATGATTTGTGATGATTTGTGAATGATGTTGTGAATGATGTTGTGAATGTTGTGTTTGATGTTGGTTGAATGTGTGAATGATGTTGTGAATGATGTTGTGAAATGATGTGGTGAATGATTGTTGAGTGAAAATAAAGGTTGTGAATTAGGTTGTGAATGATGTTGTGAATTGATGTTGTTAATTAGGTTGATGTTGTGGAATGATTGTGTGAATGATGTTGTGAATGATGTTGTGAGGTTGTGATGTTTGAATGATTTTGTGAATGATGTTGTGAATGATGTTGTTGTTGTTTTGTTGAATGATGTTGTGAATGATGTGATTGTTGTGAATTATGTTGTGAATGATGTTATGAAGATGTTGTGAAATGTTGTGATGATGTTTTGTATGATGTTGTGAATGATGTTGTGAATGATGTTGTGGAATTGATGTTGTGAATGAATGTGTTGTGAATGATGTTGTAAATAAGTTGTGAAATTTAGGTTGTGAATGATGTTGATGAATGATGTTGTGAATGATGTTGTGAATGATGTTGTGAATGAATGTTGTGAATGATGTTGTGATGATGATGTTGTGAATGAATGTTGTGAATGAATGATTGTGAATGATTTGTGAATGATGTTGTGAATGATGTTGTGAATGATGTTGTGAAATGTTGTGAATATGTTGGTGAATGATGTTGTGATATGTTTGATGATGTTGTTGAATGATGTTGTGAATGATGTTGTGAATTGATGTGAATTGATGTGAATGTTGTGAATGAAGTTGTGATGTTGTGAATGTTGTGAATGATGTTGTGAATGATGTGTGAATGAAGTTGTGAATGAAGTTGTGAATGATGTGTGAATGATTTGTGAATTGATGTTGTAAATGAATTTGTGGATGATGTTGTGAATGATGTTGTGAATGATTTGTGAATGATGTTGTAAATGATGTTGTGAATGATGTTGTGAATGATGTTGTAAATTAGGTTTTGAATTAGGTTTGTGAATTAGGTTGTGAGTAGGTAGATATGTCAGCATTGCCCGGTCCTTTCCCGCCGGGGGGGGTGACCGAAGAATGCTGACATATCATGTTTTGATCAGATTTCTTTTTGATTCGAATTTTTTTTGATGTTGTGAACAACATCATTCAAAAAAGACAAATAAAAAACATTTATATAATAAATTACATGTAATTACATAATAAATTCAGTAGCCTCAAGGGACTGAATGATGTTTCTTTCAACATTTCCTTTTTCGATTTATCTTTATCTTCAGGAAATTGAACTCTACTTGTAGCATTGTCTCTAAACCACATGAATATGGAAATTGGAAAATTTAATCTAAGTATGAATATCATGGCGATAAAATAATAACTGATTTTTGTATGATAAAATCAATTGAGAATAAATCAGATTATTCGACATTACTTCAGAATGAAATTATTTTGTATAAAAATTTATTTTATAATATTAATTTTATGGAAAATGAAAATTGGAATAATAATTTTATTCCGAAAGAAGAGAATACAGCATCTTTTTTCAAGAAATTAGATCTATTGTTATGAGAAATATTTCTATTGAAGAAAAAATTAAAGAATTTGAAAGATTGACAAAATAAGCAACGAGAATTGCACCCAAGAATAATATTTGTAAATAATAAATAAAATTAATAATTGTGATTTTTACTAACACTCTTTTATGATGTTTTCTCCATAATATTGTCATTATTGTTCATATTTTATTATTGTTTCATGCTATTATTATTGTTTCATGTTATTATTATTGTTTCATGTTATTATTATTGTTTGTACTATATTTTGTTTGAATATTATTTAAAATATTATTTTAAATAATAATAGAAAAGCAGGTAGCGTTGATAGCGCAGTTGACGTTCAAGCATAAGGGGCTAGTACGGCGCCTCAAGTGCACTTATTCGCGTTGGGATCGACGGCTCCTCAACAGTCTCAATCGGACATGCCACGTAGCTCGAACGATACCACTCCTCGTGCCGCGGCAAGCGCAGAAGGACTACCATCTTCGGAATCTGAAGGTGAAGAGATTATGCCAGAGATTCTTTATTAATGGTCTTGTACTTCAAATCCTCCAACCGAGACTGATAGGACTTCTGATACTGAAATGTTCACCGAAACTGTAAATGATCAACAGTGCGTGGTCTCAGGTCCTGAGCAAGAAGAGACGGCCGTGTAGATAATGTAAATGTAGTATTAGAATAACTTGTAATGAATGTTTTGATTAAAATATTATTATCATCTGTAATGGATATTTGGTTAAATTTTAATCATTCTTAGAATAAATGGTAATATTTGATTTTATTAACCTTAGAGTAAATCATAACGAAACTTTAGCTTAAATTTGATTAACCTTGAAATAGTTGTAATTATAACTTTGTTTTAATTTAAAATAACGTTAGGAAACGTGTAATGAATATTTTGTTTATTTTTAATAGATAAATAGAAAAATTGTAAGAAAATGGTTTATGTTGTTTTAATCAATACTAGAATAAATTAGAAGGAACATCTGATTGTATGTGAAAATAGGAATGTTTTTCTTTCGTCCTAACGACTATTAGAACACCTTTTAACAAATTATTTGGTTGTATGGTCTATCGCAAGTAATGTTTTTTCTCGTCAAAATTTTCGGTAATAAATTACGCATTGGGTATCATCCCATTCCAATATCACTAATTAGTTTTCGTAAATAATTGAAACTGTAAGATGAAATTTCAGTAATTTTTCCGATAAGCCATTGTGAAATTGATAATTAAAGACTAATGACGCAAATTAAAAAGTATTCATAAACGGGTTCGCCGATATCATTAAATGAATCGTGTATCATCTACTATTGTTTATACTCTTTGGCCTGATTTTATTGATACTCATGTTGTTTACAGATGACCCAAAGGAGTATATCACAAATATCTGTGCGCCCTTCATCGACGGAGAATCAAAGCATCCTGACCGAAAACAAACGGTTAAAATGGGAGCTGAAAGAGTCTAAAGAACTCTTGAATAACGCAGTTGAACGCAACCAGGTGTTGCGCACTCGCGTATCAGAAACCAAAGCTCGGGAACAAGCGGCGAGGCAAACGAATGTGCAGCTCATGAAGATTATCGACACATACGCGAATCGTGAAAGGAGCTTATAGATAACGTGAAGGAATTGTGGAGATCTCACCCACAGTCAGAGTGTAAGTCTACTACTAGGGCAGACATTTTCGAACGATAAACATGTGTAATTAAAATAAAATTTTTGTCGAATGTTGGCTTCATCCTCACTGATACGACGAGTTCAAAATTGACTAAATTTGTATTGGTTTATCTTAGAAAAGACGGATACCGCATAGTCTAGCTGAACCGGGAAAAGGGGGATCACTGAAGGAGATTCAGCACTTTTCTTGTAGCCTCCAGGTCATCATCTCCTTGGACGAATCAAGATAGGTAGTATATGTGTTGATCCCCTACTTAGTTTGTTGATCATCAAACGAACCAAGGATAAACGTATAAGGATTAGAATTAGATGGATTGAAAAGAGTAATTCAATCAGATGCATTTTTTTATACTACCTTCGAACATCAAACTATCTTAACAAAAAGCCTGGAAGCCCAACAATTCTTAAAATTTTAATTTTTATCAAATTTGTAGATGCATTTATTTTTAATAATTTAAATATTTAAAATTTTTAATTTTTTCACATATTTTTCAAATGTACATTCATATTTTATTTTTGAAATTTTAATTTTCATAATTATAATTTTTAAAAAATTGTCTCATTGAAAGTTGATGACAAAATATTTCTAAAACAATGATTTTTAGTATTTAAAGATTTTTTAATTTTCTAATTAATTTTGATTAATGTATTTGTTCCTCGATCCTTTTATTTTATCCTTAAATTTTGTATTCTAATTTTTATTTTAAAAAGAATTTTAAAAGTTTTTTTAATTTTGTGTTTCAAAATCAAAAAAAATGAAGTGAGACATTAGAAAATATTAATTTTTTATAAATACAAGCAATCAATAAATTTAATTTTATTAAGTTATTTAAATAACAAATTTTATTTTTATAATTAATCAGAGTGTAAATAACATTTAATTTTAAAATAAATTTTATATTATATTTTATCTATATTTATGTTTTTAAT
>JACMZG010000433.1:0-18401 GCA_018340805.1 Microvelia longipes | reverse complement strand
GTGTGTTTTTGATCATTAAATTAATCCTCGATAGTATAGTGGTCAGTATCTCCGCCTGTCACGTGGAAGGCCCGGTTCGATTCCCGGTCGGGGAGTATTTTTTTTCATTTCAATCAACTTGATTTATTTTAAATGAGTTGAAAATAACTAAGTCGACAGTGATTATATTTTTCGTGGGCAAAACATTTCTTATTAAATGCAATATATTGATGATACGGTAATTGAAAAGCAAAAATCGAATTTTACTCAGTACCGGTATTCTATGAAAGTTAAATGAATAAATGTGTTGAAAATTTACTAAAAATCAAATAAATCATCTATTTGAAATTTGCAATTTAAAAATTTCTAAATATAAAATTTCTAATTTTTAAATTAATTAAACTTGGCAATTTGATTGTTGAAAAACATATAATTGAATAAAGTTGTGGGAATAATTGCATTGTAAAAATGTTGTGTTTTTAGTTGTTGGACAAATCTGTGTGTTTTTTGATCATTAAATTAATCCTCGATAGTATAGTGGTCAGTATCTCCGCCTGTCACGTGGAAGGCCCGGGTTCGATTCCCGGTCGGGGAGTTTTTTTTTCATTTCAATCAACTTGATTTATTTTAAATGAGTTGAAAATAACTAAGTCGACAGTGATTATATTTTTCGTGGGCAAAACATTTCTTATTAAATGCAATATATTGATGATACGGTAATTGAAAAGCAAAAATCGAATTTTACTCAGTACCGGTATTCTATGAAAGTTAAATGAATAAATGTGTTGAAAATTTACTAAAAATCAAATAAATCATCTATTTGAAATTTGCAATTTAAAAATTTCTAAATATAAAAATTTCTAATTTTTAAATTAATTAAACTTGGCAATTTGATTGTTGAAAAACATATAATTGAATAAAGTTGTGGGAATAATTGCATTGTAAAAATGTTGTGTTTTTAGTTGTTGGACAAATCTGTGTGTTTTTGATCATTAAATTAATCCTCGATAGTATAGTGGTCAGTATCTCCGCCTGTCACGTGGAAGGCCCGGGTTCGATTCCCGGTCGGGGAGTATTTTTTTTCATTTCAATCAACTTGATTTATTTTAAATGAGTTGAAAATAACTAAGTCGACAGTGATTTATTTTTCGTGGGCAAAACATTTCTTATTAAATGCAATATATTGATGATACGGTAATTGAAAAGCAAAAATCGAATTTTACTCAGTACCGGTATTCTATGAAAGTTAAATGAATAAATGTGTTGAAAATTTACTAAAAATCAAATAAATCATCTATTTGAAATTTGCAATTTAAAAATTTCTAAATATAAAAATTTCTAATTTTTAAATTAATTAAACTTGGCAATTTGATTGTTGAAAAACATATAATTGAATAAAGTTGTGGGAATAATTGCATTGTAAAAATGTTGTGTTTTTAGTTGTTGGACAAATCTGTGTGTTTTTGATCATTAAATTAATCCTCGATAGTATAGTGGTCAGTATCTCCGCCTGTCACGTGGAAGGCCCGGGTTCGATTCCCGGTCGGGGAGTATTTTTTTCATTTCAATCAACTTGATTTATTTTAAATGAGTTGAAAATAACTAAGTCGACAGTGATTATATTTTTCGTGGGCAAAACATTTCTTATTAAATGCAATATATTGATGATACGGTAATTGAAAAGCAAAAATCGAATTTTACTCAGTACCGGTATTCTATGAAAGTTAAATGAATAAATGTGTTGAAAATTTACTAAAAATCAAATAAATCATCTATTTGAAATTTGCAATTTAAAAATTTCTAAATATAAAAATTTCTAATTTTTAAATTAATTAAACTTGGCAATTTGATTGTTGAAAAACATATAATTGAATAAAGTTGTGGGAATAATTGCATTGTAAAAATGTTGTGTTTTTAGTTGTTGGACAAATCTGTGTTTTTTGATCATTAAAATTAATCCTCGATAGTATAGTGGTCAGTATCTCCGCCTGTCACGTGGAAGGCCCGGGTTCGATTCCCGGTCGGGGAGTATTTTTTTTCATTTCAATCAACTTGATTTATTTTAAATGAGTTGAAAATAACTAAGTCGACAGTGATTATATTTTTCGTGGGCAAAACATTTCTTATTAAATGCAATATATTGATGATACGGTAATTGAAAAGCAAAAATCGAATTTTACTCAGTACCGGTATTCTATGAAAGTTAAATGAATAAATGTGTTGAAAATTTACTAAAAATCAAAAAATCATCTATTTGAAATTTGCAATTTAAAAATTTCTAAATATAAAAATTTCTAATTTTTAAATTAATTAAACTTGGCAATTTGATTGTTGAAAAACATATAATTGAATAAAGTTGTGGGAATAATTGCATTGTAAAAATGTTGTGTTTTTAGTTGTTGGACAAATCTGTGTGTTTTTGATCATTAAATTAATCCTCGATAGTATAGTGGTCAGTATCTCCGCCTGTCACGTGGAAGGCCCGGGTTCGATTCCCGGTCGGGGAGTATTTTTTTTCATTTCAATCAACTTGATTTATTTTAAATGAGTTGAAAATAACTAAGTCGACAGTGATTATATTTTTCGTGGGCAAAACATTTCTTATTAAATGCAATATATTGATGATACGGTAATTGAAAAGCAAAAATCGAATTTTACTCAGTACCGGTATTCTATGAAAGTTAAATGAATAAATGTGTTGAAAATTTACTAAAAATCAAATAAATCATCTATTTGAAATTTGCAATTTAAAAATTTCTAAATATAAAAATTTCTAATTTTTAAATTAATTAAACTTGGCAATTTGATTGTTGAAAAACATATAATTGAATAAAGTTGTGGGAATAATTGCATTGTAAAAAATGTTGTGTTTTTAGTTGTTGGACAAATCTGTGTGTTTTTGATCATTAAATTAATCCTCGATAGTATAGTGGTCAGTATCTCCGCCTGTCACGTGGAAGGCCCGGGTTCGATTCCCGGTCGGGGAGTATTTTTTTTCATTTCAATCAACTTGATTTATTTTAAATGAGTTGAAAATAACTAAGTCGACAGTGATTATATTTTTCGTGGGCAAAACATTTCTTATTAAATGCAATATTGATGATACGGTAATTGAAAAGCAAAAATCGAATTTTACTCAGTACCGGTATTCTATGAAAGTTAAATGAATAAATGTGTTGAAAATTTACTAAAAATCAAATAAATCATCTATTTGAAATTTGCAATTTAAAAATTTCTAATATATAAAATTTCTAATTTTTAAATTAATTAAACTTGGCAATTTGATTGTTGAAAAACATATAATTGAATAAAGTTGTGGGAATAATTGCATTGTAAAAATGTTGTGTTTTTAGTTGTTGGACAAATCTGTGTGTTTTGATCATTAAATTAATCCTCGATAGTATAGTGGTCAGTATCTCCGCCTGTCACGTGGAAGGCCCGGGTTCGATTCCCGGTCGGGGAGTATTTTTTTTCATTTCAATCAACTTGATTTATTTTAAATGAGTTGAAAATAACTAAGTCGACAGTGATTATATTTTCGTGGGCAAAACATTTCTTATTAAATGCAATATATTGATGATACGGTAATTGAAAAGCAAAAATCGAATTTTACTCAGTACCGGTATTCTATGAAAGTTAAATGAATAAATGTGTTGAAAATTTACTAAAAATCAAATAAATCATCTATTTGAAATTTGCAATTTAAAAATTTCTAAATATAAAAATTTCTAATTTTTAAATTAATTAAACTTGGCAATTTGATTGTTGAAAAACATATAATTGAATAAAGTTGTGGGAATAATTGCATTGTAAAAATGTTGTGTTTTTTAGTTGTTGGACAAATCTGTGTGTTTTTGATCATTAAATTAATCCTCGATAGTATAGTGGTCAGTATCTCCGCCTGTCACGTGGAAGCCCGGGTTCGATCCCGGTCGGGAGTATTTTTTTTCATTTCAATCAACTTGATTTATTTTAAATGAGTTGAAAATAACTAAGTCGACAGTGATTATATTTTTCGTGGGCAAAACATTTCTTATTAAATGCAATATATTGATGATACGGTAATTGAAAAGCAAAAATCGAATTTTACTCAGTACCGGTATTCTATGAAAGTTAAATGAATAAATGTGTTGAAAATTTACTAAAACCAATTACGAGAAGGCAATTTTCAATTAACTTATTTAACATTATAATTATATTAAATCTATTGGAATCGATTCGGATATTAATTCAAATAATGAATTTCAAGTTTATCCATATAATTTGTGGATTTTAAAAATTTATTCCAATGGACCATCTCGTAACGTTTTTTAATAAAAAACTTCATTCTCCTGAAAGTCAACACAATTTCAAATAAAAATTATTTCTCACAAATTTCAACAAATGGAAAATTCAACATCAATTTCAATATAATGAGAATCGCTGCTGAAGATCAACCAATGTTCGCGTTCAAAAATGTGAAACTTCGTTTGGCTAGTGCCTGTCCAAGTTGGATTTATTTTGGATCTAAATAAACGGTAAACCTTTGTTGAATAATAATTAAAATCGTATTCTAAAAGTTTAAAGTTAAGTAATAATAATTCTTATATTCCCCTCCACTTAAATTATCAAAATCGAAAAACTTAACTAAAAATTCTATATAGACAACTCATTTGAAACCTATCGAGTCTAAAAATATTAAAATTTTGAATTAAATAAATGTAAATAAAATTCATAATCATTAAAAAATGTTTGAGACTTGCTCAACAAATGATTTTAGTGATCAACAACTATAAAAATAAAAATAAATTCTTAGAGCACAAAATTTCCGTAACTTAAGAATTAGCGGAATAAAATAATATTGAAGTAAACGTGTTATTGTATACTGTTAAGTTCATTAGACATTCAGTATTTAAATAACACGAATGACAACTAAATAATCGTTTATAATAAAAGTAAGGTTAATATGCGAACGGCCGTTTCAACGTTCAAACCTTAAAAAGTGTAGTATTCAATCCTAATAGAGCTGACGTTAATGGAACTTTTGAGCGACTCTTGTCATTTTCGAACGTAATTTTTTGTTCTCTAAATTTCCTCAAATTTTAAAATTAACTACTAAAAAAAAGAATTTTAAAAATAAAAACGAGTATAGTAAACACTCTGACTATCGAATGTAGGTGACATTTTCCTTAATTCCCTTGGTGCCAAAAGGCTTCCTCTTTAAAGATGGGAAATTTGTAATTATTTTAATCTCCATCAAGAAAATCATCAAGACAAATTTCAAGTTTCTACGAAATAAAATATCCTGTCGAATCCAAATTTTAATGTCTTCCAAATCATAAAACTAATATCGGACGTTGAAGAGTTCCCAGTGATCATTCAAGAAATTTTATTTTTCTCTATCTAAAGGACTTTAACATGATTGCTTCAATTCAGGATGCTAAAAAATAAGAACGTATAGAATAAATCTATCTGAAATCTTTAACCTCATAAATGTAAATTGCCAGAAATTTTGGTAATAACGAATATCGGTATGAAAATGACAATTTTCTATTTTGATGACAGTCTTTGATAAGTGTAATTCAGGTGACTTAGACTCTTTGAGAATACACGCGGATTACACCATTCTATCTCGTTCTGATGTTAAATCGCTTCTTCTATTCTTTCCTTCATTGGCTGAGTTGATGTTTGTCAACAATTCAAGTGATAAAGATGATGTTATTAATCTCATATCAAAAGCCTGCAAGAAGATAAATCATTTCCAGTCAATATCTCATATGAGATGAAAATTTATTAAAAAGTTAATGGGTCAAATTTAATGGAAAGTCAATTAGAAAATGAAGTATTTACTCATCAGATAATATTGATTTGGCAATTTGACATGTTGAAATCATTAATGATGAGGAGATGAAAAATATTATATCACAAAGAACACTGATAGGAAATCTGCTGGAATCGATCTTCTTTTGAATTACTTAAAATTGAACAAACGCCTGAAATTTAAAATCAATCAATCATATCAGAGTTAATGTCTTCAATTATGTAGAAATTGGTGCTATTATTAATTCGAAATTGACAATGAAGAAGCACTAGTTCTTTCAGATAATAACATTTAATGAATGGGGTGTCGTTAATTATGCAAACTTGTGAAATTCTTATTATTTTAGAAGCTGCAATGAAAACTATGAAGCTGCAACAAAATAAAATACTTGAGCAGATAGATTTAATTAATGGCATCATAACTCCTAATACCATAGAAACAATCAATACGTTTCTAAAATCGATTAAATGCTCACTTCCCAACTATTGGAGCACAGTTCAAAATTATTAAAAAATTGATGAGCGCTGTTAACAGTTTTAATTCCAGGAAAAGCTTATTTTGCAAACTTTGAGAAAGCAAACGATTTTTCTATTTCATATTAAGAGACAAATTAAAACAATCTGCGTAAGAATAAATTTACTTCCAAATCCACAAAAATTGCCGGAAGTATGCCCACTTGCCAATCAGTGAATTCTCCATGTAATCATCAATATGCTGAAGATAGTATGCGACACTGAACTCTCACCAAACATAGAAATGACTTTAACTGACAAAGAAAACACTAATGAGAGGTGATTTTAATTGATGAACCAATACTAGTCAAATTGATACAGATACTGAAACCCTAGTCCAAAAACACTGCAGAAGTTATTGACAATCGGAAATTGTTCAGAAAACGCAAATATCTCAAAACAAAGAACTATGTATACTTACAAATGAAAACCAGTCAAATTCAACAAAAACTAAACTCTGATAACCAGCTAAAAATCCAACACGATAAATCACAATACACCAATGGCCGGCAAAACTCGATCAGCGATTCAAAAAAAACTCGCAATTCGCCCGAAGACTGGATGTGCCTGCATCAGTCTGCATAACAAATCAGCCTGGAATTCTGGCTGATGCAGATAGCACACAACTTCCTTACTTAGTGATAGTAGTTTGAAGTGAACTTGGTTCACTGATGATGACATCGATTATTTATTTGAAAAGAACACTTTGTAGTCCAGAATTTGTACACCTTGCACCTTACATTGTACAAATGCTCATTGTGTACCCTGAAAGTTGTAAAAATTCAATTCCTAACAATGTTTTCTCTGCACAAACCATTTTCTGTCCTCTCAATATCAACAACTCTCATTGGATCTTGTTTTTTATAGAAAGACCAAAGAAATATCTTACTATATTGACCCAATTTTCAGTGGACTAATAATTTGATCAATAAACAGACTTTCAATTGAGATAAATATGGCGCTTAATAATTTATTTAAATTAAACATCTTTGTAGAACAATCCGCATAAAAATCTTATTTATCAGAACAACAATTATGATTGCGGTCCATTTATTTGTGCATATGCGGTTTAATTTAGTAAGATTTGGTTAAAGTTCCCGATCACTTCATTAAACACATTAGAAACAAGTTGCTAATTTCAATCTTATAATCCATTAGTTGCCTGAGAGTGACGGTGGTGGTAATCGCAATTTGATAGCTAACAAAACTAAAAATACCAAAATCAATAATGTTCACAAGACTCTAATCGCAAGTTATCAATAAAGACAGTTTGAAAAATGAAAAACCTTGTATCTCTTTTCTTTTACAGAATTGGTACAAAATAACTCTAATATATGCGTGCTGTCTTCTGATATTACTTTCAATTTTGATTTCTCAAAATAATCAGTTATTGTTGACAACATTAGTTTTAAACAGTTTAAGTCAATTGATGTTGTCATTGCTACTATTCCTCATAAAGAAACTTGGTGCCTTCTTGTTTATTCTTTATACTCGGATTTTGTTTCATGTTTGATTTTTGTAATAGTTTATTGGATGATCGATTGGTAGGAATTGGCGAAAATATTACTGACTATGTTAATCAATTTCTTCTAACAAAAAAAGTCAGATTTTCTCAAAATCTTGGTTTTAAACTCGCACAAATTGTTTCATCCGACCCATTCTATTTTGCTTCCATCTTTATTATTCAAATTGAAAAGATGATCTTCAAACGGAACTATGATAGGCTATTGTTTATGACTCATTAGTTAAGCTTAATTCTAATCTTTGCCAGGAAATTTCTCCGTCTTTAAATTCAATCAATGGTAAAATAACTAATAAAATCATGAATGACTATTTTATTAATCTAAAACTTCCACCTACAATGATGTTCATTGACAGCACCATGTGTACTGCGATTGTTGATGGCTGTTCCAAATATCTTGTTGATTTCTTTGATTTTGATAAACTATACAAGGCCTCTACGTATTGTTATTTTCGGCCTTCAAAATCTCAAGATCTTCTGATTGTAATCGACTATGAGAGCGATGAGCATTACCTTTTTTAATCCGACAAGTCTTAATATTAATGATAATTATATTAAAATATGTAAACATTTTGTAAATAAATTAACGAAATTAGAGAAACTGAAGGCAGGGCACCAAATCTTGGAATATGTCTCATGATGTTCGGGCTCTAATTTATTCAGTAAACTCTTACTATGTTCATTTATTCAAAACTTTGCAATGGATCGCCCACTGGTCAATCTGAATTTAAGAAACATTGCTGATACTATCAAAAATCTTATTCCCATTGTTCAAGAAATCAAATGACTACTAAAAAATTAAATCACAGACATGTAAGATTCTCAAAGACCACTCTAATGAAAGAAAAACAGAAATTATTGATCTTGTTGAATTTTTGAAAGACAAAGACTCTGAGACGATCCTTGGTGCTATATATGATAATATTCCTAAACCTAAATCAGCATCAACAAATCATAAACCCTATCTTGGTAATAAGAAGCAACTCCAAACCAAATAAATTTAAAATCAGATCGAAATTCCTATTTAACATGAAGAAAACTGTTCAGAAAACTAAAAATGAAGATAACGTTACATTCGACCGAAAGTTCAAGACATTATTAATTACTTTAGTCATTCAGATCCCAGCAATGATTGAACCCATTTCAAATTTTGCAGACAATCTGAATCTCAAATTAACTTGGACAAATTTCTGAAAAGGAGGTTTTATCGATATTAAAACATGGAATTCTTCGCCTGGTCAAGATGGAATCTGCTACAAAGATATTTCATTCCTTGATCCTGAGGCCAAATTATTAACACTTCTCTACAACAAAATCAATAACAACTGGTCAGATTCCCAGTAGCTGGAAATGTTTTAAAACCATTTTAATTCCAAAACCAGACAAATCTGATCAATACAACAAAGTTCTTCATGGCGGCCATTGCCTTACTTTCAGTTATTTATAAGTATTGCATCAGTTCTGGCAATAGGCTTAAATCATGGATTTACCATAATGATCTATTACACATGGCCAAAAAGGTGGATCGGAATATGATGGCTGCGCTGAACATAATTCCATTCTGACAGCTGCTATTGAGCACTCAAATACAGTATTGATCTCCAATTGCCATTGCATGGTTAGATATTAAAGACGCATTTGGCAGTGTTCCACACGAATATCTTTGGTATCTTCTCTCATTCGTCGGAGTAAATACTGAGTTTGTCAAAATTTGAAAATTCTCTATACAGATACCCAACATTTTACAGTTGTGGATCAATCTTGACATCTGAAAAATTCCTATTAAACAAGGGGTTAAAACAAGGCTGTCCAATCTCATGATACTCTTTGATCTTGCAATAGATCCAGTGCTTCAAGCAATCTCCTTTGATAAAATTCCACCATTTTATCTAGGAACATCAGAAAACAAACACTTGCATATGCCTGATGATATAGCATTGGTTGGCAAACAATCTTAAGACCTTCAGTCAATCATAAACATTGCTGTAGAGAAAGTGCGTCCCTAATTGGATTCGAAATTCAGGCATGAAAAATGTGCATTCCTTCAAATGCCGGAAACCAACAATATAACCAAAATTTTGATTAAAACAACAACATTAATGAAATAAAAAAGCAAAGAATTCTATCAATATCTCTTGGAGTACCTGTTGGTACAGAAATGATCAGAGTCCTTATGAGATCATTGAAAAGTTATAAGTGACACAAAGAAACTTGCAAACTCTGATCTTTTCGGATGGCAGAAACTCAAAAGCCTACAAAACATTCTTACATTCGAGACTTATTTCCTTTTCGAACTCGCGAAATAAAAATTAGTGCTCTAAGTGACCCTCATGGAAACAAGAGATGCAATGGAAAAACTTCAAAGCTAAGAGAGCAAACTGAAACGCATTTTGAATCTTCTCACCAAGCTGAATCGTTTTTATTTCTACAACTCTATGAAAATGGTGGAGCAGCTTGTACTGACATGCTGGATGAATACCATACCACAAGCAATGTACATTATTTTCGACTTTTAACATCAACGTGTCCCTACACCAGAAAGATTAAATCTGTATTCTCTTTTTTTGTCGCAAGCAGTCGGTAAAACAATACAATCCCAACATTACTAGACTGTTTAAATGGATAAATGGGCAAGAAGCAATTCACAAAAAAAATCTAAAAAGACCCAATTTCAACGCCTCAGAAAGTGCAATAGGCATTTTTCAAAAGGTTCACGAAATTTTGATTTTCTTCGAAACTATTTTAATAGAACCAGCTTTACGCATCATAACAAATGTACGTGGTAACTTTATTGTCTTAAAGCAGCATTTGAAAAGAACTTGCTTGTGTCCTCCATAACGCTCTGGCGTACAAATTAGAAAATGGAAATTGAGCAATAATAGTACATTCTTATTTCATACCATCCAACTGTGTCCCTAATAAACAAATTATTTACAAAGGAAAAATCATGAGTTGAATGGAATTTTATTCACAGAGCAAGATAAATAATCTGTCAATATTTGCTCGTCATTTAATATTAAAAAGGAAGATCGTCTTTGCCGCCGATGTCACGGTGCAGAGGAAACAATGTCTCATGTCCTCAAAGTTGCAAAACTCACCCAGACCTTAGCAACAGAAAGACATAATGCTTGTCTAGACAGATTGTCAACTACCTAAAATGTCGGGATCTAATAATGAAACTGTCAAATTGGTCATTTGTGTGTGATTCCAGAGAACGTATCGATTGAGAATAACAAATGAGGAAAAGAAAAAATTTATCCATTGATATAAAAGCCCAATAGATCTGATATGAATTTTAAAATGAACAATGAAAGAAACTTGGCAAATATGAAAGTTAAAAGCAAAGATTCAATACGGTGAAACCGGATTATAAGTGAATTGCACAACCTGTATATGGATCACTTTGGTTGTATTCCGATAGACAATAAATTCTAGCGAAAATGTGAAATAGAACAAAATTAAAAAACTCGCAAAGGAATGCGCAGTATCAAATATGACGTTTCAGCAAAGATTTGGTACTTCATCGAAATGGAGTTCTGCCTTCATTTCAATAAAATAAAATAAAATAATAAAATCATGTAATAAATTCAGTATAAAAATTGTAAATAATAATTGTAACTTAAAATAAAAGTATTTAAAAATGTTTAAGGACATAATAATTAATATAAATTGAAAAAATTAAACTTGACAGGACACTGGACGTCGACAATCAACAAATATTCCAAACAAAAACAAAGTTTGAAAGAACAAATCAAAGCTGCAAAGACAAATGTTAATTGTATATGAACATTTGATTGCTTGTTCCTGCTGAACAATTCTTTGTATTTTTATTGCAAATTTGTTATATTTAATAATTTTAGTGGTCAGTATCTCCGCCTGTCCACGTGGAAGGCCCGGGTTCGATTCCCGGTCGGGAGTATTTTTTTTCATTTCAATCAACTTGATTTATTTTAAATGAGTTGAAAATAACTAAGTCGACAGTGATTATATTTTTCGTGGGCAAAACATTTCTTATTAAATGCAATATATTGATGATACGGTAATTGAAAAGCAAAAATCGAATTTTACTCAGTACCGGTATTCTATGAAAGTTAAATGAATAAATGTGTTGAAAATTTACTAAAAATCAAATAAATCATCTATTTGAAATTTGCAATTTAAAAATTTCTAAATATAAAAATTTCTAATTTTTAAATTAATTAAACTTGGCAATTTGATTGTTGAAAAACATATAATTGAATAAAGTTGTGGGAATATTGCATTGTAAAAATGTTGTGTTTTTAGTTGTTGGACAAATCTGTGTGTTTTTGATCATTAAATTAATCCTCGATAGTATAGTGGTCAGTATCTCCGCCTGTCACGTGGAAGGCCCGGGTTCGATTCCCGGTCGGGGAGTATTTTTTTTCATTTCAATCAACTTGATTTATTTTAAATGAGTTGAAAATAACTAAGTCGACAGTGATTATATTTTTCGTGGGCAAAACATTTCTTATTAAATGCAATATATTGATGATACGGTAATTGAAAAGCAAAAATCGAATTTTACTCAGTACCGGTATTCTATGAAAGTTAAATGAATAAATGTGTTGAAAATTTACTAAAAATCAAATAAATCATCTATTTGAAATTTGCAATTTAAAAATTTCTAAATATAAAAATTTCTAATTTTTAAATTAATTAAACTTGGCAATTTGATTGTTGAAAAACATATAATTGAATAAAGTTGTGGGAATAATTGCATTGTAAAAATGTTGTGTTTTTAGTTGTTGGACAAATCTGTGTGTTTTTGATCATTAAATTAATCCTCGATAGTATAGTGGTCAGTATCTCCGCCTGTCACGTGGAAGGCCCGGGTTCGATTCCCGGTCGGGGAGTATTTTTTTTCATTTCAATCAACTTGATTTATTTTAAATGAGTTGAAAATAACTAAGTCGACAGTGATTATATTTTTCGTGGGCAAAACATTTCTTATTAAATGCAATATATTGATGATACGGTAATTGAAAAGCAAAAATCGAATTTTACTCAGTACCGGTATTCTATGAAAGTTAAATGAATAAATGTGTTGAAAATTTACTAAAAATCAAATAAATCATCTATTTGAAATTTGCAATTTAAAAATTTCTAAAATAAAATTTCTAATTTTTAAATTAATTAAACTTGGCAATTTGATTGTTGAAAAACATATAATTGAATAAAGTTGTGGGAATAATTGCATTGTAAAAATGTGTGTTTTTTAGTTGTTGGACAAATCTGTGTGTTTTTGATCATTAAATTAATCCTCGATAGTATAGTGGTCAGTATCTCCGCCTGTCACGTGGAAGGCCCGGGTTCGATTCCCGGTCGGGGAGTATTTTTTTTCATTTCAATCAACTTGATTTATTTTAAATGAGTTGAAAATAACTAAGTCGACAGTGATTATATTTTTCGTGGGCAAAACATTTCTTATTAAATGCAATATATTGATGATACGGTAATTGAAAAGCAAAAATCGAATTTTACTCAGTACCGGTATTCTATGAAAGTTAAATGAATAAATGTGTTGAAAATTTACTAAAAATCAAATAAATCATCTATTTGAAATTTGCAATTTAAAAATTTCTAAATATAAAAATTTCTAATTTTTAAATTAATTAAACTTGGCAATTTGATTGTTGAAAAACATATAATTGAATAAAGTTGTGGGAATAATTGCATTGTAAAAATGTTGTGTTTTTAGTTGTTGGACAAATCTGTGTGTTTTTGATCATTAAATTAATCCTCGATAGTATAGTGGTCAGTATCCGCCTGTCACGTGGAAGGCCCGGGTTCGATTCCCGGTCGGGGAGTATTTTTTTTCATTTCAATCAACTTGATTTATTTTAAATGAGTTGAAAATAACTAAGTCGACAGTGATTATATTTTTCGTGGGCAAAACATTTCTTATTAAATGCAATATATTGATGATACGGTAATTGAAAAGCAAAAATCGAATTTTACTCAGTACCGGTATTCTATGAAAGTTAAATGAATAAATGTGTTGAAAATTTACTAAAAATCAAATAAATCATCTATTTGAAATTTGCAATTTAAAAATTTCTAAATATAAAAATTTCTAATTTTTAAATTAATTAAACTTGGCAATTTGATTGTTGAAAAACATATAATT
Organism: Microvelia longipes; assembly: GCA_018340805.1. Classification (NCBI taxonomy): domain Eukaryota; kingdom Metazoa; phylum Arthropoda; class Insecta; order Hemiptera; family Veliidae; genus Microvelia; species Microvelia longipes. The sequence continues at coordinate 4,440 of JACMZG010000433.1, read as the reverse complement.
GAATAAAGTTGTGGGAATAATTGCATTGTAAAAATGTTGTGTTTTTAGTTGTTGGACAAATCTGTGTGTTTTTGATCATTAAATTAATCCTCGATAGTATAGTGGTCAGTATCTCCGCCTGTCACGTGGAAGGCCCGGGTTCGATTCCCGGTCGGGGAGTATTTTTTTTCATTTCAATCAACTTGATTTATTTTAAATGAGTTGAAAATAACTAAGTCGACAGTGATTATATTTTTCGTGGGCAAAACATTTCTTATTAAATGCAATATATTGATGATACGGTAATTGAAAAGCAAAAAAATTTACTCAGTACCGGTATTCTATGAAAGTTAAATGAATAAATGTGTTGAAAATTTACTAAAAATCAAATAAATCATCTATTTGAAATTTGCAATTTAAAAATTTCTAATATAAAAATTTCTAATTTTTAAATTAATTAAACTTGGCAATTTGATTGTTGAAAAACATATAATTGAATAAAGTTGTGGGAATAATTGCATTGTAAAAATGTTGTGTTTTTAGTTGTTGGACAAATCTGTGTGTTTTTGATCATTAAATTAATCCTCGATAGTATAGTGGTCAGTATCTCCGCCTGTCACGTGGAAGGCCCGGGTTCGATTCCCGGTCGGGGAGTATTTTTTTTCATTTCAATCAACTTGATTTATTTTAAATGAGTTGAAAATAACTAAGTCGACAGTGATTATATTTTTCGTGGGCAAAACATTTCTTATTAAATGCAATATATTGATGATACGGTAATTGAAAAGCAAAAATCGAATTTTACTCAGTACCGGTATTCTATGAAAGTTAAATGAATAAATGTGTTGAAAATTTACTAAAAATCAAATAAATCATCTATTTGAAATTTGCAATTTAAAAATTTCTAAATATAAAAATTTCTAATTTTTAAATTAATTAAACTTGGCAATTTGATTGTTGAAAAACATATAATTGAATAAAGTTGTGGGAAATAATTGCATTGTAAAAATGTTGTGTTTTTAGTTGTTGGACAAATCTGTGTGTTTTTGATCATTAAATTAATCCTCGATAGTATAGTGGTCAGTATCTCCGCCTGTCACGTGGAAGGCCCGGGTTCGATTCCCGGTCGGGAGTATTTTTTTTCATTTCAATCAACTTGATTTATTTTAAATGAGTTGAAAATAACTAAGTCGACAGTGATTATATTTTTCGTGGGCAAAACATTTCTTATTAAATGCAATATATTGATGATACGGTAATTGAAAAGCAAAAATCGAATTTTACTCAGTACCGGTATTCTATGAAAGTTAAATGAATAAATGTGTTGAAAATTTACTAAAAATCAAATAAATCATCTATTTGAAATTTGCAATTTAAAAATTTCTAAATATAAAAATTTCTAATTTTTAAATTAATTAAACTTGGCAATTTGATTGTTGAAAAACATATAATTGAATAAAGTTGTGGGAATAATTGCATTGTAAAAATGTTGTGTTTTAGTTGTTGGACAAATCTGTGTGTTTTTGATCATTAAATTAATCCTCGATAGTATAGTGGTCAGTATCTCCGCCTGTCACGTGGAAGGCCCGGTTCGATTCCCGGTCGGGGAGTATTTTTTTTCATTTCAATCAACTTGATTTATTTTAAATGAGTTGAAAATAACTAAGTCGACAGTGATTATATTTTTCGTGGGCAAAACATTTCTTATTAAATGCAATATATTGATGATACGGTAATTGAAAAGCAAAAATCGAATTTTACTCAGTACCGGTATTCTATGAAAGTTAAATGAATAAATGTGTTGAAAATTTACTAAAAATCAAATAAATCATCTATTTGAAATTTGCAATTTAAAAATTTCTAAATATAAAAATTTCTAATTTTTAAATTAATTTAAACTTGGCAATTTGATTGTTGAAAAACATATAATTGAATAAAGTTGTGGGAATAATTGCATTGTAAAAATGTTGTGTTTTTAGTTGTTGGACAAATCTGTGTGTTTTTGATCATTAAATTAATCCTCGATAGTATAGTGGTCAGTATCTCCGCCTGTCACGTGGAAGGCCCGGGTTCGATTCCCGGTCGGGGAGTATTTTTTTCATTTCAATCAACTTGATTTATTTTAAATGAGTTGAAAATAACTAAGTCGACAGTGATTATATTTTTCGTGGGCAAAACATTCTTATTAAATGCAATATATTGATGATACGGTAATTGAAAAGCAAAAATCGAATTTTACTCAGTACCGGTATTCTATGAAAGTTAAATGAATAAATGTGTTGAAAATTTACTAAAAATCAAATAAATCATCTATTTGAAATTTGCAATTTAAAAATTTCTAAATATAAAAATTTCTAATTTTTAAATTAATTAACTTGGCAATTTGATTGTTGAAAAACATATAATTGAATAAAGTTGTGGGAATAATTGCATTGTAAAAATGTTGTGTTTTTAGTTGTTGGACAAATCTGTGTGTTTTTGATCATTAAATTAATCCTCGATAGTATAGTGGTCAGTATCTCCGCCTGTCACGTGGAAGGCCCGGGTTCGATTCCCGGTCGGGGAGTATTTTTTTTCATTTCAATCAACTTGATTTATTTTAAATGAGTTGAAAATAACTAAGTCGACAGTGATTATATTTTTCGTGGGCAAAACATTTCTTATTAAATGCAATATATTGATGATACGGTAATTGAAAAGCAAAAATCGAATTTTACTCAGTACCGGTATTCTATGAAAGTTAAATGAATAAATGTGTTGAAAATTTACTAAAAATCAAATAAATCATCTATTTGAAATTTGCAATTTAAAAATTTCTAAATATAAAAATTTCTAATTTTTAAATTAATTAAACTTGGCAATTTGATTGTTGAAAAACATATAATTGAATAAAGTTGTGGGAATAATTGCATTGTAAAAATGTTGTGTTTTTAGTTGTTGGACAAATCTGTGTGTTTTTGATCATTAAATTAATCCTCGATAGTATAGTGGTCAGTATCTCCGCCTGTCACGTGGAAGGCCCGGGTTCGATTCCCGGTCGGGGAGTTTTTTTTCATTTCAATCAACTTGATTTATTTTAAATGAGTTGAAAATAACTAAGTCGACAGTGATTATATTTTTCGTGGGCAAAACATTTCTTATTAAATGCAATATATTGATGATACGGTAATTGAAAAGCAAAAATCGAATTTTACTCAGTACCGGTATTCTATGAAAGTTAAATGAATAAATGTGTTGAAAATTTACTAAAAATCAAATAAATCATCTATTTGAAATTTGCAATTTTAAAATTTCTAAATATAAAAATTTCTAATTTTTAAATTAATTAAACTTGGCAATTTGATTGTTGAAAAACATATAATTGAATAAAGTTGTGGGAATAATTGCATTGTAAAAATGTTGTGTTTTTAGTTGTTGGACAAATCTGTGTGTTTTTGATCATTAAATTAATCCTCGATAGTATAGTGGTCAGTATCTCCGCCTGTCACGTGGAAGGCCCGGGTTCGATTCCCGGTCGGGGAGTATTTTTTTTCATTTCAATCAACTTGATTTATTTTAAATGAGTTGAAAATAACTAAGTCGACAGTGATTATATTTTTCGTGGGCAAAACATTTCTTATTAAATGCAATATATTGATGATACGGTAATTGAAAAGCAAAAATCGAATTTTACTCAGTACCGGTATTCTATGAAAGTTAAATGAATAAATGTGTTGAAAATTTACTAAAAATCAAATAAATCATCTATTTGAAATTTGCAATTTAAAAATTTCTAAATATAAAAATTTCTAATTTTTAAATTAATTAAACTTGGCAATTTGATTGTTGAAAAACATATAATTGAATAAAGTTGTGGGAATAATTGCATTGTAAAAATGTTGTGTTTTTAGTTGTTGGACAAATCTGTGTGTTTTTGATCATTAAATTAATCCTCGATAGTATAGTGGTCAGTATCTCCGCCTGTCACGTGGAAGGCCCGGGTTCGATTCCCGGTCGGGGAGTATTTTTTTTCATTTCAATCAACTTGATTTATTTTAAATGAGTTGAAAATAACTAAGTCGACAGTGATTATATTTTTCGTGGGCAAAACATTTCTTATTAAATGCAATATATTGATGATACGGTAATTGAAAAGCAAAAATCGAATTTTACTCAGTACCGGTATTCTATGAAAGTTAAATGAATAAATGTTGAAAATTTACTAAAAATCAAATAAATCATCTATTTGAAATTTGCAATTTAAAAATTTCTAAATATAAAAATTTCTAATTTTTAAATTAATTAAACTTGGCAATTTGATTGTTGAAAAACATATAATTGAATAAAGTTGTGGGAATAATTGCATTGTAAAAATGTTGTGTTTTTAGTTGTTGGACAAATCTGTGTGTTTTGATCATTAAATTAATCCTCGATAGTATAGTGGTCAGTATCTCCGCCTGTCACGTGGAAGGCCCGGGTTCG
>JACMZG010000432.1:15860-34286 GCA_018340805.1 Microvelia longipes | reverse complement strand
AAAAATATGACTAAGATTTCTTAATTTATGTAATAATTTAACCAAGTTCAATAATAATAGACAAAGTCATAACAATTTAATTCGATATTAATTGAATTTCATTTTAAATTATACCGTATGTTTAAGGAACATCAGAAATATATGTTTCAAGCAAACAATCACAAAAAATTTAATTATTAATTAATTTTAAATCCAATATCTTAAACTTAAATTTCAAAAATATAGACTAGAGTTTCTTAATTTATATGGTAATTTTATAAACCAAATCTCAATAAATATTTAGAAAAAAGACAGCAATTTAATCGAACTAATGAAATTTTCTTTTAAATTTGTACGAAACTAAACAATACCACTCGCGTGGCATTCTCAATTTAAATTTTGTGAAACGTATAAATCTATCAAATAGTTATCAACTTTTTAGACTAATTTACTTAGAATTTATTCGATCTAATATTAATATGTCTTTGACGAGGTGACTTATAATGAAAATTTCTTTCTGTGTGAATTCTAATCTATATTGCCGAGAGGAATATTTGATTTAATAATTATCAATTTTATAAGTTGAATAACTGGTAAATGAATTTATTTATAACATGAAATTTAACTAGGTTTTCGGACTAAGATTTATTGATTTGTTTAGTAATGTGAAATAATTTAATTTAAGGCCAAGATTTTGAAACCATTTAAAAAAAAATGATTTTATATGTTAAATTGAAATCAAACACATTTAGCTCTTATCAAATATGTTTAGTCTTTCCATTGAAAATTATAAAACAATAATTTCAATTTATTTACTAATATCTCAATTACAAATAAATACAAATGCTAATACCAATTTTAGAATCAATTTGAAAAAATATTCATGAAATATGTGATCGTATTATTTAAATGACGACATTTTAATATTTTAAACTATATTTACATTCTTTTATATTTAAGGTTTGAACGCAGAGCTCGGAACCTTGAGCTCGAAGCACTGAGCTCAGAGTTTTATGCACCAGGGGAAATATAAATGTTTTAATTCTCATATAGAGAATAGCTATTGTACCTATTTTAATTATATTAGTTATTATTATATATAGATTATTAAAATTATTATATAGATTTTTCCATTTATCTTTTATTTATAAAACTTCATGCTTTTAAATATATAATATTCGGATTCAGCCATTAAATATACACTTCATAGATGTGTTGATTATAAAATTAAAGAACTCATTTTAAAAATTATTCTGGAGTATCTAATTTGATGGTAGGAAAATTGAAGTTTGATTTCAAATTTCAGTTTTTAATTTTATCAAAATACTTTTTATCCTTAAGTTTTGTTACTTTAAAGATTTTTTAACCATTGAATTCAGCGATAAAAAATTTTTGTATCGAATTATAGTCCTTAAAAATAAAAATCTTTGTGGATTGTATGGCGGTATTTTGTGGTTTTACAAGTGGTCAATTGCGATCCAAAGTGTGGGTTCAATTCATTAATGAACTACTTATTTTTACATTTGTTTTTCTTAATAACTTTTGACCTTTACTTTTGACGACTTTAAGTGGTGATATTTCTTGATCAGTGAAAAAGTCTCTATCAGATGGATCCTTTGAACCCAATTTCGAAATAATTTTGAATTTTTCTTAATTTTAAGTTTTTCAATGTTTTTTATCAGTTTACCGATTTTACTGTTTTCTTTATAACGTTTAATCATAAGTTTAAGATTTTGGGAATCAGTGGAAAAATTCTCTATAATATTTTTCAATTAAAGTTGATTGTGTGGAGTGTGGAAGCAGTTGTCGCTCTTTGTTCAAGGGGACATTGGGTTCAATTCCTGTGATTGAAATTATTTAATTCAATTGCGAAATCAGCTTTGATCCACTGAGGATTAGTTGAATTTAGGATTACAGAATCGCGAAGTCAGTGAAAATTTCTCTATGCGATATATCATTGATAATTAAGTAAATTTGGTTTTCAAATAAAATTCAACCTTCCCGAAATCCGAGTGAAAAAATTAACCAAAAACTTATCCATAAAAATTTGGAGCGAAAATTTGAAATTTCAAAATCTAGAAAAATTCCAGAAAAATTTTGAAAAAATTCGCCAAAAATTCAAAATTTTCGAAAATTCGGTAAAGTTTCGAAAAATTTCCTAACTCACTTAATCCGATTACGTAATTATGTTAATTTAATACGTAGGGGGGAGGGGTACACACACAAGTGAGGCCCAAAGAGCCCAGATCCTTTATCACAATGTAATATAAAAAAAATGGTATGGATGTAAAATACATATCAGATTTCCATACTAAAGACGAATTTTAAAGGTTTAAACACGATAAAATACATGTTATGAATAAAAAGTTAAAAATATCCCCTCGGCACCTTTAACAAGATATCCCCCTGGGTGCTCATGCAAAATTTTCAATATTCCCCCGGGAGCTTTCAACATAATATAAATATCCCCCGGAGCTTTCAACATAATTATAAAAATATCCCCGGGAGCTTTCAACATATATAAATATCCTTACGGGAGCTTTCAACATAATATAAAAATATCCCCCCTGGAGCTTTCAACATATAAAGTATTCCCCGGGGACTTTTCATTGTAATGGGTAAAAAATAAAATTGAGCGTTACCAGTAGATGAAGTACTAGCACCATAGAATCAAGCAAATGTAGAGATATTTGCAAATATTATTTCACGTTTGGAGCTAATATGTAAAAATGATAGTTTTTATTATATTCTTGTTATTTGTGAATACTTTATAAATCTCTTAAATTTATATTGTTTTATTTCTATTCTAATTTTATCCAACTTATTTGTATATTGGAAATTATGTAGGGCCCCAAGATAGTCTCTAAAAGATTAGTCCTCTGTAGGACACTTGGGGTGTTCATGATATATAGTTGGTGTTAAAAAAATAATGTTGTTTAATTTTACAAATCCATAAAATAATAAAAATAACCAAAATAAATAAATTAACAAATATGTATTAACCTTAACAAAAAAAAATTTACTGTTCGTAGAAGGAAAGAATTAGATTCTTTTATGCTTCACGGTTCCCTCAGTCAATCTTCCTCATGAAGTGGCATATACACCAATTAACCCAGTTTTGTACAATAAATTTAATTGGTTAATTTACATAAGGTACTCACTATACTATTACGGGCGCGTGGAAAATAAGAAACTGTTTGTTCGTAGAACGGAAAGAATTAGATTTCTTTATGCTCACTTTCCCTCATTCAATCTTCCTCATGAGTGGCATATACACCAAATTAACCCCAGTTTTGTACAATAAATTTAATTGGTTAATTTACATAAGGTACCCACTATACGATATCTATAATATTTTTAAGTTAAGTTAAACGGCCATGTTAATCGACACAATGCAGTTTATTGGAGCGACGTAAACCCACATTTAACAATCGCTCAGGAATTGAATTTACCTAGTGTAAATGTTTGGGCTGGAGTTAGTAGTTTTAATAGCCAAATATTACGGGTTCAATGATGAAATCCACACTTGCGATCTGCCCTTTGAATTTGAAGTGATTGGCGCGTGGAAAATAAGAAACTGTTTGTTCGTAGAACGGAAAGAATTAGATTTCTTTATGCTCACTTTCCCTCATTCAATCTTCCTCATGAGTGGCATATACACCCAAATTAACCCAGTTTTGTACAATAAATTTAATTGGTTAATTTACATAAGGTCCACTATACGATATTACGGCGCGTGGAAAATAAGAAACTGTTTGTTCGTAGAACGGAAAGAATTAGATTTCACTTTCCCTCATTCAATCTTCCTCATGAGTGGCATATACACCAAATTAACCCCAGTTTTGTACAATAAATTTAATTGGTTAATTTACATAAGGTACCCACTATACGATATCTATAAATATTTTAAGTTAAGTTAAACGGCCATGTTAATCGACACAATGCAGTTTATTGGAGCGACGTAAACCCACATTTAACAATCGCTCAGGAATTGAATTTACCTAGTGTAAATGTTTGGGCTGGAGTTAGTAGTTTTAATAGCCAAATATTACGGGTTCAATGATGAAATCCACACTTGCGATCTGCCCTTTGAATTTGAAGTGATTGGCGCGTGGAAAATAAGAAACTGTTTGTTCGTAGAACGGAAAGAATTAGATTTCTTTATGCTCACTTTCCCTCATTCAATCTTCCTCATGAGTGGCATATACACCAAATTAACCCCAGTTTTGTACAATAAATTTAATTGGTTAATTTACATAAGGTACCCACTATACGATATTACGGGCGCGTGGAAAATAAGAAACTGTTTGTTCGTAGAAGGAAAGAATTAGATTCACTTCCCTCATTCAATCTTCCTCATGAGTGGCATATACACCAAATTAACCCCAGTTTTGTACAATAAATTTAATTGGTTAATTTACATAAGGTACCCACTATACGATATCTATAATATTTTAAGTTAAGTTAAACGGCCATGTTAATCGACACAATGCAGTTTATTGGAGCGACGTAAACCCACATTTAACAATCGCTCAGGAATTGAATTTACCTAGTGTAAATGTTTGGGCTGGAGTTAGTAGTTTTAATAGCCAAATATTACGGTTCAATGATGAAATCCACACTTGCGATCTGCCCTTTGAATTTGAAGTGATTGGCGCGTGGAAAATAAGAAACTGTTTGTTCGTAGAACGGAAAGAATTAGATTTCTTTATGCTCACTTTCCCTCATTCAATCTTCCTCATGAGTGGCATATACACCAAATTAACCCCAGTTTTGTACAATAAATTTAATTGGTTAATTTACATAAGGTACCCACTATACGATATCTATAATATTTAAGTTAAGTTAAACGGCCATGTTAATCGACACAATGCAGTTTATTGGAGCGACGTAAACCCACATTTAACAATCGCTCAGGAATTGAATTTACCTAGTGTAAATGTTTGGGCTGGAGTTAGTAGTTTTAATAGCCAAATATTACGGGTTCAATGATGAAATCCACACTTGCGATCTGCCCTTTGAATTTGAAGTGATTGGCGCGTGGAAAATAAGAAACTGTTTGTTCGTAGAACGGAAAGAATTAGATTTCTTTATGCTCACTTTCCCTCATTCAATCTTCCTCATGAGTGGCATATACACCAAATTAACCCCAGTTTTGTACAATAAATTTAATTGGTTAATTTACATAAGGTACTCACTATACGATATTACGGGCGCGTGGAAAATAGAAACTGTTTGTTCGTAGAAAAAGAATTAGATTTCACTTTCCTCATTCAATCTTCCTCATGAGTGGCATATACACCAAATTAACCCCAGTTTTGTACAATAAATTTAATTGGTTAATTTACATAAGGTACCCACTATACGATATCTATAAATATTTTAAGTTAAGTTAAACGGCCATGTTAATCGACACAATGCAGTTTATTGGAGCGACGTAAACCCACATTTAACAATCGCTCAGGAATTGAATTTACCTAGTGTAAATGTTTGGGCTGGAGTTAGTAGTTTTAATAGCCAAATATTACGGGTTCAATGATGAAATCCACACTTGCGATCTGCCCTTTGAATTTGAAGTGATTGGCGCGTGGAAAATAAGAAACTGTTTGTTCGTAGAACGGAAAGAATTAGATTTCTTTATGCTCACTTTCCCTCATTCAATCTTCCTCATGAGTGGCATATACACCAAATTAACCCAGTTTTGTACAATAAATTTAATTGGTTAATTTACATAAGGTACCCACTATACGATATCTATAAAATTTTAAGTTAAGTTAAACGGCCATGTTAATCGACACAATGCAGTTTATTGGAGCGACGTAAACCCACATTTAACAATCGCTCAGGAATTGAATTTACCTAGTGTAAATGTTTGGGCTGGAGTTAGTAGTTTTAATAGCCAAATATTACGGGTTCAATGATGAAATCCACACTTGCGATCTGCCCTTTGAATTTGAAGTGATTGGCGCGTGGAAAATAAGAAACTGTTTGTTCGTAGAACGGAAAGAATTAGATTTCTTTATGCTCACTTTCCCTCATTCAATCTTCCTCATGAGTGGCATATACACCAAATTAACCCAGTTTTGTACAATAAATTTAATTGGTTAATTTACATAAGGTACCCACTATACGATATTACGTGGAAAATAAGAAACTGTTTGTTCGTAGAACAGTCCTCGTTTTTGTACAATAAATTTAATTGGTTAATTTACATAAGGTACCCACTATACGATATCTATAAATATTTTAAGTTAAGTTAAACGGCCATGTTAATCGACACAATGCAGTTTATTGGAGCGACGTAAACCCACATTTAACAATCGCTCAGGAATTGAATTTACCTAGTGTAAATGTTTGGGCTGGAGTTAGTAGTTTTAATAGCCAAATATTACGGGTTCAATGATGAAATCCACACTTGCGATCTGCCCTTTGAATTTGAAGTGATTGGCGCGTGGAAAATAAGAAACTGTTTGTTCGTAGAACGGAAAGAATTAGATTTCTTTATGCTCACTTTCCCTCATTCAATCTTCCTCATGAGTGGCATATACACCAAATTAACCCCAGTTTTGTACAATAAATTTAATTGGTTAATTTACATAAGGTACACTATACGATATTACGGGCGCGTGGAAAAGAAACTGTTTGTTCGTAGAACGGAAAGAATTAGATTTCACTTTCCCTCATTCAATCTTCCTCATGAGTGGCATATACACCAAATTAACCCCAGTTTTGTACAATAAATTTAATTGGTTAATTTACATAAGGTACCCACTATACGATATCTATAATATTTTAAGTTAAGTTAAACGGCCATGTTAATCGACACAATGCAGTTTATTGGAGCGACGTAAACCCACATTTAACAATCGCTCAGGAATTGAATTTACCTAGTGTAAATGTTTGGGCTGGAGTTAGTAGTTTTAATAGCCAAATATTACGGGTTCAATGATGAAATCCACACTTGCGATCTGCCCTTTGAATTTGAAGTGATTGGCGCGTGGAAAATAAGAAACTGTTTGTTCGTAGAACGGAAAGAATTAGATTTCTTTATGCTCACTTTCCTCATTCAATCTTCCTCATGAGTGGCATATACACCAAATTAACCCCAGTTTTGTACAATAAATTTAATTGGTTAATTTACATAAGGTACCCACTATACGATATTACGGGCGCGTGGAAAATAGAAACTGTTTGTTCGTAGAACGGAAAGAATTAGATTTCACTTTCCCTCATTCAATCTTCCTCATGAGTGGCATATACACCAAATTAACCCCAGTTTTGTACAATAAATTTAATTGGTTAATTTACATAAGGTACCCACTATACGATATCTATAATATTTTAAGTTAAGTTAAACGGCCATGTTAATCGACACAATGCAGTTTATTGGAGCGACGTAAACCACATTTAACAATCGCTCAGGAATTGAATTTACCTAGTGTAAATGTTGGGCTGGAGTTAGTAGTTTTAATAGCCAAATATTACGGGTTCAATGATGAAATCCACACTTGCGATCTGCCCTTTGAATTTGAAGTGATTGGCGCGTGGAAAATAAGAAACTGTTTGTTCGTAGAACGGAAAGAATTAGATTTCTTTATGCTCACTTTCCCTCATTCAATCTTCCTCATGAGTGGCATATACACCAAATTAACCCAGTTTTGTACAATAAATTTAATTGGTTAATTTACATAAGGTACCCACTATACGATATCTATAAATATTTTAAGTTAAGTTAAACGGCCATGTTAATCGACACAATGCAGTTTATTGGAGCGACGTAAACCCACATTTAACAATCGCTCAGGAATTGAATTTACCTAGTGTAAATGTTTGGGCTGGAGTTAGTTTTAATAGCCAAATATTACGGGTTCAATGATGAAATCCACACTTGCGATCTGCCCTTTGAATTTGAAGTGATTGGCGCGTGGAAAATAAGAAACTGTTTGTTCGTAGAACGGAAAGAATAGATTCTTTATGCTCACTTTCCCTCATTCAATCTTCCTCATGAGTGGCATATACACCAAATTAACCCAGTTTTGTACAATAAATTTAATTGGTTAATTTACATAAGGTACCCACTATACGATATTACGGCGCGTGGAAAATAAGAAACTGTTTGTTCGTAGAACGGAAAAGAATTAGATTTCACTTTCCCTCATTCAATCTTCCTCATGAGTGGCATATACACCAAATTAACCCCAGTTTTGTACAATAAATTTAATTGGTTAATTTACATAAGGTACCCACTATACGATATCTATAAATATTTTAAGTTAAGTTAAACGGCCATGTTAATCGACACAATGCAGTTTATTGGAGCGACGTAAACCACATTTAACAATCGCGCAGGAATTGAATTTACCTAGTGTAAATGTTTGGGCTGGAGTTAGTAGTTTTAATAGCCAAATATTACGGGTTCAATGATGAAATCCACACTTGCGATCTGCCCTTTGAATTTGAAGTGATTGGCGCGTGGAAAATAAGAAACTGTTTGTTCGTAGAACGGAAAGAATTAGATTTCTTTATGCTCACTTTCCCTCATTCAATCTTCCTCATGAGTGGCATATACACCAAATTAACCCCAGTTTTGTACAATAAATTTAATTGGTTAATTTACATAAGGTACCCACTATACGATATCTATAAATATTTTAAGTTAAGTTAAACGGCCATGTTAATCGACACAATGCAGTTTATTGGAGCGACGTAAACCACATTTAACAATCGCTCAGGAATTGAATTTACCTAGTGTAAATGTTTGGGCTGGAGTTAGTAGTTTTAATAGCCAAATATTACGGGTTCAATGATGAAATCCACACTTGCGATCTGCCCTTTGAATTTGAAGTGATTGGCGCGTGGAAAATAAGAAACTGTTTGTTCGTAGAACGGAAAGAATTAGATTTCTTTATGCTCACTTTCCCTCATTCAATCTTCCTCATGAGTGGCATATACACCAAATTAACCCCAGTTTTGTACAATAAATTTAATTGGTTAATTTACATAAGGTACCCACTATACGATATCTATAAATATTTTAAGTTAAGTTAAACGGCCATGTTAATCGACACAATGCAGTTTATTGGAGCGACGTAAACCACATTTAACAATCGCTCAGGAATTGAATTTACCTAGTGTAAATGTTTGGGCTGGAGTTAGTAGTTTTAATAGCCAAATATTACGGGTTCAATGATGAAATCCACACTTGCGATCTGCCCTTTGAATTTGAAGTGATTGGCGCGTGGAAAATAAGAAACTGTTTGTTCGTAGAACGGAAAGAATTAGATTTCTTTATGCTCACTTTCCCTCATTCAATCTTCCTCATGAGTGGCATATACACCAAATTAACCCCAGTTTTGTACAATAAATTTAATTGGTTAATTTACATAAGGTACCCACTATACGATATCTATAAATATTTTAAGTTAAGTTAAACGGCCATGTTAATCGACACAATGCAGTTTATTGGAGCGACGTAAACCCACATTTAACAATCGCTCAGAATTGAATTTACCTAGTGTAAATGTTTGGGCTGGAGTTAGTAGTTTTAATAGCCAAATATTACGGGTTCAATGATGAAATCCACACTTGCGATCTGCCCTTTGAATTTGAAGTGATTGGCGCGTGGAAAATAAGAAACTGTTTGTTCGTAGAACGGAAAGAATTAGATTTCTTTATGCTCACTTTCCCTCATTCAATCTTCCTCATGAGTGGCATATACACCAAATTACCCCAGTTTGTACAATAAATTTAATTGGTTAATTTACATTCACTATACGATATTACGGGCGCGTGGAAAATAAGAAACTGTTTGTTCGTAGAACGGAAGAATTAGGCTCACTTTCCCTCATTCAATCTTCCTCATGAGTGGCATATACACCAAATTAACCCAGTTTTGTACAATAAATTTAATTGGTTAATTTACATAAGGTACCCACTATACGATATCTATAAATATTTTAAGTTAAGTTAAACGGCCATGTTAATCGACACAATGCAGTTTATTGGAGCGACGTAAACCCACATTTAACAATCGCTCAGGAATTGAATTTACCTAGTGTAAATGTTTGGGCTGGAGTTAGTAGTTTTAATAGCCAAATATTACGGGTTCAATGATGAAATCACACTTGCGATCTGCCCTTTGAATTTGAAGTGATTGGCGCGTGGAAAATAAGAAACTGTTTGTTCGTAGAACGGAAAGAATTAGATTTCTTTATGCTCACTTTCCCTCATTCAATCTTCCTCATGAGTGGCATATACACCAAATTAACCCCAGTTTTGTACAATAAATTTAATTGGTTAATTTACATAAGGTAACTATACGATATTACGGCGCGTGGAAAATAAGAAACTGTTTGTTCGTGAATTAGATTTTCACTTTCCCTCATTCAATCTTCCTCATGAGTGGCATATACACCAAATTAACCCAGTTTTGTACAATAAATTTAATTGGTTAATTTACATAAGGTACCCACTATACGATATCTATAAATATTTTAAGTTAAGTTAAACGGCCATGTTAATCGACAATGCAGTTATTTGGAGCGACGTAAACCCACATTTAACAATCGCTCAGGAATTGAATTTACCTAGTGTAAATGTTTGGGCTGGAGTTAGTAGTTTTAATAGCCAAATATTACGGGTTCAATGATGAAATCCACACTTGCGATCTGCCCTTTGAATTTGAAGTGATTGGCGCGTGGAAAATAAGAAACTGTTTGTTCGTAGAACGGAAAGAATTAGATTTCTTTATGCTCACTTTCCCTCATTCAATCTTCCTCATGAGTGGCATATACACCAAATTAACCCCAGTTTTGTACAATAAATTTAATTGGTTAATTTACATAAGGTACCCACTATACGATATCTATAAATATTTTAAGTTAAGTTAAACGGCCATGTTAATCGACACAATGCAGTTTATTGGAGCGACGTAAACCCACATTTAACAATCGCTCAGGAATTGAATTTACCTAGTGTAAATGTTTGGGCTGGAGTTAGTAGTTTTAATAGCCAAATATTACGGGTTCAATGATGAAATCCACACTTGCGATCTGCCCTTTGAATTTGAAGTGATTGGCGCGTGGAAAATAAGAAACTGTTTGTTCGTAGAACGGAAAGAATTAGATTTCTTTATGCTCACTTTCCCTCATTCAATCTTCCTCATGAGTGGCATATACACCAAATTAACCCCAGTTTTGTACAATAAATTTAATTGGTTAATTTACATAAGGTACCCACTATACGATATTACGGGCGCGTGGAAAATAAGAAACTAGAACGGAAAGAATTAGATTCACTTTCCCTCATTCAATCTTCCTCATGAGTGGCATATACACCAAATTAACCCCAGTTTTGTACAATAAATTTAATTGGTTAATTTACATAAGGTACCCACTATACGATATCTATAAATATTTTAAGTTAAGTTAAACGGCCATGTTAATCGACACAATGCAGTTTATTGGAGCGACGTAAACCCACATTTAACAATCGCTCAGGAATTGAATTTACCTAGTGTAAATGTTTGGGCTGGAGTTAGTAGTTTTAATAGCCAAAATATTACGGGTTCAATGATGAAATCCACACTTGCGATCTGCCTTTTGAATTTGAAGTGATTGGCGCGTGGAAAATAAGAAACTGTTTGTTCGTAGAACGGAAAGAATTAGATTTCACTTTTCCCTCATTCAATCTTCCTCATGAGTGGCATATACACCAAATTAACCCCAGTTTTGTACAATAAATTTAATTGGTTAATTTACATAAGGTACCCACTATACGATATTACGGGCGCGTGGAAAATAAGAAACTGTTTGTTCGTAGAACGGAAAGAATTAGATTTCACTTTCCCTCATTCAATCTTCCTCATGAGTGGCATATACACCAAATTAACCCCAGTTTTGTACAATAAATTTAATTGGTTAATTTACATAAGGTACCCACTATACGATATCTATAATATTTTAAGTTAAGTTAAACGGCCATGTTAATCGACACAATGCAGTTTATTGGAGCGACGTAAACCCACATTTAACAATCGCTCAGGAATTGAATTTACCTAGTGTAAATGTTTGGGCTGGAGTTAGTAGTTTTAATAGCCAAATATTACGGGTTCAATGATGAAATCCACTTGCGATCTGCCCTTTGAATTTGAAGTGATTGGCGCGTGGAAAATAAGAAACTGTTTGTTCGTAGAACGGAAAGAATTAGATTTCTTTATGCTCACTTTCCCTCATTCAATCTTCCTCATGAGTGGCATATACACCAAATTAACCCCAGTTTTGTACAATAAATTTAATTGGTTAATTTACATAAGGTACCCACTATACGATATCTATAAATTTTTAAGTTAAGTTAAACGGCCATGTTAATCGACACAATGCAGTTTATTGGAGCGACGTAAACCCACATTTAACAATCGCTCAGGAATTGAATTTACCTAGTGTAAATGTTTGGGCTGGAGTTAGTAGTTTTAATAGCCAAATATTACGGGTTCAATGATGAAATCCACACTTGCGATCTGCCCTTTGAATTTGAAGTGATTGGCGCGTGGAAAATAAGAAACTGTTTGTTCGTAGAACGGAAAGAATTAGATTTCTTTATGCTCACTTTCCCTCATTCAATCTTCCTCATGAGTGGCATATACACCAAATTAACCCCAGTTTTGTACAATAAATTTAATTGGTTAATTTACATAAGGTACCCACTATACGATATCTATAAATATTTTAAGTTAAGTTAAACGGCCATGTTAATCGACACAATGCAGTTTATTGGAGCGACGTAAACCCACATTTAACAATCGCTCAGGAATTGAATTTACCTAGTGTAAATGTTTGGGCTGGAGTTAGTAGTTTTAATAGCCAAATATTACGGTTCAATGATGAAATCACACTTGCGATCTGCCCTTTGAATTTGAAGTGACGCGTGGAAAATAAGAAACTGTTTGTTCGTAGAACGGAAAGAATTAGATTTCTTTATGCTCACTTTCCCTCATTCAATCTTCCTCATGAGTGGCATATACACCAAATTAACCCCAGTTTTGTACAATAAATTTAATTGGTTAATTTACATAAGGTACTCACTATACGATATTACGGGCGCGTGGAAAATAAGAAACTGTTTGTTCGTAGAACGAAAGAATTAGATTTCACTTTCCCTCATTCAATCTTCCTCATGAGTGGCATATACACCAAATTAACCCCAGTTTTGTACAATAAATTTAATTGGTTAATTTACATAAGGTACCCACTATACGATATCTATAAATATTTTAAGTTAAGTTAAACGGCCATGTTAATCGACACAATGCAGTTTATTGGAGCGACGTAAACCCACATTTAACAATCGCTCAGGAATTGAATTTACCTAGTGTAAATGTTTGGGCTGGAGTTTAGTTTTAATAGCCAAATATTACGGGTTCAATGATGAAATCCACACTTGCGATCTGCCCTTTGAATTTGAAGTGATTGGCGCGTGGAAAATAAGAAACTGTTTGTTCGTAGAACGGAAAGAATTAGATTTCTTTATGCTCACTTTCCCTCATTCAATCTTCCTCATGAGTGGCATATACACCAAATTAACCCCAGTTTTGTACAATAAATTTAATTGGTTAATTTACATAAGGTACCCACTATACGATATCTATAAATTTAAGTTAAGTTAAACGGCCATGTTAATCGACACAATGCAGTTTATTGGAGCGACGTAAACCCACATTTAACAATCGCTCAGGAATTGAATTTACCTAGTGTAAATGTTTGGGCTGGAGTTAGTAGTTTTAATAGCCAAATATTACGGTTCAATGATGAAATCCACACTTGCGATCTGCCCTTTGAATTTGAAGTGATTGGCGCGTGGAAAATAAGAAACTGTTTGTTCGTAGAACGGAAAGAATTAGATTTCTTTATGCTCACTTTCCCTCATTCAATCTTCCTCATGAGTGGCATATACACCAAATTAACCCCAGTTTTGTACAATAAATTTAATTGGTTAATTTACATAAGGTACCCACTATACGATATTACGGGCGCGTGGAAAAAGAAACTGTTTGTTCGTAGAACGGAAAGAATTAGATTCACTTTCCCTCATTCAATCTTCCTCATGAGTGGCATATACACCAAATTAAACCCCAGTTTTGTACAATAAATTTAATTTGGTTAATTTACATAAGGTACCCACTATACGATATCTATAAATATTTTAAGTTAAGTTAAACGGCCATGTTAATCGACACAATGCAGTTTATTGGAGCGACGTAAACCCACATTTAACAATCGCTCAGGAATTGAATTTACCTAGTGTAAATGTTTGGGCTGGAGTTAGTAGTTTTAATAGCCAAATATTACGGGTTCAATGATGAAATCCACACTTGCGATCTGCCCTTTGAATTTGAAGTGATTGGCGCGTGGAAAATAAGAAACTGTTTGTTCGTAGAACGGAAAGAATTAGATTTCTTTATGCTCACTTTCCCTCATTCAATCTTCCTCATGAGTGGCATATACACCAAATTAACCCCAGTTTTGTACAATAAATTTAATTGGTTAATTTACATAAGGTACCCACTATACGATATCTATAAATATTTTAAGTTAAGTTAAACGGCCATGTTAATCGACACAATGCAGTTTATTGGAGCGACGTAAACCCACATTTAACAATCGCTCAGGAATTGAATTTACCTAGTGTAAATGTTTGGGCTGGAGTTAGTAGTTTTAATAGCCAAATATTACGGGTTCAATGATGAAATCCACACTTGCGATCTGCCCTTTGAATTTGAAGTGATTGGCGCGTGGAAAATAAGAAACTGTTTGTTCGTAGAACGGAAAGAATTAGATTTCTTTATGCTCACTTTCCCTCATTCAATCTTCCTCATGAGTGGCATATACACCAAATTAACCCCAGTTTTGTACAATAAATTTAATTGGTTAATTTACATAAGGTACCACTATACGATATTACGGGCGCGTGGAAAATAAGAAACTGTTTGTTCGTAGAACGGAAAGAATTAATTTCACTTTCCCTCATTCAATCTTCCTCATGAGTGGCATATACACCAAATTAACCCCAGTTTTGTACAATAAATTTAATTGGTTAATTTACATAAGGTACCCACTATACGATATCTATAAATATTTTAAGTTAAGTTAAACGGCCATGTTAATCGACACAATGCAGTTTTTGGAGCGACGTAAACCCACATTTAACAATCGCTCAGGAATTGAATTTACCTAGTGTAAATGTTTGGGCTGGAGTTAGTAGTTTTAATAGCCAAATATTACGGGTTCAATGATGAAATCCACACTTGCGATCTGCCCTTTGAATTTGAAGTGATTGGCGCGTGGAAAATAAGAAACTGTTTGTTCGTAGAACGGAAAGAATTAGATTTCTTTATGCTCACTTTCCCTCATTCAATCTTCCTCATGAGTGGCATATACACCAAATTAACCCCAGTTTTGTACAATAAATTTAATTGGTTAATTTACATAAGGTACCCACTATACGATATCTATAAATATTTTAAGTTAAGTTAAACGGCCATGTTAATCGACACAATGCAGTTTATTGGAGCGACGTAAACCCACATTTAACAATCGCTCAGGAATTGAATTTACCTAGTGTAAATGTTTGGGCTGGAGTTAGTAGTTTTAATAGCCAAATATTACGGGTTCAATGATGAAATCCACTTGCGATCTGCCCTTTGAATTTGAAGTGATTGGCGCGTGGAAAATAAGAAACTGTTTGTTCGTAGAACGGAAAGAATTAGATTTCTTTATGCTCACTTTCCCTCATTCAATCTTCCATGAGTGGCATATACACCAAATTAACCCCAGTTTTGTACAATAAATTTAATTGGTTAATTTACATAAGGTACCCACTATACGATATCTATAAATATTTTAAGTTAAGTTAAACGGCCATGTTATCGACACAATGCAGTTTATTGGAGCGACGTAAACCCACATTTAACAATCGCTCAGGAATTGAATTTACCTAGTGTAAATGTTTGGGCTGGAGTTAGTAGTTTTAATAGCCAAATATTACGGGTTCAATGATGAAATCCACACTTGCGATCTGCCCTTTGAATTTGAAGTGATTGGCGCGTGGAAAAATAAGAAACTGTTTGTTCGTAGAACGGAAAGAATTAGATTTCTTTATGCTCACTTTCCCTCATTCAATCTTCCTCATGAGTGGCATATACACCAAATTAACCCCAGTTTTGTACAATAAATTTAATTGGTTAATTTACATAAGGTACCCACTATACGATATTACGGGCGCGTGGAAAATAGAAACTGTTTGTTCGTAGAACGGAAGAATTAGATTTCACTTTCCCTCATTCAATCTTCCTCATGAGTGGCATATACACCAAATTAACCCCAGTTTTGTACAATAAATTTAATTGGTTAATTTACATAAGGTACCCACTATACGATATCTATAAATATTTTAAGTTAAGTTAAACGGCCATGTTAATCGACACAATGCAGTTTATTGGAGCGACGTAAACCACATTTAACAATCGCTCAGGAATTGAATTTACCTAGTGTAAATGTTTGGGCTGGAGTTAGTAGTTTTAATAGCCAAATATTACGGGTTCAATGATAAAATCCACACTTGCGATCTGCCTTTGAATTTGAAGTGATTGGCGTGGAAAATAAGAAACTGTTTGTTCGTAGAACGGAAAAGAATTAGATTTCTTTATGCTCACTTTCCCTCATTCAATCTTCCTCATGAGTGGCATATACACCAAATTAACCCCAGTTTTTTGTACAATAAATTTAATTGGTTAATTTACATAAGGTACCCACTATACGATATCTATAAATATTTTAAGTTAAGTTAAACGGCCATGTTAATCGACACAATGCAGTTTATTGGAGCGACGTAAACCCACATTTAACAATCGCTCAGGAATTGAATTTACCTAGTGTAAATGTTTGGGCTGGAGTTAGTAGTTTTAATAGCCAAATATTACGGGTTCAATGATGAAATCCACACTTGCGATCTGCCCTTTGAATTTGAAGTGATTGGCGCGTGGAAAATAAGAAACTGTTTGTTCGTAGAACGGAAAGAATTAGATTTCTTTATGCTCACTTTCCCTCATTCAATCTTCCTCATGAGTGGCATATACACCAAATTAACCCCAGTTTTGTACAATAAATTTAATTGGTTAATTTACATAAGTACCCACTATACGATATCTATAAATATTTTAAGTTAAGTTAAACGGCCATGTTAATCGACACAATGCAGTTTATTGGAGCGACGTAAACCCACATTTAACAATCGCTCAGGAATTGAATTTACCTAGTGTAAATGTTTGGGCTGGAGTTAGTAGTTTTAATAGCCAAATATTACGGGTTCAATGATGAAATCCACACTTGCGATCTGCCCTTTGAATTTGAAGTGATTGGCGCGTGG
Source organism: Microvelia longipes (assembly GCA_018340805.1). Classification (NCBI taxonomy): domain Eukaryota; kingdom Metazoa; phylum Arthropoda; class Insecta; order Hemiptera; family Veliidae; genus Microvelia; species Microvelia longipes. Next base: position 16,886 of record JACMZG010000432.1, on the reverse strand, counting down.
AAAATAAGAAACTGGTTGTTCGTAGAACGGAAAGAATTAGATTTCTTTATGCTCACTTTCCCTCATTCAATCTTCCTCATGAGTGGCATATACACCAAATTAACCCCAGTTTTGTACAATAAATTTAATTGGTTAATTTACATAAGGTACCCACTATACGATATCTATAAATATTTTAAGTTAAGTTAAACGGCCATGTTAATCGACACAATGCAGTTTATTGGAGCGACGTAAACCCACATTTAACAATCGCTCAGGAATTGAATTTACCTAGTGTAAATGTTTGGGCTGGAGTTAGTAGTTTTAATAGCCAAATATTACGGGTTCAATGATGAAATCCACACTTGCGATCTGCCCTTTGAATTTGAAGTGATTGGCGCGTGGAAAATAAGAAACTGTTTGTTCGTAGAACGGAAAGAATTAGATTTCTTTATGCTCACTTTCCCTCATTCAATCTTCCTCATGAGTGGCATATACACCAAATTAACCCCAGTTTTGTACAATAAATTTAATTGGTTAATTTACATAAGGTACCCACTATACGATATTACGGGCGCGTGGAAAAAGAAACTGTTTGTTGTAGAACGGAAAGAATTAGATTTTCATTTCCTCATTCAATCTTCCTCATGAGTGGCATATACACAAATTAACCCCAGTTTTGTACAATAAATTTAATTGGTTAATTTACATAAGGTACCCACTATACGATATCTATAAATATTTTAAGTTAAGTTAAACGGCCATGTTAATCGACACAATGCAGTTTATTGGAGCGACGTAAACCCACATTTAACAATCGCTCAGGAATTGAATTTACCTAGTGTAAATGTTTGGGCTGGAGTTAGTAGTTTTTAATAGCCAAAATATTACGGGTTCAATGATAAAATCCACACTTGCGATCTGCCCTTTGAATTTGAAGTGATTGGCGCGTGGAAATAAGAAACTGTTTGTTCGTAGAACGAAAAGAATTAGATTTCTTTATGCTCACTTTCCCTCATTCAATCTTCCTCATGAGTGGCATATACA
>JACMZG010000432.1:0-12112 GCA_018340805.1 Microvelia longipes | reverse complement strand
GATATATACAGGAAAGGAATGAGAATAAGAGGATATACAGGAATAGGATGAAATAAGAGGATTTAACAGAATAGGAATGAGAATATTAGAATTTTTAAAAAATAGGATTGTAAGAATAGAAATATATTAACGGTTCGAGAAAAATAAGATTTATGACATTCCTATGGTAAATATACGGGAAATTTTCTATTTTCTAAATATTATATAGGTTAAGTTATCAAAGTATTATTAATAAAGGAAATAATATGTTTTAAGAAAAATGGGGAATTAAATGAAATGTAAATGGATACAGAAAATGGAAGATCATAAGTTTCATGCACAACTTTGAAGATCTATTGAGAAAAAGAGTATTAAACGAAATAAAAACAGAAAAGACAAGAATGCGAATATAATGCGCATATGAATTAGACAGTACAGAAAGACCGAGCAAACAATTAACCAGAAAATGAATGAATATATGTAGCCAATGAGGATAAGAGATCAGCCGTAAATACGACAAGAAAATATTTATTCGGAAACGAAGAAATCGAAAAAAGTAAAAAGAATTTTAAATATCTAGACAGATAATCGAGAACCGTGGCGCATTGAAGAGAAATAAAGGACAAGAGTAGAGGCGGCAACAAGGAAAGTGCAACATACTAGGTGAATTACTTAGAAAGTCTTTCATCAGGAACAACTAATAAGAATGAGTCCCTAATGAACATATAGAGCAGAGACATGGTTAATAACAGCAAGAATAAAGTAACCTAGATATTCCATGGAATGCATGGGAACCACAAGAACGAAACAATGAATAGAAAATGAGAAATAAGAAGATTTACAGAATAGGATGAGAATAAGAAATTTACAGGAAAGGAATGAGAATAAGAAGATTTACAAGAATAGAATGAGAATAAGAAGATTTACAAGAATAGAATGAGAAAAGAAGATTTACAAGCAAGGAATGAGAATAAATTAGATTTTAAAAAAATCGATTTGGAAGAATAGAAATAAAATAAAATCGGTTTCGAGAAATAGGCAATTTAAGAAATTTATCTGTAAATACTACGGAAATATTCTATTTTTCTACATACTAATATAGACAAGGGGATTCCAAACTCAAATAGGCCCGCTGGGCCGCAAAGATAATTAAGTATACTGAAGGCACTTTTCTTGGAAATAAAAAATCACAGCTAATTGGTTTTTTATAAGATCAATGTAAATAAATTTAAATCATTATTGATAAAAACATTTTATGGGTAAACATTGTGAATTCCGGTAGAAATTCGTAGACTTTCGAAAAAATTACCCAGTAAATATTTGCCTTGAATTGAAATATTCTCTCGTCTTTTAATTGAGTGGGATGATAATAGCCCGCAAAATATCGCGAATTAAAGGCATTTTATAACGGGCCGCATGCGGCCGCGGGCCCGCGTGTTTGACACCCCTGATATAGCTAATTATCAAGTATTATTTAATAATAGGAAAAAATAGAAATAATAAATAAGAAACAATAGGAAATAATAGAAATCAATAGAAATAATAAGAAATCAATAGGAATAATAGGTTTCAAAAAAATGGGATTAGATAATTGGTAAATGAGAATACAGAAATTGAAGAATCATAATTTTCATGCACACTTTGAAAGACCTATTGAGAAAAAGAGTATAAACGAAATAAATAAAACAGAAAAGCCAGAGAATAGATTTGTCGAAAGCGATCAAGAAGAAGAAAAGACTCAGTACAAAGAGGAATGGAAATATTAGAAAACGGGTGAACATTAAAAAGAAAACACGGGAGGGGAAAAGAAGGAGATAAATAAACATATGAAACAACCTCCACATGAGAGGAACAAGAAAACAACCATAATTGTATAAATTGAAGAAAAACTGTTACGCGAGCTAAAGAGCAAAGGATGGCTAGAAAAGTGAAAGCCAGTAAGAATAAAGAAAAAGCGACAGAAAAAAAACTGAAGGAAAAGAGAAGTGGTGGAAGAGAAATGGAAATAGATAAAAATTATTAAACCAGAAGAAAAAGAAATTGAAAGTACCACCATTCAAAATGTGAAAGAGAAGACAAAAACGCAAAAGCGGATTCTGAATCATGAACAAGGAATCACAGATGTCATTCCGTAAAGATCACGTAAAGTCTCCTTCAAGAATGGGCGGTAATGGGACTAGGTGGTGACGTCAGTTAGTAATTTTTTTATCTGAGTGAACTTCTTGTAATAAGTCTTGAAGTCCACGACTTTTCTTCCAGAGGAGAGAGCCCCACATATTAAAGGTTCCCATAACATGAATTCTCCTGAATTTAAAAAGAGGATTTAGAAGGGAAACCTGGAAACATAAGGAAATAACTCACGTGAAAATCGACTCTGACCACGACATCATTTACATTTCTAGGTTCTCTTTTTCCCATTAATTCCTAACTCAAAGATCCAGTGCAAAGATAATGGATTATTAAAGTAAGCCGGTCCTACAGGTCCACCAAGTTTGCAATAACAGGTTCAGACTAACAAGATTTAAGGAAACGAACGATCGCTTTCTTTTCCTTAATTAATAAAACCGATATAACAGTTGAATTTTATCCCTACAGGTGGATTAGATAGCGGTTAGTAAATATGATCCAGGAATTATTGGTTGAATAGATTTTAATCTTAAATTTCGCCTAATCGATTTTATAAAGATCTCCACTGAATTTAATATCTCTTATCAAACTGCAGACCGATATGATTTGATGAATAAAGAAAACCAACCATCTTTCTTCATCAAGTTATCAGTGAAAATTTTCCGACTTTGTTCATTGATGCCTCAATTTCGATTTGTTCTTTCTTTTCCATAAGTTCCACACTTATTGCACTGATGATCATTCAAATTGACATTAACAGAGAGGACCTTTACAATTTCTTCACTGCAAAACAATTGCGACATTTCACGTTCTAAATGATGCGATAAATCAGACTTATTACTAACAAACAGTCGATTTTTTATTACTAGTTATCACTCACAACATGGCTTCACATTGACAGTCGAACAAATATTGTTGATGTAGTGATTACGATCGACACGAAGTTGTTGCGGATTCAGTATAGTTAATAAATACTGAATCAGTAGAATTAGGTTTTTAGGGGCTTGTAAAATAAGTTTATTTTCTTCAAAATGATAAACAGAATTCCGGCCAACATGAATGATTAAATCCTGAACCACTAAATTGAATTATTTTACAACTTTTGATTCTGTTCTTTGTCTACTTTAATAACCCATAACCAATCGTTGTGTCAATTCATTTTGGATTTCGAAAATTAATTTGTTAACGACTGCAAATTAGTTGAATAATAATCAGATTAGAAACATTTTTAATAATATATGATTAATAAATCAATTCCATATTATTATGAGTTTAAACATTAATTTCAGGTGAAAAAACAACAAATGAGAATGATTGAAATTAATAACCATGTGTTTTGGTTAGTGATTACAAATCGTGATTAAAGTGACAAAGTATCGTAATTTGTAACTAGCAATATTGGATAATATAGATGACTCGAATTTTATTTTTTTTCTAAAAATGAGGAATAATATTACTCTTCATCTGGTTATAAAGAGAAGAAATTTCAGCTAAATTATAAGCTCAAAGATTCCAAAAATTACTGTTCCACAAACGGAGATCAAGTGTTTCATCGAAAAGTTAATACCATTTCCAGATAAGAAATACAAAAATAATACGTGCAAATTATCTTCTATTAAATTTAAAAATATGTTTATAGCGGGCAAACTAATTAATATGACGTAATTTTAAATGCTGTTTCGTAACAAGACAGTATTTTATCAGTACAGTTGCTTGTTGCCAACAAAATAGTAAATATATTGTTGATCAGCCGCCTTTATTCTGTAAATTTATGGCTAATTATATTAAACCATGAAAAAACATACGAACGTTCAAATTGAAATTTCAGGATTTACTGAGTGTTCTATTGAAGAAACGTTTGAGTAACCCGTTATATAATACTAGGGTACGGAATATTGGCATTTACTTCCGAGAAGTCATACAACAAACTGGTCAATATATGAACCATTTTGGCCAAATATACCATTTTCATCGTCATTTTTTGTCTTTTTAGGGTATCTTCTAGGTTTTAGAATCATTTTCTGCAGTATTTCCATGTTTACCGCTTTATTGTCAATTACAGCATAATTTCGATATCTGTCATTAAGAAACAATCTATTAATTGTCGAGAGAGATAATGCAGGAAGATGAAGAATGTATTGTCGAGAGAGATAATCAGGAAGATGAAGAACTGTATTGTCGAGAGAAGATAATGCAGGAAGGTGAAGAATGTATTGGTCGAGAGAGATAATGCAGGAAGTGAAGATGTATTGTCGAAGAGAGATAATGCAGGAAGATGAAGCATGATTGTCGAGAGAGATAATGCGGAAGATGAAGAATGTATTGTCGAGATGATGATAAATGCAGGAAGGTGAAGAATGTATTTGTCGAGAGAGATAATGCAGGAAGGTGAAGAATGTATTGTCGAGAGCAGATATGCGGAAGATGAAGAACTGTAATTGCGAGAAGGATAATGCACGGAAGGTGAAGAATGTCATTGTAGAGAGAGATAAGTGGGAAGATGAAGAATGTATTGTCGAGAGAGATAAACTGTGGGAAGATGAAGAATGTATTGTCGAGAGAGATAATGCGGGAAGATGAGAATGTATTGTCGAGAGAGAATAATGCAGGAAGATGAAGAATGTATTTGTCGAGAGAGATAATGGCAGGAAGATGAAGAATGTATTGTCGAGAGAGATATGCAAGAAGATGAAGAATGTATTGTCGAAGAGATAAATGCGGGAAGATGAAAATTATTGTCGAGAGGATATGCGGAAGATGAAAGAATGTATTGTCGAGAGAGATAATGCGGGAAGGTGAAGAATGTATTGTCGAGAAGAGATAATGCAGGAAGATGAAAATGTATTGTAGAGAGAGATAATGTGGAAGATGAAGACTGTAATTGTCGAGAGGATAATGCAGGAAGGTTGAACGAATGTATTGTCCGAGAGAGAATAATGCAGGAGGTGAAGAATTTTGTCGAGAGAGATAATGCGGGAAGATGAAGGAATGTATGTCGAGAGAGATAATGCCGGAAGGATGGAGAATGTATTGTAAGAGAGAGATAATGTGGAAGATGAAGAATTGTATTGTCGAGAGAGATAAGTGGGAAGATGAAGAAATGTATTGCGAAGAGAATAATGCGGGAAGAATGAAGCATGTATTGTCCGAGCAGAGATTAATGTGGAAAGATTGAAGAATGTATTGCGAGAGAGATATCAGAAAGGTGAAGAATGTATTGTCGCGAGGCATAATGCGGAAGATGAAGAAGTAATGTCGGAGAGATAATGCGGAAGATGAAGAATGTATTGTCGAGAGAGATAATGCCGGAAGGTGACGAATGTATTGGTAGAAGAGATAATGTGCGGAAGATGAAGAATGTATTTGTCGAGAGAGATAATGTGGGAAGATGAAGAAGTATTGTCGAGAGAGATAATGCGGGAAAGATGAAGATGTATTGCGAGAAGATAATGCGGAAGATGAAAGAAATGTATTGTCGAGAGAGATAAGCGGGAAGGTGAAGAAATTATTGTCGAGAGAGATAATGCAGGAAGGTGAAGAATGTATTGTCGAAGAGATAATGTGGGAAGATGAAGATGTATGTCGAGAGAGATAATGCAGAAAGGTGAGGAAATATATTTCGTCGAGAGATATGCAGGAAGATGAAGAATGTATTGTCGGAGAGATAATGCAGAAAGGTGAAGAAATATATTGTCGAGAGATAAAGCAGAAGATGAGAATGTATTGTCGAGAAGATAATGCAGGAAGGTGAAGAATGTATGTCGATAAAAGATTAATGCAGGAAGGTGAAGAATGTATTGCCGATAAAGATAATGCAGGAAGATGAAGAAATGTAATTGTCAAGAGAGATAATGCGGGAAGATGAAGAATGTATTGTCGAGAGAGATAATGCAGGAAGGTGAAGAATGTATTTGTAGAGAGAGAATAATGTTGGAAGATGAAGATGTATTGTCGAGAGAGATAATGGTGGGAAGTATGAAGAAATGTATTGTCGCGAGAGATACTGCAGGAAGATGAAGAATGATTCGAGAGAGACTAATGGAAGATGAAGAAATGTATTGTCGAGAGAGAATAATGCAGGAAGATGAAGAATGTACTTGCGAGAAGATAATCGGGAAGATGAGATGTATTGTCGATAGAGATACTGCAGGAAGATGCAGAATGTATTGTCGAGAGAGAATAATGCAGGGAAGATGAAAGAAAGTATTGTCCGAGAGAGATAATGCGGGAAGATGACGAATGTATTGTCCGAGAGAGATAATGCAGGAAGATGAGAATGTTGTCGAGATGAGATATGCGGGAAGAATGAAGAATGTATTGTCGAGAGAGATAATGTGGGAAGATGAAAGAATGTATGTCGAGCGGATTAATGCGGGAAAGATGATAGAATGTATTTGTCCGAGAGAGATAATGCGGGAAGATGAAGAATGTATTGTCGAGAGAGATAGATGCAAGGAAGATGAAAGAATGTATTGTCGACAAGAGATAATGTGGGAAGATGAAGAATGTATTGTCGAGAGAGATAAATGCCAGAAAGGTGAAGAATAATTGTCCGAAGATAATGCAGAAGATGATAAAAGAATGTATTGTCGAGAGACGATAATGCAGTAAGGTGAAGAATATTGTCGAGAGATAAAGCAGGAAGATGAAGAATGTATTGTCGAAGAAATGCAGGAAGGTGAAGAATGTATTGTCGATAATAGATAATGCAGGAAGTGAAGAATCGTATTGCCGAATAAAGATAATGCAGGAAGAATGAAGAATGTATTGTCAAGAGAGATAATCGGGAAGATGAAGAAGTATGTCGAGAGAGATGAAATGCAGGAAGGTGAAAGAATGTAATGTCGAGAGAGATAATGTGGGAAGAGAAGAAGGTATTGTCGAGAGAGATCATGTGGGAAGATGAAAAATGTATTGTCGAGAGAGATAATGCAGGAAGAATGAGAATGTATTGTCGAGAGAGTAATGTGGGAAGATGAAGAAGTATTGTCGAGAGAGATAATGTGGGAAGATGAAGAATGTATTGTCGAGAGAGATAAGCAGACAGGTGAAGGAATGTATTGTGAGAGAGATAATGTGGGAAGATTGAAGAATGTATTGGTCGAGAGAGATAATGTGGGAAGATAAGAATGTATTGTCGAGAAGAGTAATGAGGAAGATGAAGAATGTATTGTCGAGAGAGATAATGGGGAAGATGAAGAATGTATTGTCGAGAGAGATAATTCGGGAAGATGAAGAATGTAATTGCGAGAGAGATAATGTGGGAAGATTGAAGAATGTATTGTCGAGAGAGATAATGCGAGGAGATGAAGAATGTATGGTCGAGAGAGATAATGTGGGAAGATGAAGAATGTATTGTCGAGAGAGAATAATTCGGAAGATGAGATGTAATTGCGAGAGAGGATAATGTGGGAAGATGAAGAATTTATTGTTCGAGAGAGATAATGCAGGGGAAGATGAGGATGTATTGTCGAGAGAGATAATGCGGGAAGATGAAGAATGTATTGTCGAGAGAGATATGCAGGAGGTGAAGAACTGTATGTCGAGAGAGATTTAATGGGGAAGATGAAGAATGTATTGGCGAGAGATAATTGCAGGAAGGGAAGAATGTATTGTACAGAGAGAGATAATGTGGAAGATGAAGAATGTATTGATCGAGAGAGATAAATGTGGGAAGATGAGAATGTATTGTCAGAAGAGAGGGGATTCAATTGCCAGGGGAGGAAGATGAAGAATGATTGTCGGAGAGATAATGTGGAAGATGTGAAGATGTATTGGTCGAGAGAGATTAAATGCAGAAAGGTGAAGATAGATTTGTCGAGAGATAATGCAGGAAGATGAAGAATGTATGTCGAGAGAGATAATGCAGAAAAGGTGAGAATTATTGTCGAAGAGATAAAGCGAGGGAAGATGAGAATGTATTGTCGCAGAGAAATGCAGGGAAGTGTGAAGAATGTATTGTCGATAAAGATAATGCAGGAAGCGGTGAAGAATGTATTGCGAGAGAGATAATGCAGGAAGGGTGAAGAATGTATTGTCGAGAGGAAGATAATGAGGGAAGAGGTGACGAAATGTATTGTCGAGAGAGATAATGTGGGAAGATGAAGAATGTATTGTCGGAAGAGGATAATGCAGAGGTGAAGAATATATTGTCGAGAGATAATGGAAGATGAAGAATGTATGTCCGAGAGAGATAATGCAGAAAGGGAAGAATATATTGTCGAGAGATAAGCAAGGAAGATTGAAGAATGTAGTTGTCGAGAGATAATGCAGGGAGGTGAAGAAGTGTATTGTCGATAAAGATAATGCGGAGGTGAAGAATTGTATTGTCGAGAGAGATAATTGCAGCAAGGTGAAGATGTATTGTCGAGAGAGAGAATGTGGGAAGATGGAAGAATGTATTGCGAGAGAGATAATGTGGGAAGATGAAGAATTGTATTTTGTCGAGAGGATAATGTTGGCGAAGATTGAAAGGTTATTGTCGAGAAGGATTAATGTCGGGAAGATGGGAAGAATTGTATTGTTCGAGAGAGATAATGTGGGAAGATTGAAGGAAGTATTGTCGAGAGAGATAATGGCGGGAAGATGAGAATGGTATTGTCGTAGAGAGATAATGTGGGAAGATGAGAATGGTATTGTCGAGAGAGATAATGTGGGGAAGATGAAGAATGTATTGGACGAGGAGATAATGCAGGAAGATGAAGAATGTATTGTTTCGAGAGAGATAATGTGGGAAGGTGAAGAATGTATTGTGGAGAGAAGATAATGCAGGAAGATGAAGGAATGTATTGTCGAGAGAGATAATGTGGAAGATGAAGAATTGTATTGTCGAGAGAGATAATGTGGGGAAGATGCAGAATGTATTGTCGAGAGAGATATGCAGGGAAGATTGAAGAATGTTATGTCGAGAGAGATTAATGTGGAAGATGAAAGAAGTGTATTTAGTGAGAGAGATAATGCAGAAAGGTGAAGAATATATGGTGTCGAGAGATAATGCAGAAGATGAAGATGTATTGTCGAGAAGAGATAATGCAGAAAGTGAGAATTATATTGTCGAGATATAAGCAGGAAGTGAGAATGATTGTCGAGAGATAATGCAGGAAAGGGTGAAGAATGTCATTGTCGATAAAAAGATGAATGCAGGAAGGGTGATGCAGAATGATATTGTCGAGAAGAGATAATGAGGAAGGTGAGAATGATTTGTTCGAGAGAGGATACATGTGGGAAGGGATGAAGGAATGTATTTGTCGAGAGAGATTAATGCAGGAAGGTGAAGAATGTATTGTTCGAGAGAGATAATGTGGGAAGATGAAGAATGTAGTGTCGAGGAGAGATTAATGCAGGAAGGTGAAGATGTTTGTCGAGGGTATAATGTGGGAAGCATGAAGAATGATTTGTCGAGAATATGCAGGAAATGAGAATGTATTGTCGAGATGAGATAATGTCTTGTGGTACAGAAGGTGTAAGGAATAAGTGTCGAGAGATAATGCAGGAAGATGAAGATATATTTGTCGAGAGATAATGCGGAAGATGAAGAATATATTGTCGAGAGGATAATGCAGGGAGATGAAGAAGTATATTGTCGAGAGATAATGTGGAAGATGAAGGAATATGATTTTCGAGAGATAATGTGGGAAGTATGAAGAATGTATTGTCGGAGACGAGTATGTGCGGAAGATGAAGAATGTATTGTCGAGAGAGATAATGTGCAGAAAGGTTGAAGAATATTGTTCGAAGATTATGACAGGAAGATGAGAATGTAGTGTCGAGAGAGATAATGCAGAAAGGGAAGAAGTTATATTGCGAGAGATAAAGCAGGAGATGAAGAAATGTATATGTCGAGGAGATAATGCAGGAAGGTGAAGAATGTATTGTCGATAAAGATAATGCAGGGAAGGTGAAGAATGTATTGTCGAGAGAGATAATGCAGGAGGGGGAGAATGTATTGTCGGAAGAGATAATGTGGAAGATGAAGAATGTATTGTCGAGAGAGATAATGTGGGAAGGGATGAAGAATGTATTTGTCGAGAGAGATAATGCAGGAGATGAAGAATGTTATTGTCGAGAGAGATAATGTGGGAAGATGAAGAATGTATTGTGTCGAGAGAGATAATGGCGGGAAGATTGAAGTTGTATTTGTCGAGGAGAGATATGTGGGAAGATGAAGAATGTTATTTTCGAGAGAATAATGCGGGAAGATGAAGAATGTATGGTCGAGAGAAGATTAACTGTGGGAAGATTGAAGAATGGTATTGTCGAGAGAGATAAGTGTGGGAAGATGAAGACATGTATTGTCGAGAGAGTAATGCAGGAGATGAGAATGTTATTGTCGAGAGAGATAATGTGGGAAGGTGAAGAATGTATTGTTGAGAGAGATAAATGCAGGAAGATGAAGAATGTTTTGATCGAGAGAGATAATGTGGGAAGATGGAAGAATGTTATTGTCGAGAGAGATAATGTGGGAAGATGAAGCAGAATGGTATTGTTCGAGAGGAGGATAAGGCGGGAAGATGAAGAATGTATTGTCGAGAGAGATAATGCGGAAGATGAAATGGAATGTATTGTCGAAGAGAGATTAATGCAGAAAGGTGTGAAGAATATATGTGTCGAGAGAATAATTGCAGGAAGATGAAGAATGTATATGTCGAGAGAGATAATGCAGAAATTGTGAAGAATTAGGTGTCGACGAGATAAATGCCCAGGAAGAATGAAGAATGTATTGTCGGGAGAGATAATGCAGGAAGGTTGAAGATGTATTGTCGATAAAGATAGGCAGGAAGGTGAAGAATGTATTGTCGAGAGAGATAAGCAGGGAAGGTGAAGAATGTATTGTCGAGAGAGATATGTGGGAAGTGAGAATTATTGTCGAGAGAGGATAATGCCAGGAAGATTGGAAGAGTATTGTTCCGAGAGAGAATAATGCCAAAGGGAAGGTGAAGAATGTATGTCGAGAGAGATAATGTGGGAGGAAGATGAAGAAGTGGATTGTCGAGAGAGATAATGCGGAAGTGAGAATGTATTGCCGAGAGATTAATGTGGAAGATGAGAATGATATTGTCGGAGAGATTAATGCAGGAGATGAAGAAATGTATATTGTCGAGAGATAATGCAGGAAGATGACGGAATATATTGTCGAAAGGATAATGCAGGAAGATGAAGAATATATGTCGAGAGTAATTGCAGGAAGATGAAGAATATATTGTCGAGAATAATGTTGGGGGAAGATGAGAATATATTGTCGAGATTAATGGGGGAAGATTGAAGAATGTTATTGTCTGGAGAGATAATGCAGGAAGATGAAGAATATATTGTCGAGAGAATGTGGGAAGATGAAGAAGTTATTGTCGAGAGAGATGATGCAGGAAGGTGAAGAATGTATTGTCGAGAGAGATATTCGATCCAACTTCTTTTACAGATGTTTTTTAGATGGAATCGAGTTTATTTGAAGCTTATCGTTGAGCTGAGGAAGTTAAGTCTTTGTTCTGGCATGATATTCCTGATTGAATTCAATCTTCACAATCAGAAGTTTCAAAAATGAAGTGATTTAGTGAAAGGAAAAAGAGCAAGACAAAATTCAGCGATTATTTTAAAAGAAAATATGAATAAACAAATGGTTATTAAAGTTTTTGGTTATGCAATTTCCTATTTGATGACAACTTTCACTGTTTGTATACAATGTATATAAACAAATCAATTGTTTGTTACAGCGAGTCTTGTATTAGTGCGGTACAGAAAATCGTTGTTATGGCAATAAGAGAAACAGGAATGAGTAGAGGACGATTTTCCTCCACAGCATGACTTCTCTGTGAACCAAGGACAATCAGAGCCTTTGGAACGTTTTTCAAACAGATAGATTTAATTTTCACCAATTAATAACATGCATTATTTAATAAGAGACGCCAAGATTGGAATTGTTGTTAATGGGAGATGGATGCGTGGACATAAAGATGTTTGCAATTCAACTGGATTACAATGAGTTTCCGATAATTGATAGCACAATTTGGTT
>JACMZG010000431.1:12500-18435 GCA_018340805.1 Microvelia longipes | reverse complement strand
TTACAAGTCCCGAAAGACTCATAATATAGCAATACCCGCCAATCAATCGAATCAAAAATGTGCCGTAGTCAATCAAACTCAAGTTGCCCTAAGCTCAATCAATAAAACCCACTCTCGTTTCAATCGACTTCTTGATAAAGCCCACCATGCCCGATCCCTAGCCAATCCTTTTACCGAAGGTACGGATCTATTTGCCGACTTCCCTTACCTACATTGTTCTAAGACTATAGGCTGCTCACCTAGGAGACCTGCTGCGGATATCGGTACGGATTGATATGAAATTTATAACTGCTCCCTCAGATTTTCAAGGGCCATCAAGAGCGCTTCGGACATCACGTGAAACGTGATGCTTTTAACATTTCACATCCCTTTCTCCAGATAACCTGATTCTAGGGACATGTTTATGTATACAAAGAAAAGAGAACTCTTCCCAAAACACCTGATGACGTCTCTGAGATCGCTTGTGTTACCACCTTGTGTTGCCGAAACAACCAAATTTCCATATTCAAGTTCAGTAATATTAAACTGATTCCCTTTCGCTTCAAGAGGCTAAAATCAATTATAAACACTATTGCTAATGTCTATCACCTCTTTCTGATAACTGAATTACCAGATCGCTTAGGACCGACTAACCCATGTTCAAATGCTGTTGACATGGAACCCTTCTCCACTTCAGTCTTCAAGGATCTCACTTGAATAATTGCTACTACTACCAAGATCTGTACCCGTGACCGCTCCACTCTGACTTACGCCAGTAGCTTCTTAGCAACCACGGCACCCTCCTACACGATATCGTTTACTCGTTTGTAAACTTACGATATCGATCCGGTATAGGTCCAACGCTACAGCGCCATCCATTTTCAGGGCTGGTTGATTCGGCAGGTGAGTTGTTACACACTCCTTAGCGGATGACGACTTCCATGTCCACCGTCCTGCTGTCTTTATCAAACAACACCTTTTGTGGGTTCTCATGAGCGTTATGTTAGGCACCTTAACCAGATGTTTGGTTCATCCCACATCGCCAGTTCTGCTTACCAAAAATGGCCCACTAGACACTTGTATTCGATGCACATCTTCAATGAAGAAAGACGCACTTCGAACCCATTTAAAGTTTGAGAATAAGTTGAGGACATTTCGTCCCCATACTTCTAATCATTCGCTTTACCAGGTAAAACTACAATAACAAATGTCAGCTATCCTGAGGGAAACTTCGGAGGGAACCAGCTACTAGATGGTTCGATTAGTCTTTCGCCCCTATACTCATGTCCGACGATCGATTTGCACGTCAGAACCGCGGCGGTCCTCCACCAGAGTTTCCTCTGGCTTCAACCTGCACAAGCATAGTTCACCATCTTTCGGGTCTCTACATGATCGCTCAAACTCCGCCCAGATGCGAACATCTTTAGACGGGTCGATGTTGCACTCAGTGTTGCCACGAGGTCACATCACAGTTTACCGAGGTAAACCTTTACATTAATTACGCCGTGGGGTTTCGTAAGGCCCTTTGACTCGCGATCATATAAAACTCCTTGGTCCGTGTTTCAAGACGGGACGAGTAAGTAACCTACATACACTGCAGACTTTAGATCAACACATCGATCATGAAAAACATCAACAATTCACAAATAGCCTATTATTAGTCTATTAAAGAATCATCAACATTAAACCAATCAATTTCTGTCAATCGCAATCACCAATAAATCATTTAACCGTGTAACCAGCTATAAAACCATTCCCGAAGGAATGATCACCTTCAAAATTACGACAGAAAAAAGACGCTATCGGTCGCAGTACTGTTATACAGAAAGTGCATCAACCGCATATTAAGATCTCGATAAAAGCGATTCCTAGTGGGATTTCGCAAAAATCAAGAAAACACGCAGTTAACTGAATCCCATACAACATCTTCGGCTTCACTCGTTTACCTCTAAGCGATTTCACGTACTATTTAACTCTCTCTTCAAAGTTCTTTTCAACTTTCCCTCACGGTACTTGTTTGCTATCGGACTCACACAAGTATTTAGCCTTAGATGGAGTTTACCACCCAATTTGGACTGCATTCTCAAACAATCCGACTCATAGGAAGCATCAATAATAGTTTCAAACACTCCAACGGGCCTAACACCCTCTATGGACAACATCACAATCAAGTGAATTTGGAGTATCATCTTCAATTAAAAACGCAACCTTTACACCACAATTCCCAATATCAAAGATACAGGATTCGGTGCTGGGCTAATTCCCGGTCGTTCGCCACTACTGGGGAAATCCTTGTTAGTTTCTTTTCCTCCGCTTAATGATATGCTTAAGTTCAGCGGGTAATCTCGTCTGATCTGAGGTCGGGTAATAAATCAAATATGCATAATGAATGTTCCTTAAAATAAATTGATTATTTACTCTTACTAACGTATCACTAGAGCACAACTCATAAAGCCGTGGCTCCAGCTAATTAAAACCGAAGTAATTTTAATAATCCAGAACATTCCACATACTCGATTTGTTAAAAACGCAATAAATTACGAATTCAACATAAACTCTATGTTTCCATAGAGGTGTACCGAAATACACTATCACCTTAAAGAGGCACTTTCGACAAAATAAACGCCAAAAGTGAACCCCTCAAAACATTACTATTGAACGTAATGATAAATACAATGCCGACCCTCAGACAGCCGTGGCTAAAGGTTTACCAATAGCCGCCATTTGCGTTCAAATTGTCAATGATCAGAGCGTTGTGCATTTTACATTAATTCACGTATTTTGCTACGTTCTTCATCGACGTGTGAGCCGAGTGATCCATCGCTTAAAGTGGTTATTAATACAGATGCTATTAGGCGATCCATACTCTATTTTGATCAACTCAATAATGAAATCGAGGACCCGTATTGCTTTTGCAATACTATTATAAAATTAAATTATAGACGTTCTCAGGGCTCTCTTTCAATTTTGTAAACATATTTATAGCCAATCCAAGATTTATCGCAACAATTTCGGTATTAACCTACAAAGCATCAGGTAGTCGCGACTCGGACAAATACGTAAACAATCTTTACTGAAATATTTAAGCCTTGCACAATATCTTGATCACGCTTTGATATTGTTTAGATCAGTGCCAGATAATGAATAAATTCAAAATCCGTATTGCATACGCCAATTTAAAGTATGCACTGTACTTGCCACGCAAATTTCTATTCACACGACATAGGCACCCTGAGAAAGAGTTTAATGCTAAGCCAAGTTGTATCCTGAACCTATTGCAAAATAGAATTGACCCGAAAAATCAATTCACATTTGCTTACAACTCAAAATAGCATTGATGCATCAGTATCATGATACACTAATTTTAGTTACGAGTTAAACTGTTATGAACTAATAATGATCCTTCCGCAGGTTCACCTACGGAAACCTTGTTACGACTTTTACTTCCTCTAAATGATCAAGTTTGAGTGTCTTTTCCCATTCATAAATGTTGCCATTTCTTAGACCAGAATCCAACAATCTCACTAAACCATTCAATCGGTAGTAGCGACGGGCGGTGTGTACAAAGGGCAGGGACGTAATCAGCGCAAGCTAGTGACTTGCGCTTACTAGGAATTCCTCGTTCATGCGAAATATTACAATTCGCAATCCCTGATACGACAGTGTTTCACAAGATTGCCCAACTATTTCTAGTAAGGGATACTTGTTGGAACTGCCATTGTAGCGCGCGTGCGGCCCCGGACATCTAAGGGCATCACAGACCTGTTATTGCTCTTTTTCATTTAGCTAGACGCTATTTATTCTTCTAAGAAGTGATCATTTACGAGTTAAAATAAATACACTATTTAGCAAGTTAGAGTCTCGTTCGTTATCGGAATTAACCTGACAAATCGCTCCACCAACTAAGAACGGCCATGCACCACCACCCACCGAATCAAGAAAGAGCTATCAATCTGTCAATCCTCACAGTGTCCGGACCGGGTGAGATTTCCCGTGTTGAGTCAAATTAAGCCGCAGGCTCCACTCCTGGTGGTGCCCTTCCGTCAATTCCTTTAAGTTTCAGCTTTGCAACCATACTTCCCCCGGAACCCAAAGACTTTGGTTTCCCGGTGACTTCTAGCAAGATGATAAATTATCATCGCTAACTGTCAGTTGGCATAGTTTATGGTCAGAACTAGGACGGTATCTGATCGTCTTCGATCCTCTGACTTTCGTTCTTGATTAATGAAAACATTCTTGGCAAATGCTTTCGCAGTAGATTGTCTGCTGATGGTCTCAGAATTTCACCTCTAGCACCAGCATACATATGCCCCCGGCAGTCTCTTTTAATCATTACTTCAGTTTCGAAAACCAACAAAATAAAACCGAAGTCTTATTTCATTATTCCATGCAACAATATGCAGGCATAAGCCTGCTTTAAGCACTCTAATTTTTTCAAAGTAAACTTGTCGGTTATTGAAAAATCCCAATAAAGTGACTTAACAATATACACGACGGTGAAGGAAGATTCAACACTCGGTCATAGACCTCATAAAGAATCATTTCCTCAATTTCAACTACGAGCTTTTTAACTGCAACAACTTTAATATACGCTTTTGGAGCTGGAATTACCGCGGCTGCTGGCACCAGACTTGCCCTCCAATTGATACTTGATAAAGTATTTAAAATATTCTCATTGCAATTATGAAACCACTAGGGCCCATATTGTTATTTATTGTCACTACCTCACCGAACCGGTATTGGGTAATTTTCGCGCCTGCTGCCTTCCGTGGATGTGGTAGCCGTTTCTCAGGCTCCCTCTCCGGAATCGAACACTGATTCCCCGTTACCCGTTACAACCATGGTAAGCTTTGATCTTACCATCGAAAGTTGATAGGTCAGCCATTTCAAGAGATTCGTCGTCAACACAAGGTTGTACGATCAGTGAAGTTATCCAGAGTCATCAAAATTCTGCCTTGCGACAGGTTAGTTTTGATCTAATAAATCCGCCGCTTCGTGAGTCACGGCATTCTTTAAAAATTAGCTCTAGAATTACCACAGTTATCTTGTGGCAAATAGATTATATCTCTTAAATAATAGCTGTTATAATGAGCCATCCGCGGTTTCAGTTTATAAAACTGTGTACTTAGACATGCATGGCTTAATCTTTGAGATAAGCATATGACTACTGGCAGGATCAACCAGATATTTATATATATACGACCGCCTAAGCGAGTCATTTCGTTAATATTCAATCGCATAACTGCATATTTAAACACAGCTACATTAGGTCATTCGTTATAATTGCAAAGCAACTATTTCTTTATTCGTTAAACCCTCATAAATGATAGGTAATTAATTGAATTAATCAATTAAATCTGACAAGATACAGGCCTGGACAGAGAAAATGAAATTGCAACTGCTACAATGCTGCTGCTATATTCACCCGGACGAATATGTATAAACGTAAACAATCATAAAGATTATTTAAGGATTATCGCTGCGTTGGCTGTAGGGCTACTAACAAAATATTCTGTACTGATCCACAATTGTATTAACAATTGATAGATTTTATATGAGCCAACAAATAATCAATCAGTATATTTCAACTAATCAACTATAATTAAATAGTCAGCTCACATATATACTGTGGATATATACCTTGGGTAGCATTCCTGAAACCGGCGACTTAGTATTAATTTATTGTTTCCAAAATATATTTATTTAGATGTAAAACTGTTTTCTTAATATGGTTAGCGAAAAAATTTATCAAAAACGGTTAAAAATAAGAAATTTAGGGCATTTCTCTTTGAAAATTTGTGTAAAAATTTTAAAATTTTTTTATCTTTTTGTTTGTATTTATTATGTTTATTAAGCTCAAATTGCTTTTCTAGTATAATTTTTAATTCTCTGTTAAATGTACTAATTTTTATTTCAAATTTAAAATTTTTTAGCAATAGTTTAGACATTTATGTTG
>JACMZG010000431.1:2500-7500 GCA_018340805.1 Microvelia longipes | reverse complement strand
CTCTCTTCAAAGTTCTTTTCAACTTTCCCTCACGGTACTTGTTTACTATCGGACTCGCACAAGTATTTAGCCTTAGATGGAGTTTACCACCCAATTTGGACTGCATTCTCAAACAATCCGACTCATAGGAAACATCAATAAAAGCCTCGTACACTCCAACCGGTCTAACACCGTCTATGGACAACATCACAATCAAGTGAATTTGGAGTATACTCAACAATTAAAAACGCAACCTTTACACCACAACTCCTAATATCAAAGATACAGGATTCAGTGCTGGGCTAATTCCCGGTCGTTCGCCACTACTGGGGAAATCCTTGTTAGTTTCTTTTCCTCCGCTTAATGATATGCTTAAGTTCAGCGGGTAATCTCATCTGATCTGAGGTCGGATTTAAAAGTTAATTGAACAAATAAATAATAAATTCGAAATTCCTTGACAATTTAATTGATTATTTACTAAAATCTCACAGGTGACAGCACACATATGCACCAGAACGCAACTCATTAAGCTGCGGCACTGGAGAAAATTAAAATTATGTATGCATCAAATGATATCAATAATTTCAATAATCCAGAATTTCCGTCAAACTTGTTCAATTATATTTAAAAACTATTTCAATACGTCAATTAATACTGAAACGCACATATTGATAATGCAAAATTAAATTGTCATTGTCATTAATAGCATCATTATTCTATTATTATCAATCCAAAATATATTTAAAAGATCAAACAAATAAATCAACAACCCATTCAAACATTGTTTATTTGCCTTTTCTTCTTTCTATACAATGGTCAATAAATTATGAAAACAATAGTAACAATAACAAATAAATCTATTAACTTCAACAACAGCATTAACTTTATTTTTCATATGTATAAACTGTATATTAATAGCATTTCAAAAATCGAAACTCTATGTTTCCATAGAGGTGTACTTGTTTAACAAATACACTATCACCTTAAAGAGGCACTTTCGATTGAAATAAAAACCAAAAGTGAACCCCTCAAAACATTACTATTGAACGTAATGATAAATGCTATGCCGACCCTCAGAGATGTGGCTATAGGTTGACCCATAGCCGCCATTTGCGTTCAAAATGTCAATGATCAGAGCGTTGTGCAGTTCACATTAATTCACATGTTTTGCTACGTTCTTCATCGACGTGCGAGCCGAGTGATCCATCGCTTAAAGTGGTTAATAATATACAGATGCTTTTTACAGCGATCCATATTCTAATTTTCAATCAACCCAACTTCTTTTACAAAGTCGAGGATTGCCATTATCATTTGATCACCAAACGATACTGTAAAGTTAAATAGAAATAGAAACACACGGGGCAGCTTTTCATATAATATCGTGTTAATCAACATACAAATTCTTTAGCCAATTGCAGTTTTGCCAAAATAAATGATTAATAAAATAACTGAATTCGGATATTTATCTACAAAGCATTAGACCAGTATTATTAATCACTGCAACTTGAATTCGTATATTGACCAAATAAATAACACTAAATTTTTAAAGATATTATATTACTAAACTAATTAAACCTTGCACAATATCCTGATAATGCTTTGATATTGTTTTTATCAGTGCCAACAACTTGTGTTTTGTAATTTCCTTTTTACGAGAGACTACGGACATAAGTCTGTCATATAAACAACACCCAATAAAAATGTTTATATGAGTACTCGGTATTTCGAAAAATACCATAGGCACCCCGTGAATGTGTTGGTTTAATGCTGATTAATTTACTACTAGCACTTGAAACCATATTTACTACTATAAAACGAGTCGATTTATTGTTTAGCGAGCCGAATACTTCGCAATAAAACAATCCAAGTAGCATAATATGTAATTAGTAAATTAAAATCAGCACTTTTTTATATTTAATAATTCATTATAAAATGAATTATTAGAGCCAAAATCGTTTTTTTTAATTTAATTTATAGCATGTCAGCTGTAAATTCTAATCGTTCTTTTAATTTCAATGAACTAATAATGATCCTTCCGCAGGTTCACCTACGGAAACCTTGTTACGACTTTTACTTCCTCTAAATGATCAAGTTTGATTGTCTTTTCCCAACTATAGAAATGTTGCCATTTCTTAAATCGGAATCCAACGATCTCACTAAACCATTCAATCGGTAGTAGCGACGGGCGGTGTGTACAAAGGGCAGGGACGTAATCAGCGCAAGCTAGTGACTTGCACTTACTAGGAATTCCTCGTTCAAGTGGAATAATTTCAATCCACTATTCCTGACACGACAGTGATTAAGCAGGTTACCCAGCCATTTCTAGCTAGGAATTAAACTCGCTGTTACTGCCATTGTAGCGCGCGTGCGGCCCCGGACATCTAAGGGCATCACAGACCTGTTATTGCTCTTTTTCATTTAGCTAAACGCTATTTATTCCTCTAAGAAGTCAGCATTTGCTATTTTAAACAAATGTACTATTTAGCAGGTTAGAGTCTCGTTCGTTAACGGAATTAACCAGACAAATCGCTCCACCAACTAAGAACGGCCATGCACCACCACCCACCGAATCAAGAAAGAGCTATCAATCTGTCAATCCTCACAGTGTCCGGACCGGGTGAGATTTCCCGTGTTGAGTCAAATTAAGCCGCAGGCTCCACTCCTGGTGGTGCCCTTCCGTCAATTCCTTTAAGTTTCAGCTTTGCAACCATACTTCCCCCGGAACCCATAGACTTAGGTTTCCCGGTGACTTCTCGCAAGGAGATTTAAATTACCTTCGCGAACTGTCAGTTGGCATAGTTTATGGTCAGAACTAGGACGGTATCTGATCGTCTTCGATCCTCTGACTTTCGTTCTTGATTAATGAAAACATTCTTGGCAAATGCTTTCGCAGTAGACTGTCTGCTGATGATCTAAGAATTTCACCTCTAGCACCAGCATACATATGCCCCCGGCAGTCTCTTTTAATCATTACTTCAGTTTCGAAAACCAACAAAATAAAACCGAAGTCTTATTTTATTATTCCATGCAACAATATGCAAGCATCAGCCTGCTTTAAGCACTCTAATTTTTTCAAAGTAAACTTGTCGGTCATCCTCAACACCCATTAAAGAGCATCAAAGATATACACGACGTCGAAGGACAAGATAGCTTTCAATCAAAGATTTCAAACCATCTTTTTCCTCAATTTCAACTACGAGCTTTTTAACTGCAACAACTTTAATATACGCTATTGGAGCTGGAATTACCGCGGCTGCTGGCACCAGACTTGCCCTCCAATTGATACTTGATAAAGTATTTAAAATGTTCTCATTGCAATTATGAAACCACTAGGGCCCATATTGTTATTTTTTGTCACTACCTCACCGAACCGGTATTGGGTAATTTACGCGCCTGCTGCCTTCCGTGGATGTGGTAGCCGTTTCTCAGGCTCCCTCTCCGGAATCGAACACTGATTCCCCGTTACCCGTTACAACCATGGTAAGCTTTGATCTTACCATCGAAAGTTGATAGGTCAGCCACTTCAAGAGATATGTCGTCAACACAAAGGTCGTACGATCAGTAAAATTATCCAGAGTCATCAAAAAACCGGTTTTCACCAGGTTGATTTTGATCTAATAAATCCGCCGCTTCGTGAGTCACGGCATTCTGTTAGATATTAGCTCTAGAATTACCACAGTTATCCCATGGCAAAATGATAGAATCTCTCAAATCATAGCTGTTATAATGAGCCATCCGCGGTTTAAGTGTACGAGACTTTGTACTAAGACATGCATGGCTTAATCTTTGAGATAAGCATATGACTACTGGCAGGATCAACCAGATATTTATTTTACGTACTCTACTTAACATGGTTTCAATTAAGTAGTCACTAAAGATATGAAAATCAATAAACACAAGTATCATTAACTTTATCAATCGATCAAGCATTAACCACATGATAATCCAAAAACAGCAATTTCATTTAAAAAACCACTATTTTGTGAAATAAATTTAATTATCACCCTTTCAACGATTTTTATTTTTTGCAATAAATGATTTAAATACAATGTATAATCAAGTCTCATTTTTATTAACTGATTTGAAAAGAAAAATTTTACCATTTTTCTCAGTCACATTATATTAAATCCAAAATATAAATATCGTTTACTCAATGCATCATCGATGCATAAAAGCTTGATCATTTCAGTTTACTCTACTTAGCATTTACGTTTTCATCAATAATGATACGTACGATTTTTATTCAATCGCTTAGCTATCGTTTAACCGATAACTAAAATAGGCCATTCGTTATATATTTAAATATATGATATTCATTGAATTGCTTTTATTGTTAGCGTTTTGATTCAACAAATTCAACTAACAAGCAATAAACAATCGCAAAGCAAGCTTCACAACTGTATCTGACTAGAAAAAGGCCTGGACAATAGAAATTTAAATTACTAACGCTTCAAAGCGAAAGCTATATTTACCCTTGTTCATGTGGTACGTAGTAGACGATAACTCCACGCATTTGGAAACCGTTACCGAAACAACATTCGCCACTACAACATTTTTTCATTTACCCATAATTCATAACGAATATATGAGTTTAATTTCATTGATAATCAAAAATCAACAGTATATATAATACCTATGTCAACTTTACATAGACTACCAATATATAGCATTAGTTATCTAACATGGGTAGTATTTAATAAATTGGGAAATAACAGAGAAATAATTAAGAAAAGATTTTTTTAAAATAAAAATTCTCGATTATTTTCTAAGTCGAAAATGTATAAAAACTGTAATATTTGATTTTATGACATGAAATATTTGCATTTTTCTTTGAAATTTTGTGTAAAAAATTATTTTATTTTTTTAAGTTTCAAATGAAATATTACTTATTAACAAACTACTTATTATTATAAGTAATATAAAATTAATAAACATTTATTACATTTTATTGAATAAAATCGATTGTTAAATCCGATTATTATTATTATTATATTATTATTATTATTATTATTATTATTATT
>JACMZG010000430.1:0-18481 GCA_018340805.1 Microvelia longipes | reverse complement strand
GAGAGGAGAGAAGAGTAGAAGTGAGGTGATGTGGCTGGATGTGGAGGGAATAGTAGAGATAATGGTGTGATGGGGTTTGGAGTGGACAGGTTGGGGAGTATTGGGAGGTAGGGATTTGTGTGATATGGGGAGGTGGAGCGTAATAGGGAGTGGGGGTTGATTTTGATATGAGGTGGGAGTGGTTGTGGAGTGATAGGATTGATGTGGTGGTAGCAGATTAAGTAATGGTTGTGGGAGATGAGAATGTTATGCTTCGGAGTAATGGGAGGGAAGGGTGGCTTTGGGGATATAGTTGCTGAAGAGAAGAAGGAGGAAGAAGGAAGAGAGAAGAGAAGAGAGAAGAGAGAGGAAGAGAGAGAAGAGAGAAAGGAGAATAGAGATTAGTGGTATTGTTGAGGTATGGAACTGCTTTGTGTCGAGATTTGGAGTGAAGGAGGGGAAGATGGTTATTGATGGGGCGGGGGATGAAGTAGTAGTAGAGGTAGGTGGATTATGATGAGAGAATTGAAATGTGATGAAAATGAAAGAGGTGATGTGAGAGTTGCCTGAGAAATAAAATGAGGAGATTTGGGAATGGAGGTGAGAAAGAATGTAAGAGAGATAATGGGAGGCAGTTAATGGGGAGGGATGAAGGTGATAGTAGAGGAAAGAGAAGAGGGGTGAGGTAGAGAGGTAGGAAAGAAAGAGAGATGAGAAAGAGGAGAGAGGGAGTCGGGGGGGGAAGTAGAAGTGGAAAGGGGGGTGGGGGTGTGTGATGGTTGATTGGGGAGGGTGGTAGGGGGTGGTGGAGGGTGAAGGGGAAAAATTTGATCGGATCGGGTGTGTGGGTAGTGAAGTGGGAGAGGGAGATGGTGGATATGGGGGGAGTTTGTGGTATGGCGGGTGGGGTAAGGTAGGGGTGGGTGGGGAGGGGGGTGTGTTGGGAGAAGGTTGAGTGGAGGGGATGGGTGAGAGATAATAACTACAGGTTATTAATTGTTTGAATGTAGATGAGGGATATGTGTGATAATATGATTACAAAAGTAGTATATTTTATTTCTTTCCGTAGTTAAGGTTGTTTTGTCGTTGTTGAGGGTTTCCTACGGTGGTGTGTTAGTCCTAGTTGTGTCTTTGTGGTTCCTCTTGATATTTATTTTTGTTTTGTTGTTTATTTTCGTTATTTCCTTTTTTTTTTTTGGTTTTGTATGTTTTTTTTTTTGTTTATTGTATTTATTTTTGTGTTTTGTTTTATTTTTGTTGTTTGTGTTGTCTTTTTTTTGTTTTTTTTTTTTTTTTTTTGTTTTTTTAATTTTATTGTGTTTTGTTTTGTATTGTCTTTTTGTTTCTTTTTTTTTAATTTGTTTTGTGTTTTTTTATTTTTTGTTGTTGTTTTGTTGTTTTTTTTTTTTTTTTTTGTTTGTTTTTTTTTTTTTGTGTTTTGTTTGTTTTGTTGTTTTTGTTATTTTTTTTTTTTTGTTTGTTTTTTCTTTTTTTTTTTATTTATGTTTTGTTTTTTTATTTTGTTTTTACTTTTATTTTTGTTTTTTTTTTGTATCGTGTGTTATATTCACTTTAGACCTAAAACTCCAGTAAGTGAATTTATTACTTTCTAAATTTTGACCTGTGTACTCCCATCCTCGGAGCACAAATTTTCTAATGTTTAAAATTTCGGTTGCTGTTTTTATAAATTCGTGCAATTCTGTTTCAGAATCGACACTAGTTACACAATTGTCCACATAAAAACATCGTAACAATTCATCAATAATTTTCGGAGACCAAATTTTGACTGACTCTTCATCTTGTAAGGTTTCTAACAATAAATGCCTAATAGTGACTTGTAAGAGAACGGACTACATGTCAGACCAAATACTACTCTACAATGTCTATAAATGATTAAATTTCCATCATTAGATTTCCATAAAAAACGTAAGAAATCTCTATCTTTATAATCAATACAAATTTGCAAAAATGCTTGTTTGATGTCCGATACAACACCAAATTGTCTAAACCTAAACCTTACTAATAATGGCGGTATAGTTTCAATTAGATTAATACCCTTATCTAAGCAGCTATTCAACTAGGTGCTCCTTTTCTTTACAGGAAGCGTCAAAAACAGGTCGTACCCGGGTTGTACTACCTTCTTTGATCACATGCCTATGAGGCAAATAATGACCTGAAAGTGATGACGACTTATCATCATATGGAACTTCTTCAATTATTCCTTGTTGAAGCCAGTCCAAAAAAAACATTTTGATAATCATTTCTACAATTATCTTTTTCTAGTTTGCATAATGTAGACTCTAACCTACGTAACGCAATATAAAAATTGGATGGTAAGTCAGGACAACCTTCTAGCCACGGCAATCTAACAACATATCGATTTTCTTCATTAAAAGAAACAGTTTCAGAGAAATGTTGTTCAGTTGCAAAATGAACTTCCTCTTTATTTTTTCTTTCTGAGGGTTCTGTAATACTAAAGTGTCCAAACTCCATAAATCTTTTATTGACATATTTCTTGTCAATAGTGAAATACAATTTGTGTCTAAACTAACACTATTTGGGATTCTTCCCATTAAAATCCAACCTAAAGTAGTTTCCATAGCAATAAGTTTGCTTTTTAAAACTAATTTCTTTCGGTAAATAGTTCTCCTGCAATATCAGCGCCTAAGAGAACGTCTCTATATTATCATTTTTGTAATTATAATCTGAAATAAAAATATCATTTTCTATTCATTTAACCAAGGACCATTTGGTACCTTTGGAATATGACCACAAATAGTTTTGATCTAAGACTTCAAATTTACAATGAAAATTATTATTAGTGGAGTATGTATCTAGTAAATAAATATTATGGGTTATATTTCCCGAATATACACCACCGAATAAACCATGGTTTACTACTTCTTGACGAAGTGGTGTTAAACCTAAACTTTGTGCAGTTCCCTTTACTACATACGACCGAGAACTACCCGTATCTATAATAGCTCTTACCTTCAGTTCTCCTTTGGGACCTGAAAGTTTTATTATTAAGTTTGAAGTAGTACTTCTGGACATGTCAATGAATTTGACATGTTACTAGTGGAGGAATCATTCTTTGATTCATTTTTAATTGAATAATTTTTATGAGCTGGTAAATCAGGACACATAATTAAATAATGTCTTTTCCTACACAATGGGCAACTTAGCCTAATATGACATGTCTTCCCGCTATGAGGTTTTAGACAGATTTTACAACAATTTTTGTTGTTATTAATTATCTTGACTTTGGATTCTAAAGTCATTCTCTGAGCTTTGAAGCAATCTTGAGACTTGTGCGAAGTATGAGAACAAAATAAACATTTAGTTTTTAATTTATTATCATTCTTATGATTCGAATTATTAGAATTAGCTCTCTGATCTGGGTTTAACAAATCAGCTGCCGTAGGAATATTGTACTCACTAGTCATTGAAAATCCAGACTTAGCCAAATTAATCTTTTGTTCGTTCTCAACTTCTGAACGTAAAAAAACCCATTAATGAAACCAGTCGGGTTTTGGAAGTACAAGAGTTTTCACAAGATATAGATCTATCTTGTACAATGTAAGTGCTCTTTCTTTGCCATGCCCTGAGAATATCTTCAGGAAGGCAAGATTCTACCAAAGGTAGTAATAATGAAGCACAAACTTCAGTTGTAACACCTAAAGTTTCTAAATGCCTAAGATGTCCTTCAAGTTTATCATACAAGGTAGATAGTGGAAGAGTTTCCTTATTTTGGTTCTTTAAAACTAATGAAAGTAATTCTCGTACATAAACTTCAATTACTATATCATCACGTCCAAACCTAGATTTTAAAGCTTGAACGACTTTAGAATAATTTTCACCAATAGCTGGGAAACTTTCGACTATCTCTCTTGCACTCGACCCTGGAATGGTGGATTGATATAAATATTGCAATTTGTCCGAATCATCAATTGAGAAATTTTTATCAATTTTTGAGAACTGAGTCCAAAACGGTAACCATTCTAACACCCACCCCCATATTTTCTCAATTCAACTTTAGGAAGACGTGTTAAAACTTTATCTTGATTACCTAAATCTTTTAAAGTTGTAATAGGATTTGAATTTATATTAATAATATCCAACAATTGAAATTTAATAAATGTTACTCGTGTTGTGAATGTATCGGTCTCATTTAGTTCAGCTTTGATTTCATCGGTACTTGCATTCAAATCAATCAATAAATCAAAAATATTTTCATTTAAAATTTTTAAAATTTCTAATTTTGAGTCCAAGATATTTAAATTTGTTTTCAATGTTAAAATGTCAAATTCTTTTTCTTTAACTTTACTTTCAATTTTAGTTACCAACATATCCAAAGATTCTTTTGTAGCATCTCGCTTCTTATGGTTCGAGCCAAATCCTCTTTCTTCTCTGCTACGGTCGCCATAATGTTGAGTTTAACTTAAAGTGTACAATAAAAATATTCTCTTGACTTCAAATAATATACTGACAAAATTGACAAAATTTGACAAATAAAATAATATTTAAATAAATAAAATAAATAGTACACCACCCTTTCCTACGACTCTAACTGATTTAGGTCTTATTAAAATATAACATTGAACTTAAAAAAATAATATATTTATAGATTCGAACTCTACAAAGATTATAAAAACTGGCTTTATTAAAACCAAAATAAAAAACATGGCAAGAATTATTTTATTATTCATGTAGCTTGGCTGTGTTATAAATTTAGAAAATTGATTTTACCCCCCTAAAACACTGACTCTAACCCACAAACACTGACTCTAACCCGTAAACACTGTCTCTAACCCAAAAACACTGACTCTACCCCTCCCGCAATACTGTGCCTATTCAACCCGGCTGCACATCATCAACCCGGCTGCCACATCAACAACCCAGCCAACCCTGCTGCTACATCATCAACCCCCGGCTGCCACATCAACCACCCGGCTGCCACAATCCTCAACCCTGCTGCTCAGCTACTTCTGCCCCCATACACTGACTCTAACCACCCCGAAAACCCCAAGACCATTGTTATTCTTAATTACATTATTTATACTGGGTATGATTTACTTCATATTATTTACCCATGTCTTTCTGATATTGCCAAGTTATCTTAAATATTTTTAGTATTCTTAGTAACATCCATTAAGAAATGTTAATAATAAAAAGAACAAACATTGAAGTAAAGAAAAATCTTTGATAAGAAAAATAAAACCTGAATTTCAGGAATATAAACAATAGAGGAGAACTAAATAAAATAAATTAGTTTTATAAATAACTTCAAAAGATAAAAATAGTGCTTACAAAATCACAAGACAAAACAGATTCATGTTGAAATAATGTAAAACAGATAGCACAGGAATCATTAAAAGAAGTAAAGCAAGATAAATATGAGATTAAACATTTATCTAACTATAAACAGAAATAAAATGAACCACAGCTTACGTCTGTGGGACTCGTGAAGATTTAGAAATCTTACATATTATTATAATGCAATAAAAAGTGATTGCACTGACTCTAACCCGCAAACACTGACTCTAACCCACAAACACTGACTCTATCCCCAAAAACACTGACTCTATCCCCAAAAACACTGACTCTAACCCCAAAAACACTGATTTTACCCCCCCACAACAAAGCCTGCTCTCGGCTGCCACATCAACAACCCGGCTGCCACATCAACAACCCAGCCAACCCTGCAGCTACATATCAACCCGGCTGCCACATCAAACAGCCCGGCTGCCACATCATCAACCCTGCTGCATTCCTCTCAGGTGTAAATATTAAAACAACTCTACATATCATGATAAGGACCATAATATGAGGAGTGATCCGTTGTTAGATTGAAAAAGATTATGAAGAAGTAAGAAAAGGCCCTTACCAACGGTCTTGGGTGCAGTAAGATGAAGGCTACGCAGTTTTTTTAATACAAAGGAGAATAAGTCAAAAACTATTAGGCATGATTAATAAGAATCATGAAAAACTTATACTAAATATTATTATCAAAGGCACACTAATTCTGATCAACCATAAAAATTATAAAATTTTAAACAATTTCCTAAACATTTCTTGAATTAAAAAAGTATCATTAATAACATCGGATTAAATTAAAAGATCTACCCTCTCCCTATAATCAGTTAATTATATTTTAGATTTCATTTGCAATCTGAGTTCTTGTTAGGAAAATTAGAATATCGACAGATAAAGTCAAAAGAATAACTAATATGCCTACAAATAGTACATGAAAAATTTAAAAACTTACATTTGTGATCAAAGACATTTTAATTATGATTTAGTCTGAGTTCTTGAGTAAAACCCTGAATATTAATCAGGAGCATTTAACGTGAAATTGCTACTTGATATAGTTCTGACTTTTATATTTAATTTAATACTTAATAACTACTCACACTCACAAAATCCCATTGCCAAATATTTGGCCATTTAGGCCATTACATCAGCTTCAACAGGCCCCTAAACCCCATTCCCTAATTTTTGGCAATTTGAGCTGTATTATATCAGCTTCAACAGCCCCCTATTCCCTAATTTTTGGCAATTTAAGCCTTATTACATCAGCTTCAGCAGGCCCCTAAACCCCGTTCCCTAATTTTTTGCAATTTCAGCCTGTAACGTAATTACTTACTCTATTTAGAAAGCGTGAGTAAGGGCAAGAATAAGAATATCAAAATGACAGAATTTAATAAACATAAAAGAATCTTGTTTAATATAAAAGTAAACTAAATTCAAAACAGTGAGTTTTCCGGCTTCCGAAGGAAAAGGAACTATACCTTCCTGTTACGGTGTTCGGGATATACTAATCAAAACAATAATAATGAATATTGGTCTTATCAAAGCGAGGGTGCACTAGTAATCTATCTTTAACAACAATATTTACGCTACAAGCCACAATATTAAATCAGCTTCAACAGCCCCCTAAACCCCATATTCCCTAGCCCCATACTTAGATATAAAATTAAAATATAAAATGATACTTAGAAGAAGTAGATGACAAAACTCCGGGCTGACTTCTTCCTCCATGTTTTTTTCCAGATTCATCTTGTCTACTGGTCTTCCCAAGCTTAGAGACCCAGCGTCTGGAAGATAAAATTAAACAATTAATCGCTCAATGAGGCAAACTAACTTTTTGTTTTGAAAGAATCCAATAATTATTCTTATATAATATCATTTATTAAAAAAACAACTTTAACTTAGATTTTTTTTTAATCTAACCGCAAGTTATTTTGCCTGCATCAAGCGTTTTCTGAAATAGTAAATAAGAAAATTTAAAAAAAGGAAGTTTGGTCATACAATAAAATATCAGCTTTGAAAGCTCCCTTTACCCCCATTCCCTAATTATTGTTTAACCATATTTCATCAGCTTCAACAGCCCCCTAAACCCAAATCCCTAATTATTGCCAATATTAAGCCATATTTCATCAGCTTCAACAGCCCCCTAAACCCAATTCCCTAATTATTGATCATTTTAAGCCACATATCATCAGCTTCAACTGCCCCCTAAACCACCCCATTCTTAGATTATTTTTTTTATTGTTATGAATAACACAATAAATAAAGAAAAATGATACTCATAAGATACAGATTTTACTCGTTGTTTCTACGATGTCTCTTCAAATAATCGTCTCTTCTCTTCCGAAGCTTTGAAGTCAAATAAAGAGAGATATTCCAGCATCTGAAAGATATAAAAGAAACGATTAATCACTAGATGGGGCAAAATAACAAGTGGTTTTTTAAAATGACCCCAAAAAAATGTACAATATTTTTTTAAATAAAAAGAAATTACTACGAAATTAGTTGGTCATTTACAACCACAAGTTATTTTGCCCCATCTGGTGTTTTTCTGAAGAAGCAAAGAAGGCAAAATTTATTTTTCTTCTTACCTATACAAGTAATTTACAGCGTGGCCATTGTAAATTACTTGTACATACAGTTTTTACTGTGGCCAATAAAAACTAATTTGAAGAAAAATAAATTTAATATAAGAATAACAAATAAGCACTGTTTTATAGTGCTCCATAGAGTTATTCTTATAAAGAGTTGGTTAGTAAAGTAAAAATACAAAAATAATATCATGCCGTATTATATTAATTGGTTTTAACAATTTTATTACTTTCTAATAAAATTGTTAAAAACCAATTGCTTATGTGTGGGGTGTAGGGTTAGTAGTGTTGTATTCATCCGTGCATAAGACTCGTGTATAAGACTTCAATCGACTATCAAACTTTATATCTTCCTTAGTTAAGGACCTCGGAATATCAATAATAAAGCCTAATTTTGAAAGACCTCGGGACGATTGCTTCAGCAAGCGCCTGCCTTTAAAATATTAGAACTTAAAATTGATATTTGCCTTAAACTATGGAGAAATTTGTTTAATGTCAAATGAAATCCTATTGATAAAAAAGCATAAAAATAATATCGAATTATATCAGATATTATTGGTTGCTTATTCATCAAATTTTAGACTTAAGATTCAGCAAAGTTTATTGTTCCGAAATGGAGGTCTTTCGGAGTTATGTAATCCCGCAACACACAGTTGTTGTTTGAGGTTAGTTGAACCTGGGTTTTATCGTAGAGTTGACGACGCTTGGAAGCAGTGGTGTTATGTTGGGGCGGCGGACTAAATAAAAAGGCGAATTGATTGTAAAAAAGAAGAGCTTTACTAAACTAAACTTAATTAAAACATAATATAAAACGGGACCTCCGGGTAACCCCACTGCTTCCAAGCGTCGTCACTCTACGATAAAACCCAGGTTCAACTAACCTCAAACAACAACTGTGTGTTGCGGGATTACATAACTCCGAAAGACCTCCATTTCGGACATCCTCCCACCTAAATTGGCAGCCAATTTACTACAAAGCAAAACTAAAAAGTTAATAAATAGCAGTGAGGTTCCACGCATTACAAATAATGACTCTGGCCACTTAAATCTAAAATAACTCAAGATAACATACATGTCAAAACACAAAAAAAACAAGAACGAACGAAATATAAAATACAAATAACTAATCGCGAAAACGCGTAGGAGTTTTTATAATCCTCCCCTTGGCAGACCTTCTGACCAGGGGTAATTCTTCATTAAGACCTATAGGTTCATCTTCTTCATCTGATGGTACCAACCAAGAGACGTATTTCCTGGTCTTCTCAGCTGCCGGTGGGGCAAACCCTAAGGTAAGCCCATCTCGAGCGCTGCCTGTGTGGGCGTCTTCGCCAGGTACAGGTGGGGCCGTTAGGAGACTCCCCAAGTCCGGAGTCCCCCCTTCCCCTCCGGGAACAGTTGCCTGTCGGGCGTCATCGCCAGGGACAGTGTGACGTGAAGAATCACTCATGTACTCTGGAACCTGTCCGGCATCATCACCAGGGACAGGGAGTTCAGCCTGTTGGGTGTCATCACCAGGAACAGGTAATTTAGACAAGTTTTCTCTTAAGAAAACCGACTCACCATTCTCAGGAGTCACTTCCAAGCGGTATAACCTCTGAATGGGAACTAATTTCTTTGTAGACGCTGTCTTCACCTCAACTAAGCGTACTACACCATCTCTGCCCGGTAAAAGACGTAATACGCGGGCAAGTGGCCAACAAAGCCGCTTTGATTGGTCATCTCCCACCAACACCACCTCACCCACTTGCAAGGGCCGTTCAGTACTCTTGAGCTTCCCTCGATGCACGAGAAAACCAAGATACTCAGATCGAAACCGACCCCTTAAAACCTCTCTTAGCTTCTGCTTGTACCTCAACCGCCTGTTGAGGGAAGTAGAATCAACAGTGTCACAATCTGGAACACCAACTTCTAGAATATCACCTAAAAACATAGACGGGGATATAGGCGCTAAATCAGCCGCTTCCTCCGAAACATAAGTAAGTGGGCGGGAATTAATGATTGCCTCGCAATCACACAGGATCGTCTCCATCTCCTCGTAGTACAGGTGAGCATGACCTAAAACTCGCCTCAATAGACCTTTGAGAGCTTGTACTAATCTCTCCACCAACCACCCCACCAGCTGGCAGTGGCTGGGTTAAAAAACCAAGTTATCCGCTCCGCAGACGAACTCTCACCAATCGCCTTCCAGTCTAAACTGTCAAATGCATTTTCTGCTCCTCGAAAATTGGTGCCTCGGTCCGTGTAGATAACTCTCGGCCTTCCTCTCCTCGCTACAAAGCGTCGTAAAGCTTGTAAAAAAGCATCAGTGCTGAGTGAAGTAATGAGTTCAAAATGAACTCCCCTGTAAACCGCACAAGTAAAAAGGACTATCCAACCCTTTTTCTCCTGTTTCAAATAAACTGGACCAGCCAAGTCGATCCCCGTAGTCTCAAAACAGCGACTATCTCTAACCCGCTCTGCCGGTAGTACAGCTGGAACAGCCTCGAATCTTCTGGAACGATAACGGTTGCAAACAACGCACTCCTTAACCACCTTCCTAGCGGTTCTTCTACCTTGAAGAATCCACACTTTCTCCCGAAGTAAACTTAAAAGTCCTTGCGTACCCACATGGCACGCCTTCCAGTGTAGATAAGTAACATACCGTAAAACAACAGGATGATCTGAAGGAAGTAAAATAGGATGACAAAAATCCAACGTGTCCTCCCTCTCAGACACTTTAGTCCTAAGTCTTATAAGACCATCACCATCAATAAAAGGTCGCAGAGAAACAATCCTAGCATCTTCTGCACCCATAAAGTTCTCTCTTTGGACCAGCTTAAAAATCAGCTTCTCAGCAACATCTAACTCATCAGCGGTAAGTACGGTAAATATTTTATTATGAGCGTTTAATGCATTATGCTTAAACCTCAAAATCCACGCAACTGTACGTAGAATCTTGGTAAACTTAGAAAAACGCTGGTAAATCAAAGAGAACCACTCAGTCTTCTCCCCTACACTCAAACAACTAGGTATAGACTTACTGCGTTCAGCTAAAATTAATTCCTCCTCTGGAGATGGGCTGTGGACAAACCAAGTATCCTCAGGCTCCTTCAGCCAGGCGGGACCCTCCCACCATCTCAGCTCGCATAACTTCTTAGCCGTACAACCTCTGGATGGTAGATCAGCCGGATTCCTAGAACTACTGACATAATGCCATTGATCTACAGAACAAACATTTAAAATTTCCATGACTCGATTTCTAACGAACACGCTCCAATTGACTGGCCTAGATAGCCAAGCTAGTACAGTCGTAGAATCAGACCAAAAGTAACATGGAATAGATTGAAACTCAGAATTTCTTTCCACAATAGAGCAATAAAGTCTGGCGGCTATAGTAGCGGCCAACAGCTCCAGCCGGGGAACAGTACTACCCTTAATCGGAGCAACACGTGCCTTAGCCTCTATAAAATTAACCAAAACACCATTCTGAGTCTGTACCCTCAAAAAGGCAACAGCGGCGTAAGCTGCCAAGCTTGCATCTCCAAAAACATGAATGGACATACTAAGGGGTAAGTCAACACCAACCACCCATCTAGGTATAGATACCTCACTTAAATAGCTAAGATCAGAGACCCAAGTTTCAAAACTCTCACGTACTCCATCTTCTACCTCCTGGTCCCAGTTTGCCTTACACAGCCATAATTTCTGCAAAATAAGCTTAGGCACAACAGTAACAGCGGAAGTAAAACCCCAGCGGGTCAAACACCTTCTGCGCAGCTGATAAAATCACCCTCTTGGTAATCTTATCATATCTAATAGGAACAGTCAACTGTACCTTTAAAACATCTGTGTCCTTGTCCCAGATCAGCCCTAAAACATGAGACTCTTTATGGTCTGAATCCTGACCAGTCCACTCCCAGGCTCTCAAATCAAAGGTTCTCTCCTTGAGAACTTCCGTAGCTTGCTGCTTAAACACTTCGACCTCTTCCATAGAGGGAAAACTAACAGCACAATTGTCTACATAAAACGAAATAATTAGAGCTTTAATTACCCATACTTCATAAGGTGAGTCGTCTCGCCTCAAAACCTCCTCGAAGTGGTGACGTAAACAAGCTCCTAGCCAAAAGGGGCTACAAGTTAAGCCGAATACAGCTCTGCAGTGGCGATAAATAAACAACTCGCCTCCTTCTTTCCAAAGAAACCGCACAAAATCTCGATCCTGCTCAGCCAAAGCAACCTGCAAAAAGGCACCTTTAATATCAGCGACAACGCCATACTTTTGCTGCCGGAACCGCATTAACACAGTAGGGATGAGTTCAACATAGTTGATTCCCTCCTCTAAACAAGCATTAAGAGAGGGCTGTCCTCTCTCGCAAGCTGAAGCGTCAAAGACAGGTCTGACTCTGGTCGAAGAACCTTCTTTAATGACGGGACGGTGGGGTAAGTAGTGGCCAACCTCTCTAAACTCCAGTTCGAAGGGCACTAATTCAATAACCCCCTCTCGTAACCATCCTTTTAACACAGCAGAGTAGTCTCCCAAAGACCCATCTCTGGTCATACGGCCAATAACATTATTCAATCTCTTAAGGGCCATATTAAAATTAGAGGGAAGGGGGGTGGTGTCTGGCCTCCAAGGCAGCGTAACCACAAAACGCCCATCCCTGTCAAGAGCAACAGTGCTCTCAAATTGCCTCTGAGTGGCATCCCTTCTCTCGGCCTTGGACTGGTGCTCAGCCGGAGATTCAATACCCAACACCTCGAGCCGCCATAGGTCGTTAGACTCGTAGGAGGGTTTGTGTTTAGCATACATAGACCTGCATACGCAAGACTGGAGTGAGCCCTTGCCTCAACTGGCACCTTACCCATCAAAACCCAGCCTAAGCATGTCCCCACAGCTACAAGACCAGAACTCAATGTTCTCAACTCACCAGTGTAAAGCTTACCAGCCACATCAGCTCCTAACAGGATCTTGACATCGTCACTACCAGGCTGTGAATCAGACAAAGTGATCCCAAGATCACCAATCTCCTTAAGCCAGGGTCCTTGACTAATCTGAGGCACACAAACCCACAGATCTGCTCTTGATCCAGAGCTTCAAAATTACAATAAAAATCTTGAGCCAAACTCGCTAACTTTACGCTGTAAATATTATGGTTTTGGTTACCTGAAGCAACGCACCAAACAAACCATGGTTTTACAATTTCCTTCCTCACACTTGCGTAACCGGCGTTCTCAGCAGTTCCACAAGTGATGTAAGATCTACTGGAACCCGTGTCAAAAATAGCACGAACTCTCTAAGGCTGCTCCTTGTCGTATACGCATACCTGAACAGTCTGCAAAAATACTTCAATGTTAACATTGTTAGAAACCAGAGCAGTATCAGTTGGCTTCTTCTGAGAACCACCTTCACTCAAGGATTTTTTATGACTACTGCCACCTGGGATACTTTCCCTGCACGTTGCTATGCTGGCTAGAGCCACTGGGTTTAGGGGACGGCAACTTGGGACACATTACCAACACATGCCTACGCTCGCAGACTACACACCTGCCCCTATACCTGCAACGCACATTCCTACCATGATCCGGTCGGAGACAATACGGACAATGGTTATTTGACTTGACCACTCTGAACTTTTCTTCATAAGGCATCCGCTGCGCTCTAAAACAATCAGAGGGCTCATGAGTATCCAGCATACAAAAAGGGCACTTGGCTCTCACTTTGTCTAACTGGCTGGTGCTACTAAGCAACCCAGCGGCGGTGACGGCACATGAGACGACTCTCGCTCATCAAGCTTGAACCCCGACATCGCCAATTGGACCCTTTCTTCACTCTCGACTTCTGCCCTCATAAACTTCATAAATTGAGTGAGTTTAGACTTACAGGATTCGTGAAAATCAACTTCATTACCCGATGAGTTAACACAGCTCCGCTGCCAAGCTCTCAAAAACTCCTCAGGAACACTTGACTCAACTAACGGCAGGAGCATGGCTGCACAGACATCCGTTGTCACCCCTAGCGTCTCCAATGCTCTCAGCTGACACTGTAACTTGTCATATAAATCTGACAAAGGCAATACATCAGACTTCATGTTTGAAAAAACAAGGTTTAATAGCTCACGAATATAGACTTCTACTAATAAGTCTTTTCGGCCGAAACGGGCTTCTAAACTCTCTACTACTTGCTCATAGTTGAACCTGAGGCCGGGAAACTGTCCACAATGCCTCGGGCCCGTGAGCCTACCAGGGTGGCAGAACGCAAGTAACTCAACTTATCACTAGGATCCAACTGGGCATCCTCATGAATGCGTCTAAAACTGGCCAAAATGGAACCCAATCTCTAATGTCACCAGAGAACTTTCTCACTTCTAAACGAGGTAGCTTCAACTGGTTCATAGAACTGCTACTATCCTTATTGGGACACATGAGAACCGTCATGTTTGACGCTTTGTTATACAAAGCTCTCGCCTTTTCAAATTTTAACAAAAACTCGCTTTGTTTGGCCAACTCCGCCGTCAGGGCGGGGACGTCCTCTCCAGGGCCTCAAAAAAAGCTCGTCCTCTGATCTAAGATTGTTAAATAAGGTTTCCAAAACACTGAACCTAGCCATAATATCAGAAACGTCAACATTTACCTGATTTAGCTCACTATTCAAACCATCCAGTGCTTGGTCGAAACCGGTCCGCAAGGCGTGCTGCCGCGCCATTTCTCACACCACACACTTAAATAAGTCCTGTCACGGTCGCCAATGTTTATGTTGGGCGGCGGACTAAATAAAAAGGCGAATTGATTGTAAAAAAGAAGAGCTTTTTAAACAACTTAATTAAACATAATAAAACGGGACCTCCGGTAAACCCACTGTTATTTGGGGCCGGACTAAATAAAAAGGCGATTGATTGTAAAAAAGAAGAGCTTTACAACTAAACTTAATTAAAAACGTAAAACGGTGACTCCGGGATCCCACTGCTTTTTATTAACTTTACTTAGACTTTACTTAACTTTATTTAAACATGACGGTTCTCATGTGTCCAATAAGGATAGTAGCAGTTCTATGAACAGTTGAAGCTACCTCGTTTAGAAGTGAGAAAGTTCTCTGGTGACATTAGAGATTGGTTCCATTTTGGGCCAGTTTTAGACGCATTCATGAGGATGCCCAGTTGGATCCTAGTGATAAGTTGAGTTACTTGCGTTCTGCCACCCTGGTAGGCTCACGGGCCCGAGGCATTGTGGACAGTTTCCCGGCCTCAGGTTCAAACTATGAGCAAGTAGTAGAGAGTTTAGAAGCCCGTTTCGGCCGAAAAGACTTATTAGTAGAAGTCTATATTCGTGAGCTATTAAACCTTGTTTTTTCAAACATGAAAGTCTGATGTATTGCCTTTGTCAGATTTATATGACAAGTTACAGTGTCAGCTGAAGAGCATTGGAGACGCTAGGGGTGACAACGGATGTCTGTGCAGCCATGCTCCTGCCGTTAGTTGAGTCAAGTGTTCCTGAGGAGTTTTTGAGAGCTTGGCAGCGGAGCTGTGTTAACTCATCGGGTAATGAAGTTGATTTTCACGAATCCTGTAAGTCTAAACTCACTCAATTTATGAAGTTTATGAGGGCAGAAGTCGAGAGTGAAGAAAGGGTCCAATTGGCGATGTCGGGGTTCAAGCTTGATGAGCGAGAGTCGTCTCATGTGCCCGTCACCGCCGCTGGGTTGCTTAGTAGCACCAGCCAGTTAGACAAAGTGAGAGCCAAGTGCCCTTTTTGTATGCTGGATACTCATGAGCCCTCTGATTGTTTTAGAGCGCAGCGGATGCCTTATGAAGAAAAGTTCAGAGTGGTCAAGTCAAATAACCATTGTCCGTATTGTCTCCGACCGGATCATGGTAGGAATGTGCGTTGCAGGTATAGGGGCAGGTGTGTAGTCTGCGAGCGTAGGCATGTGTTGGTAATGTGTCCCAAGTTGCCGTCCCCTAAACCCAGTGGCTCTAGCCAGCATAGCAACGTGCAGGGAAAGTATCCCAAGACAGGTGGCAGTAGTCATAAAAAATCCTTGAGTGAAGGTGGTTCTCAGAAGAAGCCAACTGATACTGCTCTGGTTTCTAACAATGTTAACATTGAAGTATTTTTGCAGACGGTTCAGGTATACGTCAGGGATGACAAGGAGCAGCTCCAGAGAGTTCGTGCTATTTTTGACACGGGTTCCAGTCGATCTTACATCACTTGTAGAACTGCTGAGAACGCCGGTTACGCCAGTGTAAGGAAGGAAATTGTAAACCATGGTTTGTTTGGTGGCGTCGTTTCAGGTAACCAAAACCATAATATTTACAGAGTAAAGTTAGCGAGTTTTGGCTCAGATTTTTATTGTGTAATTTTGAAGCTCTGGATCAAGAGCAGATCTGTGGGTTTGTGCCTCAGATTAGTCAAGGACCCTGGCTTAAGGAGATTGGTGATCTTGGGATCACTTTGTCTGATTCACAGCCTGGTAGTGACGATGTCAAGATCCTGTTAGGAGCTGATGTGGCTGGTAAGCTTTACACTGGTGAGTTGAGAACATTGAGTTCTGGTCTTGTAGCTGTGGGGACATGCTTAGGCTGGGTTTGATGGGTAAGGTGCCAGTTGAGGCAAGGGCTCACTCCAGTCTTGCGTATGCAGGTCTATGTATGCTAAACACAAACCCTCCTACGAGTCTAACCGACCTATGGCGGCTCGAGGTGTTGGGTATTGAATCTCCGGCTGAGCACCAGTCCAAGGCCGAGAGAAGGGATGCCACTCAGAGGCAATTTGAGAGCACTGTTGCTCTTGACAGGGATGGGCGTTTTGTGGTTACGCTGCCTTGGAGGCCAGACACCACCCCCCTTCCCTCTAATTTTAATATGGCCCTTAAGAGATTGAATAATGTTATTGGCCGTATGACCAGAGATGGGTCTTTGGGAGACTACTCTGCTGTGTTAAAAGGATGGTTACGAGAGGGGTTATTGAATTAGTGCCCTTCGAACTGGAGTTTAGAGAGGTTTGCCACTACTTACCCCACCGTCCCGTCATTAAAGAAGGTTCTTCGACCAGAGTCAGACCTGTCTTTGACGCTTCAGCTTGCGAGAGAGGACAGCCCTCTCTTAATGCTTGTTTAGAGGAGGGAATCAACTATGTTGAACTCATCCCTACTGTGTTAATGCGGTTCCGGCAGCAAAAGTATGGCGTTGTCGCTGATATTAAAGGTGCCTTTTTGCAGGTTGCTTTGGCTGAGCAGGATCGAGATTTTGTGCGGTTTCTTTGGAAAGAAGAGGCGAGTTGTTTTATTATATCGCCACTGCAGAGCTGTATTCGGCTTAACTTGTAGCCCCTTTTGGCTAGGAGCTTGTTACGTCACCACTTCGAGGAGGTTTTGAGGCGAGACGACTCACCTTATGAAGTATGGGTAATTAAAGCTCTAATTATTTCGTTTTATAGTAGACAATTGTGCTGTTAGTTTTCCCTCTATGGAAGAGGTCGAAGTGTTTAAGCAGCAAGCTACGAAGTTCTCAAGGAGAAGAAACCTTTGATTTGAGAGCCGGAGTGGACTGGCAGGATTCAGACCATAAAGAGTCTCATGTTTTAGGGCTGATCTGGACAAGGACACAGATGTTTTAAAGGTACAGTTGACTGTTCCTATTAGATATGATAAGATTACCAAGAGGGTGATTTATCAGCTGCGCAGAAGGTGTTTGACCCGCTGGGTTTTACTTCCGCAGTTACTGTTGTGCCTAAGCTTATTTGCAGAAATTATGGCTGTGTAAGGCAAACTGGGACCAGAGGTAGAAGATGGAGTACGTGAGAGTTTTGAAACTTGGGTCTCTGATCTTAGCTATTTAAGTGAGGTATCTATACCTAGATGGGTGGTTGGTGTTGACTTACCCCTTAGTATGTCCATTCATGTTTTTGGAGATGCAAGCTTGGCAGCTTACGCCGCTGTTGCCTTTTTGAGGGTACAGACTCAGAATGGTGTTTTGGTTAATTATAAAGGCTAAGGCACGTGTTGCTCCGATTAAGGTAGTACTGTTCCCGGCTGGAGCTGTTGGCCGCTACTATAGCCGCCAGACTTTATTGCTCTATTGTGAAAGAAATTCTGAGTTCAATCTATTCCATGTTAACTTTTGGTCTGATTCTACGACTGTACTAGCTTGGCTATCTAGGCAGTCAATTGAGCGGTGTTCGTTAAATCGAGTCATGGAAATTTTAAATGTTTGTTCTGTAGATCAATGCATTATGTCAGCAGTTCTAGGAATCCGGCTGATCTACCATCCAGAGGTTGTACGGCTAAGAAGTTATGCGAGCTGAGATGGTGGGGAGGGTCCCGCTTGGCTGAAGGAGCCTGAGGATACTTGGTTTGTCCACAGCCCACCTCCAGAGGAGGAATTAATTTTAGCTGAAGCGCAGTAAGTCTATACCTATTGTTTGAGTGTAGGGAGAAAGACTGATGGTTCTCCTTGATTTACCAGCGTTTTTTCTCAAGTTTACCAAGATTCTACGTACAGTTGCGTGGATTTTGAGGTTTTAAGCATAATGCATTAAACGCTCATAATAAATATTTACCGTACTTACCGCTGATGAGTTAGATGTTGCTGAGAAGCTGATTTTTAAGCTGTCCAAAAGAGGAACTT
>JACMZG010000042.1:167469-249621 GCA_018340805.1 Microvelia longipes | reverse complement strand
AACTGAGAGCATCATTTAGAGTTTGAGTGTAAAAAGAAATTTAGATTCAAGGCGATGTAAAGATTTGTTTCTTTTTATTCGCAGTATTTGTTAGTGGACAAAATATGACAAGAAAATATGATTAATTGAATGGTGGAGTAGTAAGAGAGAAGTGATATTATAGGTCTAAAAACATTAAACACAATACAATATGGATTTAAATCAAGATGATCTCACATAATGTTAACAATTTAGACCAGCTCTAACTTATTGTAGAGTAAAAAGGTCTAAGATCTGACCACCTTAACCATTGAAAGTAAAAGATCTAACACCTTTAAACCAATTGAAGAAGTAAAAGATCTAACAAGATCTGACAACCATTGAAGAAGTAAAAGATCTTCAAGATCTGACCACCTCTAACCAATTGAAGAAGTAAAAGATCTATCAAGATCTACCACCTTTAACCAATTGGAAGAAGTAAAAGATCTATCAAGATCTGACCACCTTTAACCAATTGAAGAAGTAAAAGATCTATCAAGATCTGACCACCTTTAACCAATTGAAGAAGTAAAAGATCTAACAAGATCTGACCACCTCTAACCAATTGAAGAAGTAAAAGATCTATCAAGATCTGACACCTCTAACCAATTGAAGAAGTAAAAGATCTAACAAAGATCTGACCACCTCTTAACCAATTGAAGAAGTAAAGATCTAACAAGATCTGACCACTCTAACCAATTGAAGAAGTAAAAAGATCTATCAAGATCTGACCACCTCTAACCAATTGAAGAAGTAAAAAGATCTATCAAGATCTGACCAACCTTTAACATTGAAGAAGTAAAAGATCTATCAAGATCTGACCACCTCTAACCAATTGAAGAAGTAAAAGATCTATCAAGATCTGACCACCTCTAACCAATTGAAGAAGTAAAAGATCTATCAAGATCTGACCACCTCTAACCAATTGAAGAAGTAAAAGATCTATCAAGATCTGACCACCTCTAACCAATTGAAGAAGTAAAAGATCTATCAAGATCTGACCACCTCTAACCAATTGAAGAAGTAAAAGATCTATCAAGATCTGACCACCTCTAACCAATTGAAGAAGTAAAAGATCTATCAAGATCTGACCACCTCTAACCAATTGAAGAAGTAAAAGATCTATCAAGATCTGACCACCTCTAACCAATTGAAGAAGTAAAAGATCTATCAAGATCTGACCACCTCTAACCAATTGAAGAAGTAAAAGATCTCAAGATCTGACCACTCTAACCAATTGAAGAAGTATCTATCAAGATCTGACCATAACCAATTGAAGAAGTAAAGATCTATCTCTGACCACCTTAACCAATTGAAGAAGTAAAAGATCTATCAAGATCTGACCACCTCTAACCAATTGAAGAAGTAAAAGATCAGATCTGACCACCTCTAACCAATTGAAGAAGTAAAAGATCTAACAAGATCTGACCACCTTTAACCGAATAAGACGACTATCTAACCAATTTTAGAAGTAAGAGATCTGACCACTTCTAACTACTGCTCACTATTCTAACCAATTCTAAGCTTATATCCCAACCATGTCTAACCTCTTAAACTGCCTCTAACCCCTTAGCAAATTATTCTAATCATATTCTCTTATAATGCTATTGCAATAACTGTGTTGAATGTT
Organism: Microvelia longipes; assembly: GCA_018340805.1. Lineage (NCBI taxonomy): Eukaryota > Metazoa > Arthropoda > Insecta > Hemiptera > Veliidae > Microvelia > Microvelia longipes. Next base: position 247,973 of record JACMZG010000042.1, on the reverse strand, counting down.
AAGTAAACAAACACATGAACACAGTGATTGGTCAAATCAGAACTTTATGTTACTTAGGTTAGAAATCGACCAATCAGAGAGTTTATGCTTTTGTTTACTCACTAGACAATATGTTCATGTTTATTAGCTATTGGGATTACATTAATTTAAGTTTGTATCAATATTAAAGATCTAATAAGAGAGAGCATATGTTTGAAGGCTTCTACCAGGAAATGTTGAACAACATTAACAGTAAAAAAACCTTTTTAAGAGGCAGTATGAGAATAAATATAATATGAACAGCAATAACGTCTTTGCACTAATTTTATACTATAGCACATGATGTGATCATCTGAACTGACATCTTGATGTCAGTTGTCAACATCATCAACTAATGTTGACAGCGTGGGAAAATAGTGTTGAGGAACCAATGAAGTTGATCTGATATGTAATTGAAGGCATGTCTTAAAATCCAGGGCTAACTTCATTGGCTGCCTTGTATGGTTTTTCCTCCTGTCAACTGATAATAAATGTATGTTATACTATAAACGTTATCTAACAGATTACTTCTTAAAATAATTCCATCAACAGTGCAATGGAGTAATTCATAGAGATATGTCACTAGAGGGGGCATAGCCTATCTCATTACATTGAGAGGCCTGAAACATCATTTTGGGGCTCTCAGTGGCTCTGTGTAAACCTCATTGAAACCTCTTCAACAGTGTGTCAAGGTTATAATAAATCAATTATCGTCGGCTTCCCATACATTGTTTGTGTTTTTATTTAAATTTTAAACGTCCTACTGAAGTAGCTGTAATTTTGTTCTGTTTATTTGATTATATGATAGTCAAAGGTGGTCAGGTTATTTTTTTGATGTCTCAAAAAAAAAAAACCAAAGAGCAACTCTAGTAATAATATCTCTATGGCGTCATTCAATTCCAGGAATCTGACAGATTATAGGAATCAAAAGTCTAAACATCTCAATACAACACTGTTAATGGCATTACTTCCGAAAGCATAAAGTTTAAAATAACTGGAAAAACATTGGTGTTCATATTATAGTCTGAATAATAGACAATTCCACCACACTTACTGAAGTTATGAGAATAAATATGTTCCAATAGCTTATCTTCTTCGCTCTAATAATTTTAAGTTTTAGAAAAATTATAAAACTCTATTGAATGGTACCATTGTACCGTCTTAGACAACTCTTTAAAATGAATCTTAGATATACTCTCCAAAAGATATCAAACAGAGATAATATATGTTTTTAAAATCAATTTTTTATCAACACTCTTTAATATTTAAGTTCTCCATACCTTACCTGCTATAACATTGAGTAAAACCTTAACAATTTTTTAAAAAATAAAAAACTGAAACATCAAGGAAAAAATGTTTTTTTAAAATTTTGTATTTATTACATATTTTTATTAATTTGAGCACCCTGGAAGGATTATTAGAGAAATGAATTGACCCTAAAAATATTTTATTTTATAAAGTACAATTATACATTTTTATTTTTTTTAGAAAATATTCTAAAGAATTAGTTACTTTTTGTGAAACCTTATGAAACTCCAACTCTTTCAAAAATTCGTAAATACAATAAGCTTGTAAATTTGTATAACACAAAATTAGGGGCACCAGTAATTTTATAGAAATGTGTTTTTAACTACGACAAACTCAATTAGGGTGCAATTCTACTAGAAATCACAAAGACAAAATCATCTTCAGAATATTTCAAACATATAAAAATAAAAAGACATAAACATACAGAGAACTAAGACCAAATTCCAATACTGAACAACTAAAAGCGATAGTAAATTTCTTTTAATTCTCTTTAATAATTTGTTTTAGTTCTATACAGATATTTGTTGTTTTGGCTTTTTCTATGGTTTAGATATTCTGAAGATGACGAGGTTCGTAATACAGTAAAATGCACTTAAAATTCTCATGGTACGGTACCAATGGAAAAAGAGCGTTTTAAGAAGGAAAGTATCATAGCCAAAAATATACAAATTAAATAAAAATCATTGTTTAAATTAAAACTTAGATACTTGCTTCTTTTAAAATGATTTAAGTATTGATAGTTTTAATCCTATAGTAGGTTCACTGATAGCTAAGTTTGTTAGAGCATCAAGCCTTTACAAGGTTATCATTGGAAATAATAACGGAACGAACGTTATCTAGCAGAGATTACTTTTTAAAATAATTCCATCAACAGTGCAATGGTGTAATTCATAGAGATATATCACTAGAGGAGCATAGCCTATCTCATTACATTGAGAGGCCTGAAACATCATTTGGGGCAATCAGGGGCTCTGTGTGACCTCATTGAAACTCCTTCAAAGAGAGTTAAGCCTAGTTGACCTCAAGGCATAGGTTCAAATTCCGGCGAGGACACTTGATTTTTAAGCTAAATATCAAATCTACTGAAATTACCCGCTCAATAAATTGTAGAGCTGGTTGTCAAGAGGTTGAATGAATGTTTGGAAGTCTTCAACATGCCTCACTTAATTAGCAAATATTTGTTATGGACGCCATTCACATTCGTTCTAATCATTCATTTTGCTAATTAGCAAGTTTATAGAAGCTTGCTTGAAAATTAACCAGCACTTGAAAAACCTTGTGTGATGTGGATACGCTTCTAATGGCCTCTACTCAGGGACTCTTAAAAGATCTGTTAATGCCAAGTAGCATAGTATACGTCAGAATAACTACATGTGCTCACTATAGAGATAGAGTGAAGGAGATGGCGAGTTCTCAAAGTCAAATAGTGGCGGAACAGCCTCAAGTTTTTGAAGAGCAATGGAGTTTCTCAGGTAAGTAAACTAATATTAAAAGGGACCAATCCTCCTTTAAACTCAAGTGAACATTTTAAAAAAGGTAAAACACTTTTATGTGAACTAAAAAGACCTTTTATTTACATAACAGAGTATTTCTTTTGGTAAGGTTCGATTCATACCAAACAGGTACAGAATCAGAATGGTAGCTTGTGTTTTGCTATGAACCAATCATAGAATAATACTAGAATAAAGTTTATGACTCTAAAAATGGAATTTCATTTATATCCCGAAAACCAGTTTTCTGGTGATCATAAGTAGGAGTACCACCCTCTCAACAAAATCTTTATCGCTTTATAAATGTCTAAGACCGATTCAATAAAATCGGTCTTAAAGCAAAAGGGCTATGGAGTACTATAATAATTTTGAAAACATTAAATAAAAGTCAAAATACTTAAAAAAATGGTAGTGAACCAATTTTTATTATCTCACGACAAATGCATTAATAATTAATTCAATTCAATATTCAAGAACCGTAAGTTATACCAACTTTGTTAAAAGAAAATAGTACGTTGTTAAGGTGGTATCCTTAGTTAAGGTTACCAGAAAACTGGCTCTACAGTTATCACGAATACTCCTTTTATATTTAGTATTATTCTAAAGCATCAATATTGATTTTGTAAGGTTAAACTCATACAACGTATTACCTCTAATTTAACATTACACCCCGTGCAATATTGAATCGGTATCAGGGTAAATTGTTCATATAATCTTTTTAGTAAAACGGACCAAAATAAATGCCTATGATCAATCAGGGTATTCACCCAGCGAAAACCATTCAGATGGGTTGTATCTACTATACTCAAAGTGATAATTTAAGTTGGCAACATTTTTTGCCAATTACTATTTATAACATCTGAGAGCATAAACAAGACTGCATACCACAGACCTCCTGTGCTGAAACCAAGTGCTTATACCACAACTACAGAGACAAAACTGTAAACCAAAATACTTTTCTTATTTACTCGGAGCCACTTTAACTTATGCTGACTAAAACTCACCTACTTAAGAAATCAAACATTTTAATTGCTCACGAGCTAGGATAAATTGGTCCTTTTCTTTGATAAATTTGCATCTGGAATTTTTATATAAAAACAAAATTACTTATAGAACAAAGAAAAATATTTCTATACTTCTATAAATTAACTCTAAATATTAATAATTAACATCTAAATTCTTATATCACACATCTACAAGAAAAAAATCCAGATTCCAATATTTGGAAAATCCAAGATTTCTCTTTCAATTTTTCTTTATTAGCCCCCATATTTCAAATAAATCTGCTCATAAGAAAATGACAAATTTACGTAATATTTATAGTTAAATAACTAAATGGTCAATTGAAAAAGTATGTAATATACCTTTAGTTCTGGTATTATCATGGTACTAAATTGAAAAGTTAGTTTAGAACTAACTCTTTTCTTCTCAATAAAGTGTTGGATAAACAGTTCTTTCTTCAAAACTAGCTCTAAGTGTTGAATAAAGTGGGAATAAAAGAATAGTTATTTAAGCACCAAGGGAGTAAGAATGCTATTATTTTTCCTGAGCAATTAGTTGGTTCCTAAGGCTTAAGCAGAGGAACCACAGCAGTTTAAGGGATTTATTTGTTTAATTTCCAAAGCAAAACCGATGGAGGTAATTATTGCGAGTGGAAAAATAGCATTTTATTACAAAGGTACATAAAAGATTTTATCTCCAGACATTGACGTCATTTAACTATTGTTATGTTCTTATTTTCATATATTTTGTTGTATTTTATTTTTTAATTTGTTCGGGTCGGGCCCCTCATAAATTTGAAAGTAATTTTTTCTCCCTTAGAAGAGAAAAGTGCTTCTTTACTCCCTAAAAGCTAGACAATAAACTTCAGATTATGCACCGTCTCGAGAAAAAGAATATACATGTCTCCCAGCTATAGTTGGCAGATAAATATATTTCTAACAAAAACCATCTTCAGCTATAATACATACTCTTTTTGCTATTTTCTTCAAGAATCTCAACATTCTAAATATATTTAATAACTACAGATTATCTTGACTTTTTAAACGTAAATATGCAGTTTATTTTATATTTTGGCAATTTTTTAAAATAAAATTTTGTTTATTAACTCATAATATATACAAAATTGTAAAATAAAAAATATTTAATAAACAAAATATGAAATATAACAAATGCTTTTTTAGGGCGACTGTAAAATGGCTACTTTACAGCCTCAAATGTCAGTAAAGAACGATTTTATGGCTAAAGTGATAAAACATTTCATAAACTCGCTACACTCGTAAAAAAATCCACAGCAATAAGATTTCATTTTACAGCCCAGTCACATAATCTACTAATATATTCAGGCTCAGCAGTACAAAATGATGAAAAAAAACAAGTTAATGTATTTCTTTTTTCTTACTTTAAAAATCATTTAACGTAAAATTTCAAAATCTAAGATGGTGTAGACAATTTTTTATTGAGTAAATGAGCTATACTTAAAAAAATCATACTTTGATTATATTTTGTTGTCAGAAACAAAAATATTTATAAACAATTAAAGTTTCTTAATATTTTTATTTTATTGTTTCTCATTTTTTAAGTAATAAAGTTTTTAGACTATTTAAAAGGAAAATAATTGTCTAATTTACTTATAAGTTTAACCTGTGTGAGACTGAAGTTTAGCCTTAATAACTAATGAAAATTAAGTGATGAGTTTTACAAGAATTTGAAGACAATATTATTGGCTACACATGCATGACAATGGTTGGATGCAAAGAAGTGTTTTGCATCTTTTAGTATTTACTGGCGAGCAAAGCGAGTCAGTAGAAAGAGCTGAGTTTAAAAAAAGCCATTCACAGCTATGTAGTGTGTTCTCTTTTTTCTGAGGTGAAGAGTAATAATATAATTTACAAAACACTTTTATTTACCTCTTCAATTGCTCGAGTTTCTAAATCAGTAGGAGTTGGTAAAATCACTAAAAAACATTGTAAATAATACTTTCTATTAAATAAATACAAATATGTAATTGATTTTATTGTAAAGAAACAAGAAATGGATAACAGAAAGAATGATATACTGTTAAAACAGTGTTGCCATCTAGCGGACCAATAGCTCAACTAAAACAAACATGTGGTCTTCAGCAATTCTCGCGACAAATAGGTGAACTCCCAGATGTAAAAAAGGTATATTTGCAAGCTGTACAAAAACTCTTCTTTTTACAGATACAAATTTTGCATTTCATTTTTTTGAGCAACAGTGATTAAGTGAACCTAAACTCCCTACCTCAGAAAAAAAACTTAAGATTCTTTTTCTATATATTTGCTCAAATATAGACATGATGTTCAAACATCATGAAACATAGACATGACTTTTTCATAAAAGCTGTCTCTGTTGAATTATTATTTTTATTAATTTTTTTCTTCTAAACCAATGATAAAACAATAACAATTAATCATTATCGAAAATAATATTAACATTTTTAAATACAATTCTAATTAAAATTTATTTCAAGGAAGCACCTCAAATTTTAAATAAATTATTTTAAATTAAATGGCAAAATAGGTGGGGGGTTTCTTTTTTTATAATATGTGAAAATTAATAAATTAAAAATAAAATAATTGTAATATAAATACAATAAAAAAGCAATATAATAAATAATTATGATGAACAATTCAGAATAATTAATAAAAATAAATAAATTTTTTGTAAATTAATTTTATAATTTGCCAAGATATTTTTTCATTTATAAGATTTTCCTTTTTGAAAATAGATTTAGAATTAAATAGTTTAGTATAGTTCAAGGTGAGAATGATAAATTACTAATTTACATTGGTTTTAAAATAACTCATTTCGAAGACCCTAATAATTTTAACTTTTTAACACATTAATTTTTAACTTGACAGTCTAATGATCAAATTTTGGGTCAAATGTAACAACAATTAATACACAACAAAAAATATATCTACATACATAATCTAAAATGGTATGTTATTTTTTTTAATTTTATCATAAACGAATTTTTACTTACAACAATAAAATTTAGTTAGTCTTATCATTTATAATCGAAATTATATTTTGATCCAAAAAATCAGTATTTTATAAACTCACCTTAAAAATTTATAAAGTGAAAATGAAATATAGTACCATAGTTTGTAAAGGAAAGGAATACTGCACTGCATTACAGACTGTATTGCATCATGGATGTTGAGGTTATGGAAATTGGCATTAAGAAATAAAGCAGGTTTTGTTTAGTTTTTTTAATGCCAACTTTCATAAAGTCAACAAGGTCAACTTCCTATGGAAGTTGGGATTAAAAATAAAAAAGTCCAAAAGTTATAATTTATTTTTGGCACTTTACTTATGCGAGAACCTCAAATCTATATTGCAGCGATTTTATTCCAAATGCTTAACATGATATTGTAAATTATTATTATTTATTTTGTTTATTAAATTAGCAAAAGGTTATTCACAGCTTATCATTTTTTTTGCTATTAATTGTTTTACTTATTTAACTTTTTCTAAAATAAAAAAATTGGGCAAAGAGGAATTAGTAAATAGAAAAAGTTTAACTAAGTCTCGGGTTGGGATTAAGAAAATAAAACAGATTTTGTTTTTTAAAACTTCATAGAACAATTTGTAGGGTCATTTATTTTAATGGTATTCTACTTAGAAATCTACTAAAACTTCAAGTTCTTGGCAAACCTAAAACTGTCTCACTTCTAACCCCTATCACTGTTTATGTAGCTTTCTCTTAAGACTTTTTAGTAAAGAAGGCTTAAATTGTCTGAGATGCCAACCACAGTGCTTACCTTTATAACCATACCTCATTTTCACTTTACCAGACGGTTTTGATTAGAAATAAAATGCTAACACGTGATAAGAAGATTTATATTTGATTTGCAGCGTGTTTAAGAGTAATTGCAGTAGTTGCAAGAAGGGCCGAGGTAGTGGTGCGAACCTCGAGCCCATTCGTCTCATGTTTTCAAACCGGGAGCACGGTTTTCAGGTAGCATGTGAACGCCTTCCACTGTGAATATGCTCGATTCTGAAATATAATCAAAATTAGTTTGAACCAAACTAAATTACACTAAAATATCATTTTAAACTATATAGATAGATAGACAATTTTATATGTTTAAGTTTACAAATACTTGTTACAAATAGGGTCACTAAGACATAAATTTTAAACGGGGAAAAACTTATTTCATATAAATTGGATTAAAATTTTTGAAATGAGGTGCTTGCATAAGTTTTGCGAAACTTATTCTTTGGCCACACTCAGGGTCCAACACCCACCATAACACCCATTCCATTACTTAATTTTTCAAAGAAAATTTGCTAACTAGATATACATTTCATGTACATCTAAATATAGAGCTTTTAGTTCATAGATATGATAAGATAAGATAAGATAAGATAAAATAAAACGACCATTAAGTAATTGCACATTACAAAAGTCTTGTCAAACAAACAAAATTTAAATAAAATTTAAGATTTAAAATTGAAGTACTCATTAACATTATAAAACACTTCATTCAAAAGCAAGTTCTTTACTACTTTGCTAAAACTATCTGAATTCAAAATTCTAATGTTCTCTGGTAGCTGAATTTTTATCCTCTCATTAAAATCCCAGAGGCCCGTGCTGGGATTTGACCCACGACAATAAATAAACTCGGAAGTTTAAAGTCCATTCATTCTGTGTATGGACGCGTACCTTAACCACTACAAAGAGTAGTACATTGTACATTTGTTTATAGTACAAATAGTACATAATAAAAATATTTTAATAACTATTAATTATTCTATTAAAAATAAATGGGAGGTTACCATCAGGGAGCTCGTATAGTTTTTTTTGGCAGAGGGGCTGAAGTATTTATGCCTGAGAGCTTCCTCAGCTCCTATCCTTTTTGTCTGGATTTAACTAAAAAATAAAATATTTTATAAAAAATTATAAATATAAAGTTGAAAGTAATAAAAAAAATAAAAATAAAATGCCCGTTTTAGGGCCTTTCGGCCCATCAGGGTATTCACCCTGCGGGAACCGCCTCAGGTGGGTTGCATCTACTACACTCTAAGAATTAATTAAAGTTGGCGAAATCTTTTTAATACAAATACTATTCATAAAATCTTAGAGCATAGCCCGGGCTCCAGTGCCGAAATCGAACGCCTTTACGATCACGGCCACGGAGGCAGACTGTGAAAGTAATAGTTTGTCAAAGTTTATAAATACAAAGTAAAATTTTCAAAATGGAATTCAATATCACAATGTAAATGGAGGCTCCATTTGCCTCCTTGAGAAGAACATTCAAAAAGTACACCTCTAGATGATACCTAGTTCATTTACGTCTAATTTCAATTTAATTATGGTGAAATGCATAAATTTTCACGAATTTATACATTTTTGAAGAGTAAAGAAAAAAGGGTTCAGATGGTGTAAAAACTGTATCTTTCAGGGAGCACAGCTAGACCTCAAGAATGGCTTTTAAGTCAACGACCACCATAAGACACAGTTCAGTCATAGTGACAAACTTCAATAATTATGTGTCCTATTAATTTAAAAGTGTAGAATCATTTAAAAATAGAATCGTTATAAAGTCATAAAATCAAAAACTAAAATCATTAAACTTAGTAATATCATTATATTAAAATATTAATTTTTATGTCTTTAATTTTTTATTAAAAATTAATTAACCTCCAAAAAAATGATAAAATTTAATTATTATTATTTATTTCCTATATTATTCGTCTCAAAAGCACGGAAATAACAGATATTATAGTCTCTTTGAATAATAATAATAATTCCGTGTTCCAGGTAATACAATGCCAAAGTAACATGATGACTACAGCTGTTAGTATCATCTTGTTGACAGTATAGAATAAAATGTTATGAGTGTTGCTCTAGTGAATATTGTACTACACGGCGGTATTCTTACGTCTGACTTTACACAAGCAGTCGAGGGCGTTTTCCCCCAAAAGAACATGTTTAAATATATTTTTATTTATTTTGCTGTATCATCAAAAGCATATGTTTTATCATTCTAATATTTTACAGGGTGTTTTCTATATGACATGCTTAAAGATAATGCAAAAAAAAAAATTGTGCAAATACTCTATTCTCATTTGATTTCCGTACTAGATTACATCTAAGTATGAACGATGGAAAAACACTTGATGAAATACAAAGGATACAAAAACAAGAAGAATACCTGTAGAAGAGCAGAGGCCATATTTTCCCCTTCAGCTATGTCGTACAATCTTGGAAAAGCTAAACCAAGTTTTTGTCCTCTATAAAATTTGAACATTTTAGGTAATGAATAACCGGGCAATCTACTCACTCCATCCCACGTGTCGTCCGTGGGGGTGCCGAGAATCTGCAAATACAAAATTGTGTCGGTAAACAATTATATATAACATAAAAAATGAAACCTGCCATCTAGAGCAGGGGTTCTTAACAGGGGCTCCACACAGGTGACCAACCACAACCATTTATTTGAGTAATAATATTATATAAAGTGAAACCATAACCTGGGATGTGAACCTCAGACCTCCATGGTGTCAGAGAGTCAGTAGTAGTAATATGGGGAAATGGTAGTAACTACCAGGCAAGTAGGCCATGTTGTTGGGCCCTTTTTACCAGCTCCCTAAGATAGTGTTTTTAATTTCAAGTGTAGGTATATTTTCATCTAATCTAGACAGAAGAGCCGTGAATTTCTATGTTTCCTCTCATGCTTTTTCAAACAATCATACATATTTTCCCTGAAAAGGAAATGTGGAAACAAGGAACAACACGTGCCCTCACCGTTAAACCAAACCTGCATACACTTTAAACTACAAGGCAGACACACTAGTATTATAATGAATCTACTATGAGGGTCCTAAATTTTGCCTATACCCAGTTTCATTTAGGGTAAGGGATCTTTAACGAGTACCTGACAACGCACAGGCTCGAGACCACCGGCTTTACGTCCCTTCTGAAGGACGTGGTTTTTTATCCCTCAATCCTGTCTCCTAGACAGCATAATGAAAACCACTCAGAAGGTCTGGAAAATGCCTGAAACGGATAATTACGGTGGAACCTCGATTTAGGTTGAATGTAATTCTTTTCCTCATACATACAGTATTAGGTAAGATAATGTAAAACGTTGTTTCTACCTTAAATATTTTATCTAACTGATCATAGGTCTCTCTAACTCCAGGGAAGGTTGGTACGCCTGTAATCATTTCAATGAGTATGCAACCAACTCCCCACATATCTAAAGATGTAGAGTAGCACGTTGAACCCAGGAGTACATCGGGGGGTCGGTACCACAGGGTTACCACTTCATGGCTATAAGTGTGGCTTGGTACTGACTTGGCACGCGCTAGACCTGCAAAAAAATCCCATATTTTAATAACTTAATCATTTTATTTTACAATTTCAAAATTAATTCATGATTGGTGTAAGTTTACTTGGAATAACATAACATAATAGACATAAAATATTTGTTTGTTTTTAATTAAAAAAAATCGGTACGGGTACCTCGGAACTTCTCCAAGGTACCCAATTTCTACATCGGATTAGCTACGCTCATCCTCCCTGCTTTTGAACTCGCTTCGCTCGTCCTCAGAAATACAGTTCGCCAAATTTATACTGCAAAATGTTTTTGGATTCGCTTCGCTTGCCTTAAGGTAGTAAATGCATCCGTCATTCCCAGCGGTCACTCATACAACACTGACCACGCTCAATGCTCCTTAATTTTTATGATCCAACAAAAATCATAGATATACTTGTCGCATTGAAATGAAACTTAGAGTACTTATTTATTAGGTAATAATATACACTTGTACCAAATTTCAACTCAATTGGACCATTTTCTGATTTTTTACAATTTTTAAAAAACGTACATAAGTCATTTCATAAAAATTAAACTAATGCTGATAATGAGATGAAACTTGGCACATATGTAAGTCTTATACATAGCTACATGAGTAGATTACACAACTACAGCGGTAGATTAATTTTTCTACAAGTTTCAATTCTCTAGCTTAAATACACTAGGAGCTACGATGATACAGACACATACACCTAGACAGGCTAGCCGAGGGAGTCAAACTAGTAATCTTTCGAGGCTTGCAGAGGGAGTTAAATTAGTTACTGCTTGAGGCTTGCCAAAGGAGTTAAATTAGTTACTGCTTGAGGATTGCAGAGGGAGTTAAATTAGTAAGCTATCGAGGTTAGCCAAGGGAGTTAAATTAGTAAGCAAGCTTTCGAAGAATGCCGAGGGAGTTAACTTTTACTTTTGTTTTACATAGTTGAGTGGAAATGCTTAGATACATGTTGTATTTTAAATTTTATCTACAAATAGTGGACTAGTCTTTAATAACTGCTTTGGCTACAATATTTTATGTCTTCGAATTCTAACTCTATTACAAAGACTAATGGGTCAATGGACACGAGACTATTATATCCATTCATTTTACAAACAATTATAAACTTCTAAAACAACAGCTGATTTCAATCACTACCACATAATATAACAAATATACCTAAATAAATATACTTAATTTAGGTTACTGTTTTTTTCTTCCCTAGGGTGGGGAAGTCATTTTCCCACCCTGCTGAGTAACATTGGAAAAGCTATTTTCAATATAAAGGGTAGATATACAATATAACTAACCGAAATCAGCTAGTTTAAGTTCTCCTAACTCGGATATGAGCAAATTCTGAGGTTTGACGTCCCTGTGTAGGACTCGTCTCCTGTGGCAGTAAGCCAGTCCACGGAGTAATTGGAATAATAATAATCTAACATTAGAATAATTTAAACCTCCCGGATGCCTTTCCATGTATTGACTCAGGTCAGTATGCTGAAAACAGGCAAAAGAACCAACAATTAGAACAAATTCACGATTGTATAGGAAAGGTAAGGAGTACTTTAGGTTCTTTCCTAAAGTACTTAAGGTTCTATCCATAAAACTTTGGATTTGGTTCTATCCACAAAACTTTGGATTCCGTTCTATCCACAAAAAGTTCTAAAGCCATACTAGGCAACCACAATCCATGACTGATTTGCATGTTATAAGTATGTTACATTATTATGTATTGTATAAAAAAAGCAGTAAATGGTTATTCTATTCTATTCTATCACAAAACTTTGGATTCAGTTCACTTGATAACACAAAGCATTTGGTAGTTTTCTTTTAATTTTTAGGATTTAGGCTCAAACGAGGAAAGAAAACCAACAATTGCAGCATCAAGACAAATGCTGTTTTCTTACAATTATCCTAAAACTATCCTAAAATTATAAAAAACTAAAAGGAACACAAGGAATAATAATAATAATCATAAGGTAGTCTTCGGTCTCTGTAGACTTGACCAAAGAACGATTAGGTAACCCAATGTCTAGGATGTTACAAACTAAGGTTAATGAAAGCTAAGAAAAGTAATTCAGCAAAGAGCCCAATCAAATGATACAAGAAATAATTTTATATTATTAAAAAAGTTTCTTTTGTGGACTGATAAAAAAATAAATAAAAACAGATTAATTACACAAAAGTCCTATATTTTTTAATATATAATAATAACTAAGCTTTCTACTAAAAATTAGACATCATCTGAGTTTAACAATATAAAATAAAAAAAACAAATTTACAAACTACTTCAATTATTGGTAACACTGATTTTTTATAAAAATATTCTTCAATGTAACAGTTTTTAACGGTTTTTTTAAACACAGCTTACCAAACCATACCAAGGTGCAATATGAAGTAGTTTGTAAATTTGTTTTTTTATTTTATATTTGTTAAACTCTGATGATGACTAATTTTTTAGTCGGAAAGCTTAGTTATTATTATATATTAAAAAATGTAGGACTTATGTGTAATTAATCTGTTTTTATTTAATTTTATATAATGTTCATGAATCATCAAACCCCCTGTGGTTGGACTTGTTAGCCTAGTTTGTATAAGTTTTGTAGTATTCCATACGGTTATAGTCAGTTGACAGCGAGGGGAAAATAGTGTTGAGGAACCACACGCTTGATATGAAATTGAGGGCGTGGTTTAACATCCAGGACTAACCTCATTGGCTCCCTTGCATTATTTTCTCACACTGTCAACTGATTATAACACGGCTTTTGTTTATTATTATACACTTTGATGAAGATCATAATGATAAGGTTGAAAGCTTAATTGTTGCTTATATTTATTATGATCAAAACACCATAACTCTTATCAGCTTTTTACAGCTATCGACATATGGTCAATATACTTAAGTTTCTTAAAGAGACTAATACTTAGAGGTAGTACATGGGCAGAATAGCACAGTGATAAGGAGTGGAAGTGAGACAGCTTCCACTAGGCGCCATAACTGTACTTACCTCTACTATAGTCTCTCTAGAGAGATACTAGATACTTTCCCACCCTCTACAACCCTATTGTAGCACATACTCTACAAACGGTGGGCATTTTTTCAGTGACACCAAATTAAACCACTTTATTCAACACAGACAATAAAAGAATAGTTGACACAATATAATTGTGCGAGAGACACCTAGGAAATGTAACAAGCAAAATGCAATGCTACATCTGGGAACTGTTCCATCATTCGGCATTCGTCATCATTGATGGCTCGACATAATGTCATGTCCCACTCTGTTTCGTTACGTCTAACTCATCAGGGCGCCGACAGAGCCTGAACTCACTCTGACCTTCAATTAATTCCGAAGAATATAATGTGAAGTATTTACCAGAGACGAGCGGTGCTCTCTTACCGCCATCAAGCAAAACATGAGTTAGACGTAACGAAACAGAGTGGGACATGACATTATGTCGAGCCATCAATGATGACGAATGTCGAATGATGGAACAGTTCCCAGATGCAGCATTGCATTTTGCTTGTTACATTTCCTAGGTGTCTCTCGCACAATTATATTGTGTCAACTATTCATGTGTTGCAAAACTCGGTAGTATCAAATGATAAATAAATGAATACATGCAATAGACAATCATTCGAACTTATTATTAATTTAAGGCAAAATAGTGGAAATATAATTAATATTTACGTTGGATTGTAATTATTATAAAAATAAAAAAAAATGACGTCACCAAGTACAGTTATGACACCTAGTTACTCAAGAAATTATAAGAGCAGTTGTATTTTCCTCTAAGGATTAGTCTCTTTGTATACAACATATCTACAATTACAACAGACAGACAACTTAGTGAAAACCACTCAGGAGGTCTTAACAACACCTGAAACGGATAATTCAGCTGAAATCCTGGTTCAGATTATTTTACAAACACAATACTTTTCCTAAAAATCAAAGGTAAGAAGAGGGAAAGTAAAAAATGCAAAATCAACTCACAACATATTCAAAAACAAAGGTAAGTGTTTCCCGGGTATGCACGATATCGTGCAGTGTTACTATGTTAGCGTGTTTCAGTTCTTTAAGTAACGAGGCTTCCCTGATAGCCGTGAAGGGGGCACCTTCCTCTTCTTGCAATCTGATTTCTTTTAAAGCTACAACCTGCAATTACAAGACAACATTAATTAAAAAATACAGCAAGTTTCTTCGGTAATAAATATATATTTAAACTGAAGCATAACGATAATCCTTTTAACAGCCAGCAAAAAATGTATGAACTAAACAAGATCTCATCAGCACTGAATAAATTTTCTTTTTGGTCAGACCTTTGTACTAATAATTGTCAGATATCGTTTGAGTAATAAGATCTTGATTTTTTTGCATGCAATTTACTATTCGCATCTTCAATTTGCTTCATCAGTAAAATGGAGTAATTACCAGCCCCGCCAGTCATATTTTGTAGATAATTGTATGAGGAATACTTTTTTAATGACCTTTATTGATATCAGAGCCATAGGTTGCGAGATAATCACGAAGAACTGATTTTAGTGATCTTTTTGACTCTTATGAGCTGACCCTAATAAGCTGTCCCTCTTTAAGCTTGGGACCATAGTAAATTAATACTCTAATAAAAGTGTATACCACAATTTAGCACACTAAGAATTTTTCAAGCTTACTTGTCTTCTTTATAAATATGATATAATCCCCCTTCCCCCCTATTAACTATTAAAGTAATAATATTAATTACATTAACTATAAAGTAATAAATGTAAATAGAATTAAATACTATTAAAAATATAAATAACAAAAAAATAAATAAATGAACAACACTGTGATTTTAATAGTAACAATAAATAATAATAACTTTGTAATAATAATAATTAATAATAACATTAGGATATGATAAATAAATAAATAAATAAATGTTTTATTCTTTGAAACATAAATTAATGTGCATACAAATGTCAAGTAAATTAATTATAAGTGACATGAAATAAAAAATATCACAGTCAAATCTAAACGCTAAACTGAACTAAAATTAAAAACTTAAAACAGAACTTAACAGACATTAAAATAAATAAAATAAAATGCCCGTTTTAGGGCTTTCGGCTCATCAGGATATTCACCCTGCGGGAACCACCTCAGGTGAGTTGCATCTACTACACTCAAAGAATTAATTAAAGTTGGCGAAATCTTTTTAATACAAATACTATTCATAAAATCTTACAGCATAGCCCGGGCTGCGAACCCGGACCTCCAGTGCCGAAATCGAAGGCCTTTACGATCACGGCCACGGAGGCAGATTAACAGACATTATTAAGACTAAAAAATTCAGACAAACTATAACATGGATTTTGCAGCAAAAACTCTTTAACTCTAAAACAATAATCTACAAATGGTAACTCTTTAGTATAACTACTTAACTTATTAAAAAACTTAAAACCTAAATTCCTGTATCCTGTGAAAGACTTATGTAATCTACAGGAGGTAAGTACTAAGTTACTATTATTTCTAGTATCATAATTATGCAGATCTTTGTGTGTTCTATGGTTTATTTATAGTAAAAATAATTAAATTTTAAAAATAGAAATTGTTTGAAATTTAAAAATATTTATTTTGTAATATAATTGTTAAATAGGCATGTTAAATTATAAGTTCTAACGATTTAAAACTAAAATAATTTAGAAAGTAATTAATATAAAAATGTCAGTACCTAATAATTTATTGTAATTTTAAATAATTTAAATATAAAGAGATGTTTGTATTAAAATGATTGTTTTGAGTCGATTTCTGTATTAATATTGTAATAATAAGTAATCACATAGTAATTAGTTATATAGTAGTTATGTAAAATATGTTGGCACCAACTCCAACCTCTTCTAACAGAGGAACAACAGCAATATTGCCGATTTGCATGTTTTTTATGCATTTAGTATTAGAATTGTAGTACACAAAATATTTATGCAATAAATGGTAATAATAATAACACTAAAATAAAAGTGTATACCAAAATTTAGCTCACTAAGAATTTTTGGCAAATTGAGGTGTAAAAATGCCTAAAATGACTGGACCACGTTTAAAGCCTTGCAGCTCAGAGATAACTCTTGCGGAAACTACCTCTTAAGTTAGTGATAATTTATTTGCATTATAATCTAACAGAACAGAGAGTGTAACCTGGGATGTGAACCCCAGACCACTGTGGTGTGAAAGGTTAGAATAAATATTTAGTATGTTCACACACACTCTAGATCCGCGGATCGTATAGAATATGTAAACAATACGGTCAACTAACTTCACGGTTCTTGCAGCGTATTTGTTTAATCGATCGAGTGATAACTGATCCCGCCAAAACATGGCGTCTTGTATAGTGAACCTTCACTTTTGGTTATAAGGAAGTTTAACACAAAAAATATATTTAATTAAATTGTGATTTCTTTGCATAATAATAAAGTTACACTAAAAAAATAATATTCCAAAAGTTATTTGATCAAAAACGGTTATATAGAAGTGAAATAAAAGTTCGACGAGAAGGTTATCCGTTAAATACGATCGTCTCTAAAGGTACACTCACAAAAAGACAGCGTATCGGGGGATCCATTTAGATTCCATCTCCCTAGTTCTAGCATATGCGATCGGATCCCCTCCGCATGGTTCATACAGCTTAAATTACCGTATTGAGAGATCGTACTCTATACGATACGCGGATCTAAAGTGTGTGTGAACGTACTAATTGAAGCTTTAACAACCTCAACCACGAAGGTGGCCTTCTTTCTAGTAGCATATTGTACTAGGCATAAGGTATAAGACTAATCACATAATGTATTAGTCAAATACATCTGTGACATATATTTGACAGATCTAGTTTGTAAAATGTGCCACCATCAGTATAAAAGCCTAGGAAAAACTTATTTTGTGATAAGAGACCTCTGGAATGGATTTTAGACACTATCCACACTAGAAATGGATTTTGGACACTCTTAGACATGAGACTTTTTTTAGAAGAAAATTTCCCAAGGCAATGAAAAACTGACCTGATTAGTGAGATTACTGAAACCCTTAAATACAGTGGCGTACGAGCCTTCTCCAAGCTGCTCCAGTTTTATATAAGCCTCTGATTTACCAAATGGTGAATCGCCCTAAAACAAGCACATATTAACATTAACATAATCTCATATTTTTATCATTCCTTTACTTAAAAACTCTTTAATATTGATATTTTATAGCATTCTTGCATACTCAATCTAAATGATATTATTATTTATTCAATGTCTGCCTAGAAAAACTATAACTAATTAATAATAATTATGAACAATAAATGTATTGACGAAGAGGAATATGAGAAAGTCTGATATCAAATTTTTGGCTAATCTCAGAATCTTTATGGCAGTCATCTTCATACCCCTTCCAAGACGAAATTTATTGACCGGCAATAAATGAAAGATATTTATCTTTTTGTGGAACCTCATCTCAAATTCAAAAATACATTGTGACAATGCCGTTATAACTTAACACAGCTAAGTTCCTTTTCTAATGCGTTTAATAAACTTACCAAATTTCGTCTTGATCTTAATATTAATTTGTCACTGCTTCAATGTTAATGTCGTTTACATTTGTGTATAGTTGGCTCAAGAATAGCTTTGCCCGTACGTGCAAGATGCTGACAGCATTTATTTTTAAAATGACGATATCCTATTGCTAATAGATACATAGGATATCGTCAATGCTGTCAGCATCTTTATTATCTAGGAGCAGCACAGATAATTATTGCATTTGTTAATTCCTTAAGTATGAGAATAAGAATTATAATATATTAAAGCACACCCACTGGGGGAGGGGGTTGTACCATGGTTATCCTTTGACGTCACCCAAGTACCTGTAGGTATTTTTTCTCTTAGAAGTTGGGACACCTGCTGTTTCAATTAAAACATCTGTTTTTTCCATGTCGAAAGATTTCTCAAAAGATTTCTCTCTCTCGAATGGCTGCCGGCTCGTTTTCGTTTCGTTATCCAATTTCATCGGAGTTTTAAATGTATTTATAATGCTAAATTATGTTAATATGTGCAATTTGGTTTAAATTAAGATACTGCTTTAATAAAAACGAGGGATAAATACGAGATTTTTAAAATAACAAAACCGGTGAGTCTGTGAACCAAAACCGGTGAGTCGGAAACACGTGAGGAGAGGGAACAAGCAGACAGAGCAGTCTCTCCAAAACAGGTCAAATGTATCTATATTATATATTTCACGTCTATAGGCATCCACTACCCCAACGCATTATTAGAAACAAAACTTTTTTCAATTTTATATAATGACTTATTAAGTAATAAGGTAAAGCCAGTCTGGGTCCTTAGGTCATAAGTGCAAGTAAGCGATATCTGATAGCTTAGCAACACAGAAAAGTCTCCTTAAGGTAATTCATTAAAGAACACCTAGAGGGAACTCTTGCCTTTTCATTTATTCCTATTCTATCAATTTTACTCAATTACTTATTTAAATCGGGAATTGAGCAAGAATTGCTTTCTGGCGCGTAGGTTAGGATAGGTGGGCCACTTAGCTTCATTAGTTTAAAATAGATAGGTATTTTCTATTTATTTTTAGCTAATATCAGGTCATAATTTGGGTAGGCTTTATTGAAGGGGCAAGTGAAGTAGATATAATGTACTGTTATATGGTGTTTTAAGTTGTGAAATTTCCTTTTTAAATGTGAGGTTAAAAGTGTGTTAGTGATTAGGTTCTTTTGATTACAAGTGTGTAATTGTGTTATCAAGATTGTTATCTTGCGTCAAAGCAACGTTAATAAGCACAGCTACATTTCACAATGAATGGATTCCAGAAAAAAGCAGGCCTTAGACCCAAAACCAAATCTAAGGTCAAGCCTGAGCCAAACAGGAGGCAGAGAAATTTAAGCGCATTCGGACCAGCAGTGAAAAATTAACTACAGTCAAGAAAATTCAGGTCTCCAATAACTTATCTAAAACCTTGGACAATAATTACAAAACTAACCAAGAGGATTTGGTCATCAATGCTTCTTCTACGTCATTTGAACAAACTCAGGACTCAATAATAGACATAAATGCTATAAAAATCTACTCTCAAGCTACAAGCACCCCTAATGCAATCACCGGATCAGCAAGCGAATCGTTGAGGCACAGGTTCATCAAAGCCCAGCGGAGAAAAGTCTTGGAGGGATAATTGAGAAAAGGATGTATTCAAACAAAAAATTGAAAATAAGTGCGAAAAGTGAGGAAGTAATATCATCCGGAAAAAAATCTGAAAAGACTAATAAGAGCTCAAGCTCACAGCAAGAAGATGAGGCAGAGCGCAACAAGATTAATCTGATAGATATAGAGGCAAAGGATCGAGTTCGAGACGGTAGAGAACGTGCTCCAATAAAAACAGATAAGCAGCAACACCCACTGGAAAATAAACAGTTCCAAGTAAAACGCCCAATACCAACACGTAAGCAGCAAGAAGAGGTGCCAAAAAGCTCATTAAAATATTACAGCAAAAGGAGTAGAGCTAGGTTTCTATAAGGACATCAATTATAAAAGATTGCCAGATGAGCCTATAACGGTTATTTTAGAATTGAAAGAAAATCAAAAATCATTTAATGAGGTTCAGTTTGGGTTACTCGTGGGAAAAATCCTGCTAAACCAATTCTTGCTTTTAAAGAAAATATCTAAGGCATCCTTTCTGATACAACTTAAAGGAATGGAGCAGGTTAAGACCTTGGAAAGTCACAAAGATATAAAAAACAATTTCAATATCAGGATTTCTAACAAATCCACAGAGGTTAAAGGGGTTATATCTCTAGACCCAAGCATAGAGCTAAAGCAGGTAGAGGAAATGTGTAGTGAATTACCCTCAGCGATAACTCATCTTCAGAGAATGTGGAGAAGGCCCAGAAATGGTGAAGAAGACGCACCTATTCCAATAGGCAAAGTAATTATAACCTTTTACGGGAAAATTCTACCTAAAGAAATCAAAATTGGTAACATAGTTTTTCGAGTTGAGGTCTACAGGGAAAAGTCAAACTATGTTATAAATGTTTATACTTTAATCACATAGCCAAGTTTTGTAAATCCAAGCTTAGATGCAGAAGATGTGGAGGAGGGCATGAGATAAAGGACTGCACAGCAAAAAAATGAAATGTCTTCACTGTAATTCTATCCAGCACTTAGCCGGTATAAATACTGATTGTAATGCAAAGAAAAGAGAGCAAAGGAATACCATGCGCACTTATGCAGGTGTAGCTGGACACAAAGTTCAAGTTAACCAGAATAATGAAGTGCAGGCGGTCGGAAGTAATTTAAAATTAAAGGAAAAATATGAACAAGCCATGTCAAATTGGGAGCGGAAGAAAAAAGCCATTGATGATATAACACAGGTCAACAGCATTGAAAGCTTGTTGGAAAGAATTTACAGGGATTTCGTTGAAGCCATATCAGCAGTTATTGAGAAAATACCATGAATTGGGCCATGTTACAATGGAATGCAAGAGGGCTGAGATTTAAAAAAGACCTACTTTTATTAAACTTAGAAAAAGAGAACATCGATATTGCAATTATACAGGAAACCAAATTAGGGCAGGAACTATATTTGAACTATGCAAATTATAATGTGATAAGAGAGGACGTGCATTCAGGGTTAAGAGGGCTTGCTTTCATTATCAAAAAACACATTCCTTACAAAAAGGACAAAGTACCACCAGGAATTAAAAATATAAACGTTCAATGTATAAAGGTATATATAGATAACAAATGGATTAAGCTAATAAATGTATATATCCCACCTAATAGCAAGGTAGATATAGAGGAATGGAGAGCATTACTAAATGAAATAGAAAAGCATCCTGGTTTCATTCTAGGTGATTTCAATGCGCACAATCAACTTTGGGACCCGTCTATAAATGATAAAAACGGGAGGCTTATAGAAGAGGTGTTAAAACAAATGGAAAACGTTTCAATTCTTAATGATGGCTCTCCAACTAGAATAGACCCTGGAGGAACCATGACAGCAATAGATCTTACCTTTTCATCCTTAAACTCATTACCAGTGTGGGAAACGCACATGGATAGCATGGGAAGTGACCATCTACCCATCAAAATTACTGTCGGGAAACAATCTGCGAGTGCGAGCCAAAATGGGTTTTGTTATAAAATTAAACAAGCCAACTGGAGTGTGTTCAAAAAGGAGTTCGATAAGCTGCTCATAGCTACTCAGAGAGACGACCCAGAAGAAGATTACAAGCATTTCACAGAAGTCATGGCTGCAGCGGCAGATCTAGCTATACCAAAGGTTAAATCCAGAAACAATGCTTACGTTAAAAGTCATCCATGGTGGAACGAAAGGTGTGAAAACATAATTAAGGAAAAAAAGAAAGCTCTCAAAGCATATTTTAAGGCAGCTACGCCAGGGAATTTGGCAGAATACATCAAATGCAGTACTCAATGCAAAAAGATTATAAAGGAGGAAAAGAAGAAAGCATGGAACGAGCTGTGTCGTACTTTGACTGCTAAGTCACAGCCCAGCTGCTGGCAAATCCTGAACGCGTTAAAAGCAAAGAACACTGGCTCGGTGTTAAACCCAGAAGAACATGAGAGCTTCCTAAATAACCTAATTAAACCAGGAGCAGTACCTATCACAAGCAACCCACATGTAATGACTGATAAGCATAGCATTATGACATGCGAGGTAAAGCAGGCAATAAGTAAGCAAGACAATGCTCCTGGTCAGGACGGTTACACGTACAGTTTCTTCAACAATCTTCCACCATCAGGTATCAAATTCCTTACGGATATATACAATAGAATACTATATACTAACACCATTCCAAGTGAATGGTTAATTATCAAAATAGCCCCCATACCTAAAGATAATGAAGGACATAGACCCATCAGTTTACTCACCTGTACAGTAAAAATTTTGCATAAAATACTTAAACGCAGGATAGATAAAATTCTCTGGGAGAAAAATGTCTTGCCACCCTGGCAAAATGGCTACAGGCAAAGCAAAGGTACCCAAAATAGCCTCACCAATCTATTATTAACCATCAAATTAAATCTTGCCAATAATAAATTAACTCAAGTCATCTTTGTGGACATAGCAGGAGCTTACGATTCAGTGTTAATACACGTTCTCAAAAAAGCAATGGAGGAGAGCTATGTGCCACAGGTATATATTCAATATTTAACAAAATTTCTCTTTCACAAAATTTACAATTTGGGACAGGTGTCAAAAAGTTGCCCAACCGGGCTTTGTCAGGGTGACCCAGCCAGTGGATCCTTGTTTAACTTGTACTCTGCCAATACCAAAACGCATTCTACATATTGCGGAAGTTACACAGCTAGCTGACGACTATGCTCTAATTATAACTGGTGACAACATGGAGGAGTTAAACAGAAAAGCCCAGTTAGCCATAACCTTATTTAATGAAGAAGCCAGAAAAGCCAACTTTAGCATCAATCCTACAAAAACCTGCACTATGATATTTGCAAATGGCAGGGAACAACACCAAGCTGGTATGTTCCTCACGTTAGAAGGCAATGTCATTCCGGTGGTAGAAATGCACAAATTTCTAGGAATTACAGTTGACCATAAATTGCAAATGAATGAGCATATTAACAAGCTTGCAGTGACAGCCAAAAAAGAAATTAATATCCTTAAACATCTTAAAAATAGCAAATGGGGCATCCATCCGAATACCGCAAAGTTAATATACAATGCAACGATTAGAGCAAAGTTAGAATACGGAGCATTGTTCATCGTACATCTAAACAAGAAAATCAAGGAGCTTCAAGTTATACAAAATCAGGCTGTTAGAGTCATAGGTGGTTTTATAAGAACAAGCCCAATTCAGGCGATGCATGCAATAATTGAGCTTATGCCACTACAATTAAGGTTAGAGACCATGGCACAAAGGAGTTTTCTAAAGATGTTCAAAACAGATATTATCATTCATGACAAAGCGCTGCAGTTGTACAGGTATGTCAAAGACAATAATAACAGTTTCACAACCAAAAACATCAAGCTAGGTATGCTTATCGTGAACACGCAGGAAAAATATAACATCATAGAAAGCAATTATAGGCAAGGTTATCACATTGAAACGGATCCATCCATAGCTACTCAAATTAAAGTAATTATACCTGGTATAAGCAAAGCAGAAACAAGCAAATTGATAGCAAAACAATTAACATTAGAGCATCTGGACAAAAAATACCCACCTGAGCAAGTCATAAAGGTATATACAGATGGATCAAAAAATCTGAAGGGGGTGGCCTCGGCTTACTACATAAATGATAATCTATGCGGCTCATTCAAACTCCCGGAAATGTGCTCCATCTATACAGCGGAATTAGTTGCCATACAGCAAGCTTCTTTATGTATTAGGAGGAACCCTCAAAATAAAAACTGGGTTATCTTAACTGACTCACAAGCCTCAGTTAGTATCATTAAAGGCACGGTTAGCCAGGAAGACTTTCTAAATAACTCCATAGTCAAAGATATTATCGACAACATACATAACTTACATGTAGCAGGAATCACAGTCTTCTTACAATGGATACCGGGACATGTAGATATTCTAGGAAATGACATAGTAGATTCTCTGGCCAAAGACGCCATAGAAAATGGAGAAAGCCTTTTACTTAATCCACCCCTCACTGATGGGCTAGCAAATATCAAGTGTATCTTAAGAGAGAGCTGGGAAGCAGTCTATAATGAAACAGTCAACCAGGGTAAGGCGTTATGGTATCACGCTATAAGGCAGAAGGGGCCTCAAAAACCTTGGTTCAAAAATATTGAAGCAAGCAATGACTTAATCACAAAGATAAACAGAATATTAATAGGACATGCCAATAATAAAGCTTTCAAATATAAAATGAAATTGATAGACAATCCTTATTGCAATAAATGTAATAGACAATTGGAACAAGATATAGAACATATCTTGGCTCATTGCACAGCCAATAATAAAGAGAGAAGAGCACTCAATGAAAAATACAACATAAACATAAGTCTGGAAACAGCCCAAGTTATAAGCAGAAATTATTCCACAGGCTTCCTGTTTGATTTGCTTCCCTTAATAAAAGATTTTGAGATATAGTTATGTCATGACTTGGTCCCAGGAAAATAAAATTAGCTTTAAATGTTTAAAAATCAATTGCATATATTTAAAAGTCTTTCTAGCCATTTTAATCTTCTCAGTGATAAAATAGTGATAAAACAAGTGATAAATCTAGTGATAAATCTCAGTGATAAAACTGGTAAGATGTTAGTTTATATTTAAGTGTATTTTGGTGAAAGTGCAAGTGTAGTGCAGCCTTATTGGAGGCAGTTGTGTTTAGCTTATTGTATAGCTAGTTATGTGTAGCTTATGTGTTAGCTTATGGGTAGCTTTCATAATTAATCAAATAGGCTCAGTTTAGGCTAGTATAAGATGTGACGGTGGTTTTCTTGTAGTGTTATCATTCAAGTGTTAAAATCTTATTTGTTTCATTCATAATATCAAATATTGTTTAATAATTATAATAATAGTTTAAATCACAATAATCATTAGAAGAGCAAGCTAAGTGTATATTGTGTTAGTGGCATTAAATGGTCTCAGGTAAATAGTTAAATTCAATTCGAAATGTGTTTAATCCTAGTATGTGCTTTGAGGCTGGTAAGTAGTAGCCTAGGGTGAAGTTAGTAGTGTAAAGGAAGATCGCTTATAAGTGCATATAGTCAAAAGTAGAAGATATCCTGTTATATAAAGAGTCCACAGCTAAAAAATACCATATAATATGTGCTATACTTTATGAGGAAATTACGGTTCTTGCTCCTTGTGTCACCCGGATCTTATGTTAATGGGATTTGGGTGGCATTGGGCACAGGAACAACAATGTTAAAATTGGGAGGAACAAAGTAAGATTTTTTTTTTTTTTTTTTTTTTTTTTTTTATTTTTACTCTTTTAATTTATTTTTCTTAAATTTTTATGATCTAATTTTATATTTCCATTTCGGATAAAAAATTGCTTACATTAGCACTCAGCCAACCGGGGGTGTAAGTTTGTACAACCTAGTTGAGGTATTGCTAGTATATAGTAGTATACACATAATAGTACTTGGATGGTGGTTCAGGTCGGTATAAGAATCTAAAGAAGGTATGTCTGTGTGTGTATTCAAACATGCACTTGCTTGGAGAAATGTGAGTGGGTAAATTCTCTTTCAGTAGCCAAAGAAGAGATATGGTTAATTTATGAAGTCATAAATAAGTTAAGTCTAATAGGATAAATAAAAGTGTAACTAAATTCCAGTTTAACCACTACATAGTATGCAGGTATCTGAGGGCCCTCCAAGGAAGTACAAATCTTAGTATGATCAATACATTAACTATATCGTATGTGGGGATAGGCGCTTTAGTATCTTGCAATTTTCACAATGCCTAATCTAGTTAACAGGGTACATTCCTGTTTGCACCTAAAACGGAGATGAGGCTTTTCTTCTAAGCTAGAACTTAGAGGGAGTAAGCATTGTAGATTTAGTAGTTCAGAGAAAATTCTTGTTCAGTTTCCTGTTTAATAATTCTCACCTATGTGTTCGAATGGCTTCGAATAGAATAGACAATAGCAGCTCGCTGCTTGCACAGTGTACATAATTGTATATAGCTTTTAGACTTAAGAAAATAAACTTTAATGAATCAACTATTCAATTTTAGCTTAGTGATTATTTAGAATTAAATGACCTAACTGGTTCAGGCTGGCGGACCCCCCTTTCAATTAAAGAAAATTGAATCAAAAATAAATTAACTGTAAAATTCTTTTAAAAAAATTTTTTAAATAACCAATAAATAAATAAGTGATAATGAAATAAATACTAAACAATAAATATAAACAAATTATAACTCAATAAATAAAGGGTAAAGAAAGCATTCTTGACCCAATAGTGAAAAAATTAATGTTTGATAGAGAGTGGTTTAGACATTCAAACCTTTAAGATTTAATATTGTTTTTATTTTTACTAGTTATTCTTTATTCCAACAAGTTATCACAGTATTATTAAGTGTTGTGGACAGCTAAAGTTCCTTTTCAAAGTTCAATAACCTTATTTATGTTAATGTTGCAAATTAGCTTAAGTTAAAATAAAGTTTCTGGACATTAACAACGTTATCCTTAAGTGAAAGAAGACTTGTGTAAATATCTCAGTGAAAGGAGGCACTGTATTATATGATCAATACTTTTCCATCTTTTAATTCTCACTTAAAAATAAAATAAAAGGAGAACATAAGGGTAGTGGATGAGACAGCACGACAGACAGAGGCAGAACTCAGCAATAATCAAGGCAAATTGGGACCAAGATTAAAAAATTAAGAAGAGGAAGAGTACGGCATAACACATTCAATACAACTACAGATAAAATTAAAATTACAACATCTTCATTTACATAAACAAGATTACAAATACATCAATTACAAGAACATAAAGAAGAAAAACAACAGCAAGCTCTGTCTGACATATTAAGTTTTGACAAAAAGAATAAAATAGAAATAGAGAGAGAGAGAGATATATTCCAGCGAGTATAATCTGTTCATAATTATCTTATTAATTTTTACTAATATAGGTTTTACTTAAAGATTCTTTAGACTTTATTATTTATAGGTTTTTTCAAAGTTTTAATTGTAGCAGAGAAGCACTAGTGTGCTTTTTTACTTTAAATATAAATATTCATACATTAATTCATCAAACTTATGGCAAAGTAATAACTCTTCATGGATGGCACACAAAATGCACTTGGACACTATACACCACAGGTGGAACATAAAGCCAAAAAAGATCGCAACCATTTTCAAGGAAAATAGATAGGCATGGGACCAAAGAGACTAAAACTATCTACTATAGTTTTAACTAAAGTAAACTAAACTAAACTAACTAAACTATCTACTAAAACTATACCTATAGAATAAAACTATAGTTTTAGTCTCTTTGCATGGAACACTTGTCCTATATAGAGTTTAAAATTATAGAGAAATGTAATAAAGTTTGTGTTTTTTACTTTTAAGATCCAACAGGCTTAATGTCAACAGACTTTAATTCTAGTATTTCTTTATTTCCTTAGGATTCATAACTTTATAATCTAAACAAGGTAAGAATAACATTAAATATTTACAATTAACTACGACACAATAATAAAATCTAAAACTTTAGAAGATTAAAGAGGGAGATGTGACAAAAAAAAAAATTAAAATTAAAAAATCACATTCATATTTATTCCAATAATGAATACTAACCCCAAAAGCAGAGAAGCGCTTCGTCCGTCTCCTATGATTAGAATTTTGATTGGCGTCCTTCTGCTGTAGAAATAATTCAGATTTCGGTCTGGGGGGTTTCTTAGGTCTGAGGATAACCCTGGTTTCTTCCTGTATGTCTTCATCCAGAAGCTTGGAGTCGCTTGAAACTGATAACTGACGCTTAACTGTTTCGTGTTGACACGTGCTGTCCCAGTCTAGAACAATCCAAAATTAGATGATTATAACATTATATTATCATGAGGTGATCATTTTAATGTCAGCCTCCGAGGTCGTCATCATAAAAGCATTCGATTTAAGTACTGGAGATCCAGAGTTCGAAGACGGAGGTGAGCTTTTAGTTTATACAAATAGTGTAAGGGCTGAACTTCGGTATACGGCACCCTGTTCAAACTATGTATCGATATATTTTTAGTTTAGAGATGTGACGTAGGAATAATCGATATATGCCTTTTTCTTTTACGTTATGAACATATTTATTATTTTTTTAAATGTTTTTTTTGTAGTTTGTGTTTTTTTTATTTGTTGTAAAATGGTTTATAACTATTTTCATATTTTTTTTTATGTTTTTATAATGTTTTAACTATGTTTTCATAAGAATAATCGATGATACACCACATCTAATTTATGTTACGCGTATTTTTTACGTATTTTTGTGTTTGTTATTTTCAGGTTTTTTATTATATTTTTGTTGTTAATGTTTTCATTATTTGTGGTATGTTTTTTTTAATGTTTCAGTTATAATTAATAATTTAACGACGCTGCTTATCTTTTAAGTGCTCAGTTTTCGTTTACGTGTCGAGTAACTAAAATATATCGATATACAGTATTGATAACAGGGTGCACCGTATACCGAAGATTTACCCAGCCCCAAAAAAAGTCCCCTAACTTTGCTTCACAGCTGTGATCGTACTGGACCAAAACGTATCTCATTTTTCAATTTTCGTTAATATCTTGGTAGGAATACAAAATATCAAATATTCTTACAAATAAAGTTTGAAGCAAAGGAAATTGTCTAAAAATAAGTTACACTCTATTTCCAACCATTAACAGACGATTTAAATTTAAAAATGAACTATAATTTCATTTTTTACAACGAAAACTAACTAAAATGGTCAATTTGACGCGAAATCTTTAAGCATGCACAACCATAACTCAACAGCAAATCGATCAAACGTTATGATTTTTGGATATGATGGAGTCAATTTTGAAACAAGTATTACCTAAATTAAAGCTTTCAGATTATTATAGCAATAATTAGAGCAATGGCCAGGCAAATTTTTCTTAAGACATGAAAACAGAATGTCAACTGTATCTTTAAAATGGACATTGTCCCGACAAATAATGCAGAGATCGAAAAGAAAGGAGACAAACTGCGCTCCATAGTTGTTCTCTTCCATTTTCTTTCAATACCAATAGAACAAAAGTCCCTTGAGAATAATAAGAAATTTGTCCGAAAAAACCAAGGATCTTGAATAAAGGGGATGACGCACTAAGTCGATTTGCCTTACGAAAAGTGACCCCATCGAAAACCAAAAAATAGAGAGAATTCAACACGAAACACACGTAAAAAAAACTGCACATGCTTGGTACAAACTGCGCATGCTGACAATTCTTTATAACATCGCAGATCTTATTATTTATGATTTTATTATAAATAATTATTTATTTATTATAAATATTTATAATTTTATTATCTTATTATCTTATAATTTTAGAGGCAAACTTACCTCTCAATGGTTTCCATTGTTTATTGCTTGAGAAGGTTATAAGACAACACGCTTAAATTATCACTCACACTGAAGTGGCAAAATATAGTCCAAAATGTAAATTAAAGGCACAAATGACATCAAGCACCACAAATGTAACAATCACGAGAAGCACAGAAGAAAGTTGAGAAGCCAAACTCGACAACCTTGCTACCTAACCTGCGTTTGGCTCCTTTTTATTTATAATCAAGGGGAAGGTAAGTTTGCTCCTATTTCTCTATCTCAAACAACTTTCATGGGTCAGAAATGCTCCTTAATGCGTCATTTATTCAAGATCCTTGGAAAAAAACTCAGAGGAAAACTATTGTATTTATAACTTTTGACATCTTTGTGAGTTTTTTTCCGACAAATTATTATTTTTTATATAAAAAATTAAATACCTGCGTTCCTGTTCCCCAAAGCAGCTAAATAGAAAGGACAATCATTTAATTAATTTAAAAAAATATTTTTTTATTTTAATAAAACACAACGTACTTTTTAAATAATTTAAAATTGACCAAAATACAAGGTGTTACTAAGTGCTTATGAGTGGTTTTTCGCAAAGTTGTCTTTTTGTATGTGTGTGTGTGTCTGTTATCATCGTATCTACCAGTGTATTTATGCTAGAGAGTTGAAACTTAGTACAGAAATCAATATTTATGTCTAATTTTGCAAAAAAAGACCTAATATTGAGAATATTTTTTTAAAAAAAGATCTCCGGAAAATATTTTTGGCCTTTCGACCTGGAGGTCGAGGGTTCAAATCCAGCCAGAGAGGACCACAATATGAGGTTATCCGTTGTACCGTACGCTTCGGTACAACGGAATTCAAGGTCATGAATTAAAGGCTGTATAACCCAGCTAGGGTTTTACGTTGTTTCCTTGGCTGTTATTTTACGTAGTTAGTACCTATTTCGTCCGAGACAAGCCTGAATTTAAATTTCTTAAGTCTGGATTTTTCGAAAGTTTTCGTAAAATATAAGATTTCAAATTTGAATAGACCGACAAGGTTTTATGAATAATACTTTCAAAATAATGTAGTTCAAATGATTAAATTAAATGTAGTTCAAATGTAATAAATGTATTTAAAAGGATTTCTAACTCACTCCCGGATTAATCTCCCGCCATTCCACTCGTCCTGATAGTGATTTTTCATAAATGAAAATGGCTAAAATGAAATTCACTTGAAACTCATATCAAGATCGTTTTACACCCCTCCCCCCAAAAAAAGGTTTAAATTTCACACTAATACTTCGTAAAATATTAATTACCAAAAGGGACGTTAAACCCATCTAAAGGATTAAAATTCCCAAAGCAAAAAACTTTCACCCCATTGTTAAGTTTATTTAAGTGCTAAAATAATGACGAACTGTATATATGTCAATCATTAACTTAGTGAAAACGACAAAGAACGTTACATGAAACACATTTATACTTCGTATTTGGTATAGTTTTAATAAATAGGTATAAAAATGCTGTTTCAAACCATACGACTTGAACATTTTTATTCCGATGTTTTGTAGTTATAGATGTCAATTTTCCAATTGGTGTTTAAAATAACGAGGCCTCCCCCCCTTAGGATATTGAGTAAGGTTACACTAAATAATGAAGATATTAAAAGATAATACTAACATTAGCTTTACAGATTATCTTCCATTTTTTCTAGATAAGCCCTTTTTACTTTCCCTCATTCATGACGTAGGAGTACAGGAAAAGTATGGCGTTTGCGAGAAAAGTACGAAACTGGAATTTCACCCGAATGAGGAAGACGAAAAACAAAAATAATTTAAACTAGCAATTATTCGCGTGATTTTTACAAAAGATAGTGCAGACAAATAAATAATAACTGTTTACCTATTTATTGATAACAATAACATCATAGTTTATAGGTTAGGACACTGAAGAGACTTTATCAGGCTGTTAAATTATTTTTTTTGAGGAAGTACGTAATTGAGCACTTTATTGGACCGTTTTTAGGATGAGAAGCCAATCATTATTGTTATAGGAGGTTATTTAGTACTTTTCACCTCCGAGGACAATAATGAATGTAAAAAACTCCTAGGACGTAAAAGTAATTCATATGTTGCCGCCATTACTGTAATGTAGCGTGTTCAAAAAACAATCTGTGTTAAACCTTCATGAGCTTTATTTAAAAACGTTCATTTTGTTTCTGTTTTTGTTCGTAGACTAATTTTTTTTTCGTTTTTAAAAGGTGTTCTAATTGACAATTTTTGTGTGTTTATTTGTAAAGCTTTTACATTTTTGAGTAAAAGTGTGAAGCTATGGATGAATTTAATGACGGCGATAATATGGAGTTAATAATAATTGGACGTTTTTTTTTTCAATTAGTATATAGCGCAGTTTAATGAGTGCTATTTTTTGATTTTTTTTAATGAGTGCTTTATTTAATGAGTGCTACCTCAAAAAAAATAGTGTATGCCATCCGGCTGAGAATGTCTTTATGTCTTGGCAATTTTTCCCGACTCGCTTCGCTCGTCGGTAAATCTATTGCCGTGACATAAAGACACACTTCTCAGCCTTTATGGCATGAATAACTATTATTTCCATACAATATTTCGCTTGTAATCTCCAAGCATATTCATGTATTACATAGTTAACTACGTAGTACATAACTACTACGTAGTTAGATTTCTCCTAACTCATCTTAACTACGTAGTAGTTATGTACTACGTAGTTAACTATGTAATACATGAATATGCTTGGAGATTACAAGCGAAATATTGTATAAAAATAAAAATAATTTAACAACCCCATAAAAGTTTCTTCAGTGTCCTAACCTATAAACTATAGAAGTATCATGGAGACCAATAATCAAATTAATAATATCATAATTTAAACGAAACGTAAGGTAAACAACAATCAAGTGAAACTTGGTTTTTTTTACAGATGCCAAACGGCTTTGCCTAAAACATTTTAGATCCAGGTTTGTATGAAACATCGCTAAATAAATGGCAAAATAATCTATAAATATAATATATGGCATATTCAAGCTTTTGAGGAGGAATAGGTCCTAATTAATAAAAAAACTAAAACTTTTGCCGAGCTTTCGATATAATTTTATCTTTTTCAAGGCTTAACATATTAAAAAATAACAAAAACAGTTACATGGTTGCTAACAAATAGATGTTTGGACAACAACTAGAGTAACAGACAAATAATTCGTAAAAAAAAGGTAACAACGTCATCAGCTTTAAACATTTATTTATTTAAGAGGGTTTTGCCCCAAATTAGAATTTTAACTGTAGATCTTTGTTTAGAACTTAATTTAACTCAACAACATTGTTACCTTTTTTGTTTTTAACGGAATTATTTGTCTGTTACTCTAGTTATTGTCCAAACATCTATTTGTTAGTAACCATGTAACTGTTTTTGTTATTATTTAATATGTTAAGCCTTGAAAAAGATAAAATTATATCGAAAGCTCGGCAAAATTAGTTTTATTTATTAATTAGGACCTATTCCTCCTCAAAAGCTTGAATATTTAAAATAGAGGTCCCTATAAAGTTTTGTCTTAATATATGGCATGTAATCTATAAATATATATATGTTTAAAAATCGGATACGGGGTACATCGAAACTTTTCCTCATCACATCGGACTCGCTTCGCTCGTCCTCATAAGTACAAGTCGTTAAAATTATACAGCAACAAGTCTTCAGACTCGCTTCACTCGTCCTCAGGTAGTAAATACATTCGTTTCATTACCAGTGGTGGTTCATATCCAGGCACTGACCACGCTCGATGCTGCTTAACTTTTATGATCCACCAAAAATCATAGATAGACTTGTTGCATTATAACGAAACTTAGTAACTATTTATTTTACGTCATCGGACGTAATATCAATCAATTAATATTATATTAATATTAATATCAACTCAATTGGAATATTTTCCGATGTTTTTACAGTTTTTTAAAAAACGTGCACAAAATCATTCGATAAAAATTGAACCAATGCTGATAATGAGATGAAACTTAGCACATATGTTAGTCTTATACATGGCTAGACACGTGCCACATTATCTAATCATCAAATTATGTTGCGATCAATCAGATCGCATCATTTTTCATTCTTAATATAATTAAGAATGAAACAACAATGAAAAAATATAGGCTGAATGAAAAGTTAAAATTTTATTTTTAATATAATGTTGTTTGCAATAAGCGTCATGTTTAGCATTATTCGTGATACAGATAGCATCTTTTGCAAAATAAAATACTGTTGGCTACGGGGCTGCTCCTAATTCTTAATACAATACAGCATACGTGAATGAAAATTAATATAGACTTATCTTTTTCAAAAAATTTTTTTAAACATTAATATAAAACACCTAGCTCTTTCACATACCTATGGTCCCACTCCTTTTAAGTTTATCTGTAACAAAAGTTAACAAATGTTAATTAAACAAACAAATACATGAAAGATTAATATAAAACTATAGTACACACGGTAAAACCAGTTGACAGCGTGGGGCAATAGAGGTGGTTAGAGGAACCTCATTGGTTCCTTAACACTATTTCCCCACTCTGTCAACTGATTTAACGGTGTGTTATAATATAACACACCGAGAAAGATATAACAGCTGAGACACAGGGAGATTGTTATGGTCGGTTAAAAATGAAACGAGCAAGAGTGAACTCAAGAGGAACTCAAACTTAACTTTGACTCAGATTTAAGTCTCACACTTCTTTCGGACACAAACATAAAATTGAAACAGTATAAGTGTCAATTAAACTTAAATGTAACTTAGACTATAGTGTGAAACAGACTTAAGGGTGATAAGAATTAAGTTCAACCCACACTTAAGTTCAACCAAACTTAAGTGTAACTCATTCTTAATTGGTGCTTAGCACTTGTGTGAGACTCAGACTTCATTAATTAAGTGTTACTCAGACTAAAGTTTTTTATTTATTTATTTCACTTTAATTTAATTATATTTTTTTTTTAATTTAATTTTTCCCCCACACAGAATTTTAAACAATTTTTTTCATTGTTTCTTGTAATTGTTTTTTATTGTATTTTGAAAAATAAAAAAAAATATTAAAAAAAGTTTAGTTTTAGTTTTAAAACTGAAACTAAACTAAGTGTGAAAGTGTCTTTCACACTTAAATGTGACTCAAACAAAGATTATGGGTCTTCTGAACTTGTATGTGTATATGTCACTTGAGTATAAGTCACTCATACTTAGCGCTATTCAGATTTAAGTAATTAAGTGCCAATCACTCTGATGGACACTAATTTTAAAGTGTGACTTAAGACTTAAACGTGACTTACACTTAAGTGTGACCTATACTCAGAATTAAAGTGTCACTCTGAATCATATATAAGTATTGATCAATTTTAGTGTAGCACGACTTAAGCGTCAGTCGAACATTTATCGGTCTGTCGTCCTTGGGAGATAAACCAGCTGGAAGCAAAATTAGACGTCACATTTTTACTTTTCCTCATTTATACTGTTTGCGAAAATCCGACATCGGAATGCCACCGGAATCATCAGTTTCAAGTTTTTTTTTAAGACCGCATAAGTGGTTTTTACAAAGTTGTCTAAATGACTGTGGTCATGGTGTGCGTCTGTTATCATCGCATTTATGCCCCACTGTATTTATGCTAGAGAGTTGAAACTTGGCACAAATATCAATCTTTAGGTCAAATTATACAATCCAGCAAATATTTGTAATGCATTTTTTTTAATTTATTACCCCGTAATAGTGACTCACCAGCCAAAATTTAGAAAATTATGAAACGCGGACATTTATATTTTTGATCGGTTAGAGATTTGGCACGCATGTAGTCGTATATAAGACGAACATATTAGCCAAGTTTCGTCACATTATAAGCATTTTTTTAATTTTTATTAAATGACTTGTATACATTTTTTTTTAAATAGCGAAAAATTAGAAAATAATCTAATTGAGCTGAAATTTGGTACAAGTATAAAAACCTTTACGTAATAAATAAACGTACGTAATAAAAGTCAAACTTCATGACTTATTTTAGACCAAGAGCCCAGGGGTGTTTGTTAATAAAAAGTCTAATGGCTGGAACCGGTCTCAATTTTTTCGTAACTACCTTCCTGAACAAGGATCTTCAATTCTGCCGACTCGTATCGGATGGGTGTCCCAGGCAGAACGCACTTTAGGGGTCAAAGGTTCTGCCTGGGACACCCATCCGATACGAGTCGGCAGAATTGCAGATCCTTGTTCAGGAAGGTATTTACGAAAAATTGAGACCGGTTCCAGCCATTACACTTTTTATTAACAAAACACCCCTGGGCTCTTGGTCTATTTGTAGTTATATATGTATAAACTAATAATTTAATAAATAAATAAAAATATAAAAAATAAAAAATAAGTACACTTTGTTTCGTTTCGATACGCGGCAAGTATACCTTTGGTATTTGATGGATAATAAAAATAAGTAGCATCGAGCGAGGTCAGTGCCTGGATGGGTGACCGTAGGGAATAAAATTTATGTAACGACTATCTGAGGACGTGTGACGCGAGTCTTATATCGTGTTGCAATATTAATTTGGTAAATTTTATATTTTGTTGACGAGCGAAGCCAGACCGATGTAGGAAGGATAAGCGTAGCGAATACGATGTGTTGATGTAAAGTACCGAAGTACCCCGTACCCGATTTTCGCTTTTACAATACTTGCTTTCTTTATTTTAACTGGAGACTGAGAAGCATAAATTGCCTTTCTTAAAAATAAAAGAAAAACAAACACTACATAGAATATGAGGTCATTCAAAACACAAGAGAGCTTTGAGAGCACAAAGAAACCAAGATGATCATTCCAAACAAACCACATGCGAGGGTAGTCTACTTCCCTCTTCAACGCGCTTTCAAGAAAATTGAATCATCAAATATTGACGATGTGTTGATCAACTATTGATAGCGTTTCAACGTCTACACTCAATGAGTTTTGGCCTGAAAAGATTTTTAAAAAATTTATAAGAAATGTTACTAAGGATGCAGTAACGTGCACCGGTTCATTTTCTTGGTTAATTATTGCAAAATCTGCTTAACCTTCAAAACCTGTAATAACTCTAACCTTAACCTGTAATCTGCTTCTTGTAGTATCGACGGGGGTATGCCTCGAGAAACAAAATCGAAGTTAAACTTTTTCGGCAAGCCTCCGGGGCTAACTAATTTATCTCCGTCGGCTTAACAGCATCGTGATCAAATGTAATAATATGTTAATCACGATAATGTTCCAATGTTTATTCTCAATACTGTAATTCAGATCATAGTTTTTACCAATAATTAGGTTACTTCGTTCACAGATTCAGAAATAGTCTAGAACGATTTATAGATTCGTAAGATCATTTAAACAGAATAAATAAACAAAAAGACTCGGGTACGAACAGTACGGGGTACCTCGGAATTTTTCCTAACCACATCGGAACCGCTATGTTGTAGCGGTTAAAATATTGACCTTATATGACTATGTTGTTATGAAAGATGATAAAGAAGAATTTGTATTGATGATTATAATTATTTCTGTGTTCTCTTCAGTTTTTTTTTAAGAGGAGGAGACTGCTGTAGCCATAGAGATATATACTAGAGGGGGCATAGCCTATGTCTTTACATTGAGAGACCTGAAACACCTTTTTGAGGCTCTCAGGGGCTCTGTGTACTCTTTTTATACACACACACACACAAATATATATATATATATATATATATATATTATATATATATATATATGTATGTATGTATATAAACCAGGTTTAGAGAAACCGTGTTTGAAATGCTGAGAATGAGCGCGTAGCGCAACCAATATGGTGAGGAAAACTAAAGGTATAGAAATAAGGAAAAAGAAGAAAAAAATATGAGAACGAAAAACCAGTAAATTCGCGTTATCTCATACTTATGCTTAAATAACAGATAAAGCAAAGGACAAGAAGTAAATAAAAAATGTTAAGAATATATCAAAAATAATTTTTTTCGAGGTAGTGAAAAACGTGACAAAAATATTTTTTAAACAACAAGAAAAAACCACCCCTCGTACAAAATACTTGCTTACAAATCTAAACTGAAATATGACACCGGCTTAAGTCATGTCGCCGAAACCCAAAAAAGGGACTGTTTGACAAAATGCAGTTTGGAAGGGTTTGGGGGGCGATGGCAGCTACAATGTTGTATGCGACGTGAAGGATATAATAGCACATAGAAAATTAAAAGTTGACTTCACACGATATAATTTTATAAGTAGTTCAGGAGTGAACCTGACACAATGAGTGAAGTAACTACTCCTGCAACTAAGTTCGCGAATAGTGAAAACACGATGAGGAAAGTAACTACTCCTGAAACTAAGTTCGCGAATAGTGAAGACATAATAAAGGAAGTAATACTCCTGAAACTAAGTTCGCGAAATAGTGAAACACGATATGTGAAGTAACTACTCCTGAAACTAAGTTCGCGAAATAGTGAAGACACGATACGGGAAGTAACTACTCCTGAACTAGTCGCGAAATAGTCGATGAGAGCGAAGACACGATACGGGAAGTAACTACTCCTGAAACTAAGTTCGCGAAAAAGTGAAGACACGATGAAGGAAGTAACTACTCCTGGAACTAAGTTCGCGAAATAGGGAAGACACGATGAGGGAAGTAACTACTCCTGAAACTAAGTTCGCGAAATAGTGAAGACACGATACGGGAAGTAACTACTCCTGAAACTAAGTTCGCGAAATAGTGAAGACACGATACGGGAAGTAACTACTCCTGAAACTAAGTTCGCGAAATAGTGAAGACACGATACGGGAAGTAACTACTCCTGAAAACTAAGTTCGCGAAATAGTGAAAGACACGATACGGGAAGTAACTACTCCTGAAACTAAGTTCGCGAAATAGTGAAGAGAATTAAGACTCTAGATAAACTCACTTAGAGTGTTCTTCTTATCGCAGGGAGATCAAAAGGATGCTATCTTTGCAGAGAAAACCTATTGAATTTTTGGATTCTGGTATTTAGGGTGGGTACTCTTGATACCCACTAAGTGGGTACCAGGCTATGTGGGGTGTTCTGGGTAATGAGGAAGTACATTAATTCGGTAAAATCGAAGCAGAAGTCTCATTCATTGGTCTAGAACCTGTTTATCCTTTCTCAGTTACACAAACAAGACACTTTTGGCAAGCTAGATGACGAAAACCTTAAATCATAACTGGCATGTCTTTGCTGGTTGCAGACAAGCAAACATTTTTTCTTTTACTTGGAAAGATATACTCTAATATTTAATATATCGACCTTTCAACGGACTCTCAGTAAAGGGGGGTGTAGCCTAAGGAATCAGGGCTGGGAAGAAGGGCTCAACTACGCGGCCTATTTGCTTGACTTTGCCTCCCAACCCTATAACTACTACTAGCACTAGTGAATAGAATTGCCCAAGTTCAAATTATTTCAGAAACATAATTGAAGATATTAAAATGATACATTGAGATAATATTTGAAGAATCAGCTACCGTCTATACTTGCTGTTGGATATGAATGTCCCTGGACCGGTTTCGGCATAACACCATAATCAGCAGGCGGGGCAACACTCGAGCTCTCAACTAATAAAGTTATATCAGTGGATAACTTCTAGTCTCAATGAGCACGACGAGCCCTCTGAAGATCAATATTTGATTCTTCAATTGCTTCTCCAACTTGCTGTAAATACCTCTTTAATTTTGCAATAACACTAATTATTTTAGATCGAAGATATGTGGTTAATACCACATTAAGTTTATGAAAATGTGAGGACAAAGCGAAGCGAGTCCGAAGTTTTAGAGAGAAGTACCGATGTACCATGTACACGATTTTTATAAGCTTAAAAAATATTTAAAGAATTACAAATAATAGATGCGTTTAATTTCTTCCATTTTTCAAGCGATTTTTCAAAGAAAAAATAAGCTTATTTTAATATAAAAGGAAATGCTCAGAATGTGGTATTGTGAAGGGGTGCGTAGTAGGTACGTGATTCTTCTTTAGAAAAAATGGCAACATTGATATAATAATATGCTGGCTTAGAGGAATGTAACTGCTAAGTGTAGCGCACCACGCTCAGAAGTCAAGTAACATAGGGTGAGAGAAATTGACTTGAGAGGGAAAGCGACACGCCTTGGATGCAATGGTGCCGGGAAAATAGTTATTTATGCCATAAGGCTAAGAAGTGTGTCTTTATGTCACGGCAATTAGATTTACCGACGAGCGAAGCGAGTCGGGAAAAATTGCCAAGACATAAAGACATTCTCAGCCGGATGGCATACACTATTTTTTTGAGGTAGCACACATTAAATAAACTGCGCTATATACTTAATTGAAAAAAAAACAAACAAAAAAATAAATACATGTTTAATTATAATGAAAATAAACAAACAAATGACAAATAAATACCTGTTTAACCAACAGAAACAAATGTCAATTAGAACACTTTTAAAAACGAAAAAAATTAGTCTACGAACAAAAACAGAAACAAAATGAGCGTTTTTAAAGAAACCTCATGAAGGTTTTACACAGATTGTTTTTTTGAACACGCTACATTACAGTAATGGCGGCAATATATGAATTACTTTTACGTCCTAGGAGTTTTTTTTTACATTCATTATTGTCCTCGGAGGTGAAAAGTACTAAATAACCTCCTATAACAATAATGATTGGCTTCTCATCCTAAAAACGGTCCAATAAAGTGCTCAATTACGTACTACCTCAAAAAGATATTTATTGTGGTTTTTTGGTGGGCTGAATCAATTAAAACTGGTCCGGTATCAATACGAGGCATGTAGTTGTAGCGTATCATGCTCAAGATCCAAGTGACATACCTTGGATGCAATGGTGCCGGGTAAAATATATTTT
Organism: Microvelia longipes; assembly: GCA_018340805.1. Lineage (NCBI taxonomy): Eukaryota > Metazoa > Arthropoda > Insecta > Hemiptera > Veliidae > Microvelia > Microvelia longipes. The sequence goes on along the minus strand of JACMZG010000042.1, from coordinate 206,945 downwards.
TGTGTGTTTGGGTGTGCTGAATCAAATAAAACCGGTCCGGAGTCAAAACGAGGCATGTAGTTGCTGCGTTGTAGCGTATCGTGTTCAAAAGTAAAGGTACACATGGAGAGAGGAAAGTGCTTGAAATACAGCTCGGGTGCGAACTCATTTATAAAATGAATGTATACTTTTTTTTAGGAATTTTTCTAGGCTTTCCAACGATATTCATAACTTATTTGTATAACGCAACCCTAAAAAAATTATGAAACTAGACCATGTGGGAGAACGATTGAGTACCATGTTTTTTAAAACCCTTGGGGTATAGAATCACCCCATTTATTTTTTTACATATAATCACCGAACACACTGTATGAAATATAATATATTAATATTATGTTTATATTAAATAATATATAACCCTGATAAAATCCTTGACATGACCCAGCATAAATAAAAATACATCCGTGTACCGAGCCGGAAAAAGGAGAACATTTTTATCAACAAACCTTTAAATTGCCATAAATATATTAAAATCCGTAACATAATAATAACTGTATATTTTTTATAACTAATGTGAATAAATTCGGCTTTTATACAAAACTGGCTGGAATGGAACAAAACAGTGCCACTAGAGATCGATACAAACCATATATATAATATATATATATATATATTATATATATATATATATATATATATATATATATATATATATATATATAAAACGGTAAGCCCATTTAATATAGCTTTAAGGAACAATATATTTCTCAAAGACCTCCTACAAAAATCTAAAATATACCTGCCTTGAGAAAACGGTTGTTGAAAATCACAATATCATAAATAACCTCCGGTTTCCTTAACATAAACATATATTGAGGATATTTTCAAAAAGGTCAACTTTTTAGGTTAATATGGTTATGACGGTCTTTTGTTAGGAAAATGTAATAAAAATTTATTGTTTGGCTGTTTTTTATACAAAGGAGATAAAATAGGGGATAAATGTTGCATTTTCCACACATTTGGTCGATATTTATGATTAAGTTTTACTTCAAAGGAGCGATGTAAAAGGAAGGGATGCTTCCTGGGACCCGTTTCACTAGAGTACAAGTCTTGTAGTTACAAAAATTATAAAAAAACAACTTGTAATGACAAATTTACAAGTGTTACCAAGGATATACTTGTAGATTTGTAGCAATTTTCTATTTAATAAACATTTTCTTGTCTAATACAATTACTTGTAACATTCACTTGTAAAATTTCTACCCAAGTCCGAACCCAGGTAGACTGAGTTACAAGATCATTTTATTAATTACAACTTCGTTTTTATCGCCAACTATTAGTATATTAGTAATCTAGTGCTAATTATGAATTTGTAAAACGTTTTTATAAATATTACTTCTCTTATTTTAGAAATAATTGCAATTGAAATAATTAACTCATATGAATGGAACTGGGTTTTAATAATATTTTGACTCATTGTTTACAAAAACTCTTGTAGGTTATAATAAATTGTAATGACGTTCGCATAGATAAGATAGAGCGTGAAACGCTGAATTTTGACACTTGTAGCTACAAGTTGTTTTGTACAATAGTTTGTAAGATTTGAGGGGGAGATAATCAAATGTCAGCTACTTTCTTTTACCTCGGCTACGCCTCGGGAGTAAACTTGTTGGTTCCCTCGGTTCTCCTCAGGAACCATCCCTATAAACCCCTCGGCTTACGCTTTAGGACCTAACAAAAAACCGGGGCATAATGACTCTGTTTCCTCCCTTGGTAAGTAAATAACTATTTCTTTTACGCTAGACTTGGCTTTTTTACATCAGTGTTTTTGGTAGGGTACTTTACTACAACCATTAGCCTATAGAATTTAAAATATTTTAACATTTATTTTACATTTTAAATAACTAAAACGCGAGCGAATTTAAATTTCATAAACATATATCACTCAGTTTATCGATGGACATTGTTATCAGGATTATAGCTTTTAACAAAGGTCAATAAATAAATAAGAAATTAAATCTTATATTTAAATCCTACATTGAATTGTTCAACATTATTTTGTTTCTACCGTTAAAAGTCAAAAACACATATAAGAAAAAAACACATACAGGTAAATTTTTGTTTAAAACGCTATAATGTTAAAGATAGAGGTCGATAGACATCATTGCCTATAGTCGAAAAAGCATTGAAGATTGAACATATATTTTCTATTCTATCCCCATAAACACTAGATTTTCTTCAATTCTGGATTTTATTTCAAGGAAATGGTTTGGATGGGGTCCAATTTTTAGGGGTTGTGAGAATTGTCAGCTATTTTCTTTTATCTCGCCTTGATACTTAAATCGTGAATACACCACAAGAAAGAATAAATTGCACGCTTAAGACAACCATGGTTACGCTGTTAACTTTTAGATCTTAAATAAAAGAATGACACGATGAGGAACTTTAATGACCCCATGGACGTCGTTAAGATAGAGAAATAGAAAAACTTACCTTCCCTAGCATGGTTATAGCAAAAGACGCGAAACGCAGGTTATGTAACAAGGATAAAACAAGTTAAAACAAATACTAGTTATTTATGCACAAGGGAGTAAGAATGCTATTATTTCCCTGAGCAGTTAGTTGGTTCCTAAGGCGTAAGCCGAACGTAAGCGGGAACCAAAGTATTTAAATCCCGAAGCGAAGCCGAGGGATTTATGTGTTTAATTCCGAGGCAAAGCCGAGGGAGTTATGACTATTAACTCCCGATGGAGCCGAGGGAGGTAATAAACATCAAAAACAACTCCACACTTGAAATATGTGGTTTAATGGTCATATTTTAGGTTTTATGGTAATCGAACAGCGTTTTTTAGACTTTTTGGTCACTTTGGATGGTGATGTCGAATTTATTTACATAAAAAAATAATATATACCTTTAAATATGTTTTATTAGCAAAGAAACCCCAGGATAAACCCTATTTTCAATAGAAATCAGTATATTTTTGTGAAATCGTTAAACTGAAAAACTGCTGATTTTAAAAACGCTGTAGAGTACCTTAAAACCAAAATAAACAATATGTTACATATTGGGCGTAAAACTGCAATGTATAGAGGTCATTTTAAGCCCAATTCGAAAGAAATCGCCCCAGTCCCATTGGACGATAAATCGCCCTGAAAACGCCAAAATCATAAAAACCTTAACTTTCAATAATTCATTGACTCCTAAAGGTAAACTTCAACTCCTTATTAAAATATTTTTTTCTTGTTCCTTATGGTCACCTTAGTAACCAAAAAATTATTTAAATTTTTTCCAATATTATCTTCCTTGTTAAAAAATAATGAAAAAGTGTATTTTCAGTCTTTGTGGTCAAATTTATTATGCAAACTCACGAGTAGAGTAGCAGCAGTAGAACATAAAATACTGGTTCTTATGTAAAGCTGTAAAGCCAAATATGACACTCTCAAACGAGACCTGTTTCATTAAGATAGGTTAGCCAAAGCCGAAATATTAAGCCTCAAAAATTGGCAAAAAAACTTAAAATTTGGGTGTCTCGGGAATTAAATAGTGATTTTTTAAAAAAATTAAGGAGGCTGTAGAAAAATTAATACTAGGCGTTTTGGACCACCAAAACGCCAAAATTATCAATTTTTATTTTTTTCGAGCAACATCTCTGGATCACTTGAAATGGATTGACCTAAGGAAAAGTAAAAGCACTAGCAAATCCATAAATAAACCAAACTCGAAATAGGTATAAAATATAGAACTATTTCTCAACAAAATCTTTCAAGAAGTTAAAACAATAAAAAACTTATAACATCACAACACTAAACACGTCTTAATAACTTTTAAGAAACAATAAAATAAAAATATTGTAAGTGATAACTTTTTAATAACAAGTTTTTCTCCTAAGTTATTATCACTCTATTATGTTATTAAGTTTCCCTTATTTATAACATTTTTTTTTTATAACTTACTAGAAAAGCTCTTATAACTTTAAAGAAATTTATAGTTAATAAAACATAGACGTTATTAAGTTTTTTTACGAACTTGTTATAAGGTACTATTATATATTTATTTATTCATAAGAAGCTATATTCTAAGGTAATATATTATTTAAAATATGTGATAAATTTTGCTTCCTTGCAAAATTTACAAAGTTTTTTCTTGCAAAACGTGTAATAGGATTGCAATAGCAAAAAATTTAATACCCACATTTATTAACCTAAACCAATTTAACTCTACAAAATGAAAGAGGTTATAATACTAAAAGGCTTGTCGTTGAGACCATAAAGGTATATACTAGAGGGGCTATGCCCCCTCTAGTATATACCTTTCAGGCCTCTTATTGCATTGAGAGGCTGAAATATCTTTTTGGGGCTCCCGGGGACTCTGTGTTACCTCAATTGTTTTCAGCTTCCCGCATATTGCATGTGTTGTGATTGTATTTTTAACGTTCTACTACATAAGTTAATGAAATTTGTACTGATTATTAGATAGTATTTATACGCGAGGTAGTCTTGTTACTTTTTCGATGTTTCAAAATTTAACCTATAGGGCCTTTCTACTAATAATATCTCTATGGTCAAGAGTAATTTATCAGTTGAGAGCTCGAGGGTTGCCCCCGTCTGCTGATGATGGCGTTATGCCCAAAACCGGACTAGTGATAAACAGCAAGTATCAACGGTAGCTGATTTTTTTAATTAAAGAGTATGTTTTCTTTCAGGAATAACATCATAAGTACACTAAAGGAGTGAATCGCTTTTTTACCTAAGCGATAATTATTCTCTTCAGCTACGCCTCAGAAACTAACTTGTTTTTCTTTGGTTTCACCTCAGGAATAAAACGTTAAATTCTCTCGGCTACGTCTTGAGATTAGGAAAACAAATCTTATTTAACTTACTAAATAAATCAATAACTTCAGGAAAACTTACCGAATTTCATGTTTTTATCCGGATTCGGAATATTTCCGTTAGGTTCAAGCCTATCGAGAAATTCATCCGAATAGCCGTTAAACGGCATTTTAGATCCCTTAGTTGATTTAGCGTTGTCTTCCTCATCTTTACTAAGAGCTGAAACAGACCAAACGAACAAAGAGTTAAAGAAATGGAAATAGATAGTAGAGGGAGGGGGAACCAATTGTATTGGTACCACGGGAATTTTCCTTGTCATATTGGATTCAATACGCTCATCCTCGCTACGTCAAACTTTCCCCGGTCGTCTTTAGAATACGGAAATGACAAAATTTATAAAGTAATGCGTCTTCGGACTCGCTTTACTCGTCCTCGGACAGTAAAGCACCAGTTTATCCCAGCGATTGCCATTGGGGCTTTGCTCGATGATGCTTATCATTAGAAACTCAATGAAATTCATAGATGTACTTGCCGTATTGAAGTGAAAAATAGCATACTTACTAATTACGTAAAAGATACACTGTACGAAATTTTAACTTGATAAAATTTGATTTTTTTTGTTGAAATTTTTGCTGATTGAGATACAATTTTCACCAAACACAATACTTTTTCTATGTACCCACGGTATAAATGAGGAAAAGTAAAATTAAAATTTAACCACAGGTGTTAATAAACCCTGTTCAAAAAGGGTTTACTAAAAAATAATAAAGTTAGCGATTAAGAACCTTCTAAACAAGACTAACATTGAAAGTATAGCAGAAATTAATCTTCTAACCCATCTCTTGAAAGACATCTGGATTTTATAGACTTTATTATACGGAGCTGCATAAAACATCAGCATCTTTCGAAAGGGAAAATTTTCATTAAGTTTTTACTCAACTCAATAGCAAGAAAATTGTGGGAGCACCTTAATAAAAGACATTAAATACAGATTTTCAAGACGGGTCTTTCGTCGAAGGGGAAGATGTCCCATAAAACATTTGTTCTAAAGTGGTATGAAGTTGGGATGTATTTTCTTGGACTAACCAAATGTTAGTCTTTAACCCTTTCTTGGTTTTGGATGAGTTATTTAATTTAAGAAACCTTTAAAAGGGAGGTTTAATTGAAAATCTAATAAAGTTCAAGGTACAATTCGTCTTAAAGGTCATTGTCGTAAGGGATGGTCGTTGCATGGTTTCCTTCCTTGTTTGGTTATACCAAGAGAACATCTAAGAACTTCAAAACGAGGGGAAATTCAATTGAAAATCTAATAAAACTTCAAAGATTACCGAGGTCATCGGTAACCGAGAAAACAAGTTAAACTTCCGGTATATCCTGCATACTTTAAATGTTTAATGAGACGCCTCTTGGGTCAAGATGTAGAAGGGTGCAAACCGAACAACCTCTCCCTTGGAAAATAAAGGTCACAAAGGTCTAATCTTTCTTCGTCGAGAGGGTTACTTCTTGAGGGGGGGGGGGAGCCTTCCGTTTTCTCTGAGGTATTAATAGGATCTTTGTGTACTTCTAACTCAAGATGTGTTTTCTAGTTTTCACACTCAAGTTAGTCCTCTTCTTGTCTATTTGTTAGATTCATTTTCTCCTTTTTCCCTCTTCACACATTTGGAAGCTCTTTTCTTTTCAAAAATTGAAGGTGTCTCACTCTCAAAAGACATCTTTATGTCTGAATACATCTTACTCTCTTTAGAACGAAGGCTTCTACAGCATTGCTCTTTTAGAAGTTTATCTAGGGCTTTACCCTCAGAGATGGTACGACGTAGGTCTTTTAATCTTATTTAAAGTCTTGCATAATGAATGCAAGGTTTCTCTTTGAGTTTTCAAATTGTTACTGAATCAATAAGATATGCAAACTGGCACGGGTTACCTCGAATCTTTCCTTTCCAAGGTTTACTATGCTCATCTACACTATGATCAGCATAGTGTAGCGTATGATGACGCTACATACCGTACATAACGTACTCAAAACATGGAAATCACCCAATTTACATTGATAGCACACGTCTTTGCAGTCTCTTCTTTCTCAGACAGTAAAATCATTTATTTTATTCCCTGAAATCACCCATCTAGGTAATAAAGCGCTCGATGCAGTAAATAAATTGTAATCCAACAAAAACCGTAGAATACCAGCCATCTTAAGATAAAACTTACGTATAATATAAATAAAAGAATACCCTTGTACCAAATTTCAACACAAGTGAATTTATTTTTCGACTTCTAGTAACAACTTCTTAGAAAAACGTTTATATGTGATTCTTGATAATAATCAAATTGATTGCAAATTGATTAATCTTAAAGAAGACAACATGGGTCACAAATTTTAAATTGATTAAAGCAGTTTTCTGCGTTTTATGAATTTACGAATTTTTGCTGAGTCATTAATGCCCATTGATAAGGTTGTACATTTTTTTTAATTTAGCATAACTTATTCCAAATATTGATTTATGTAAGTTTCAATTCGGTATTATAAACACACTGCTAATAGTGTGTTCGCGAAGTTAAGTTTCCACCAAGTTGTCAGTCTATATGTGTGTGTGTTTTATTTTTAACTTATAGCACAGCTTGCTTCACTGTAATAAAATTACATGTAATACTTAACGAAATACAGAGAGTCACCCGTGGTGTAGTGGTTAAGGTACACGGCCAATACACTCAATGATTGGACTTTAAACTTCCGAGTATATTTAGTCATGGGTTCAATCCCAGCATGGGCCTCTGGGATTTTTATGAGAGGGATACGAATTCTGCGAACTACGTCCTTCAGAAGGGACGTAAAGCTGGTGATCTCGAGCCTGTGCGTTGTCAGGTACTTGTTAAAGATCCCTTACCCTAAATGAAACTGGGTATAGGCAAAATTTAGGACCCTCATAGTAGATTCGTTATAATACAATAGTGTGTCAGCCTTGTAGTTTAAAGTGTGTGAAGGTTTGGTTTAATAGCGAGGACACGCGTTGTTCCTAGTTTTCATTAGACTGTAAGAGTCACTGAAAATATGTATGAGAGGAGCTATAAATCCACGCTCTTCTGTCTAGATTAGATGAAAATATATACCCACACTATATGTATTATTGGTCTCCATAATTGAATATTCCACCAGAAATTGGTCACAAATGAGACACCAGGTAATATTAATTACTTATCGCGATATTTCGCTCTAAACACAGAGCATCATCAAGCAAACATCTAAAAAAGAAAATTAACTAAAAAAAGAAAAAAGGGGGTTAAACTTACATGCTTTAACCCCCATTTTCACTTTAAACTAAAGTGAAAATCATAATGGAATGATGGAATTTCCTCATTTCACTGTAAGTATAGAGAAAAAGTATCGTGTTTGCGAAAAATCCGGAACTTAGCACCTGAAATATCTGTTACAGGGAGGCATCTTCACAGATGTGGAACATCATGGATTTTCTATCCATGATGTCCTACATCCCTCACAAGATTCTACGCATTGTGAGTTGTCCTAACATCTCACAATGCTCTACAAAAAGAACTCAGTTTTGTAGTAAAACAGAACTGAATTCAGTTCAGTTTTGTAGTAAAACTGAATTGAATTCAGTTCTGTTTTGTAGTAAAACTGAACTGAATTTAGTTCTGTTTTGTAGAGCTTGTGTTTCTATCCATGATGTCATACATCCCTGAAGATGCCTCCCACAGTGGAAGCGAAACGTCGGATTCTTCATTTACATTGACGCGGTCACCACCGGAAGACCTAAATCTTCATGACAATAACCGCGGAAGCCTACGCAGGTATAAACGAGGAAAAGTCAAAGTAAAAAGCCTCAGCCTCCTCAGAACTACATAAACACTTTCTTTAAAAAATTAAGACATTAAAATAAACCATAAATTAAATAAAATCAATCGAGCACGAGTACTTGGCTCCACAAATTTCCATACCAAGTACATATTTTCTGTAAAGTATTGAAAATAGGGGAAAAGCCCCAAAGTGCCCACCCTAAAGACTTCTTAAGACGTCTACTTCAGGGCTTAGGGAAGTATTTACGACTACTTTTCCTTCCTCAGCCGTTTCCAAGGTATTACCGTATTACAGATCGAAAATCATAAAAACGAACGAAAAATATTTTATGATTTATATAATCAAAATAAAACTCATTTAGTAAAAAAAAATAAAATAAATTAATTCTTGCGAAATTAACAAACATTAAGTTAGTAATTAAGTCTTATTAATTGTTTCCATGTAGTGACGTTTTCCAAGTTATCTACTAACATATATAAGAAGGTATCAGGGTATTATGGAAATTATTGTGCGTAAAACGTAACAAAAAAAGCGGGGATATCAATTTTATAGGGTAATAATGTTATTGAGTAATTGATTTTTTAGGAGAGGGTCGTCTTATTATTTATGGTTTTAAGGTTCTTGGTACCCGAGGGGGAGGGGATTCATAAAAATTGAATCAAGATTCAAAATAAAGCATCATAATTCAAAGATTGTAATCTTTCAGTAATAAGATGGATGGGATGACATTGTAATAATAGAATTACATATATTTGGTTAAAAATTAGCAGACAAAGGTAGAATAGAGTTAACCAACATGCTGCAAAGTTTTGGGTGAAAGTAAGAAATAAATAATATAAAACTAGTAATGCGTTGCATCACGAAAATGTAATAAAAATTGGTCCGCTGTACTTATTGGTTATTTTGATAATTCTAGACGTTTTCGCGTTAAAACGATACGTAACACGAGGGCTCATAAAAATGTTAAATGTATTTGTTTTAAATGTATGTTAAAAATAAATGTGTTTTAAAAAACTTTATTTAATTTATAATAGTCGATATAAGCATTTAAAGAGAGGGAATGGGTGAGAGAGTAGGGTGAAAACGGAACGTTCTAAAGGTTGGGTCGTTTAAGGTACAGATGGGAGTTTAGTTAGAACAATCGAAAGGTCAACAGTTGTCAATAGAATGTAAAGAAGACTGAAACAAAAACAATTCCGTGACCCAGGTAATACAATGCCCTAGGAACATAATGTCTACAGCTTTCAGTATCATCTTGTTGGCAGTATAGAATAAATTCTTATGAGTGTTGCTCTAGAGAATATTGTACTACACGGAGGTATTCATACCTCTGACGTCATAGAAGAAGTCGAGGCCGTTTTTCCGCTAAAAGAACATATTTTTCGTTTTTGTTCTTTATCATCAAAAGTATATTTCTTTTCACTCTAATATTTTAGAGTGTGTTCTTATATATGACGTAATAAAAGATAATTCAATAAAAAAAATTGTGCAAATACTCTATTGGGTTTGCCTATCTCAATTAGTAGTGAAACTAAACAAACCGTCCAGGCAAAGTAACAGAATAGAATATACATAATTTTGATTACAGCAAACGATAAATTAGTGGATAAAACACAATCCGCATGCAAGCAAAGAGAAAATGACCCGTAGAATCTAAATTGAGATAGTTTCGTTATGTTCTTTTTCTGAACTCCTTATCAAGGAAAATCCCTTTCCAATCTTACATTAGGTAAAACTTCAGACAAAAAGGAACCATTTCAGAAAAACTGTTCCCTACATATCACTATACATTAAAACTTGACATATATGTCAAAAAATAAAAACTCCACCATAAAATATTTCCTCAGCAATTATTCATGCAAATTAAATAGAATAGTAATTTGCTTAGTAAGTTGGTTCTACCAGAATTATAAAAAATAATAATTTTGTTAATAACTTCACAATACAAAAAATAAAGAAGCCATTTTGGAAATGGTATTCGATAAGGGGAATTCCCTTTAACCCTTTGATTTTCAAAATGTCGACCCCTTTTCGTGGTTCTTTTTTTAGTTTTAGACCTATTTTACATATTCAATCACGGTGCTCTGGGAAACCCTTTTTAAGTTAGATTGCGTTCCTTTATTCTCAAGTATTTTCATTAAAGGTTTTCCAAAGTTTCTCCGGAACGAAATCGTTTTCCAAACATTCCTTGATTGTCGGTAACGATCTAACGATTCATTAGACATTTAAAATGTAAAATCAACGCTTTTTAATATCGATTGATAAATTAATCGATTACCAAATTAATAACCAATTATTGGTAATTGATTATTATACTTCATATTGGGATAAGCAAGGTATTTAGTAAATTAAAGATAACTTAAGTCTCAATAAGCAATCAAGCATATTACATTTAAACATGTATATGTTTCTGCTAAAGTGATGTAGAAATTCATACAATAGGGGCGCGGGACACAGTGGTCCAACTCCCTGGTTTGAGATGGTCCTAAAAAACTAGGGGCTAGTTACATCAACTACCGCATCGAGCGCTAGTTTTTACCTTGTACAACTGTTATCAATATTGTTATCAGTTTGAAATTGAGACGTCTATAAACTAAAATGTAAACAAGACAAATTTTCTGAACATTTTTAGTTGTAGTATAAGATTATTTGTTTAGAAAATAAGATAAATTTAGCAATTTTTTCCATTAAAAGAACACATTAAAAGAACAAATAAAAAAGCAATAAACACACTAATTAATTTCCCATATTTGCCCGTCATGGTTATTATGATATCGGGTCTAGTTAAAAATAACACAGCGTTTATATTTTTATAAGATTTTATGAAAATTATACATTTAAAATAATTAATAAGATTTGTAACACAAGGGATTAGTCTGGCAATGGGGCACGTGTTGTTTCTGGTTGAAGCTATTGAAGCTCATAGTCATAGTAAATGCTCGCACTAGGACTTATAAGGTACACTATCTTCTATCTAAGGGAGTTAGCAAAAAGGGCCCAACGATGCGGTGTACTTGCAAAGTGATCTATGACCTTTTCCCTACTTACTATAACTATCCCCATAGGTTTTATAAAAAGTATTTACTTTGCACTCAACATCCAACTCCGTGATTTCTCCAGAACTATCACCACTCTTGTTTCTCCATGTCACCGTAATTACCTGTTTCAGGTGTTTCTAAGACCTCCTAAGTAGTTTTCACAAAGTATGCTGTCTGTATGTGTGAGTGTGTCTGTTATTATCCTAGCTTCAAGTGTATTTATGCTAGAGAGTTGCAACGTTTATACAAAAAATTAGTACAAAAGTCAGTCTATAGGTGTTGTTGTGCAATTCGGAAAATATTTTTTATGACGTCTTTAACCTGCTATAATGACTCAGCGAAAATTTCGACAGATCATAAAACGCAGATACATGTGGCGATCGGATTGAGATTCGACACGCATATATCCATGTATAAGACAAACATATGAAAAATTTCATATCATTATCAGCATTAATTTTTTTATCAGATGACTTTTACGTACGTTTTTTTTATAAAATTGTGAAAAAACGGAAAATATTCCAATTGAGTTGAAATTTAGTAAAAGTGTATACCTTTACTTAATAAATAGGTGCACAAAGTTTCGTTTCAATACGACAAGTATATCTATGCTTTTGGATGGATCATAAAAGTTAAGCAGCAGTAAGCGTGGTCAGTGATGTATTGGTGACCGCTGAGGAATGAAATACATGCATTTAGGAGGAAGTGCGAAGCGAGTAAAATAAATTTAACGAATTGTATATTATGAGGACGAGTGAAACAAGACCGAAGCAGGGAGGATGAGCGTAGCCCGATGTGAAGAGGGAAAGGTCCAAGGTATCCCGTACCGATTTTTATTAGAATTTAAATATTGTGCATTTTGTTTTATTAGTATGTCACTATGATATTTGTATCATCAGAGTTGTTACGAAATATAAAAGACGGCCCTTTTTGTATATTTTTGCAAAATATACAAAAAGTGTATATTTTGCACTTTGTTTCTAAATTAAAATATTTCCTAGACTGAGATCTTAAACTCTGTTTAATAGAAAGGGGGTCTAAGTTTGCAACGAGGATTGTCTTGTAGCCCAAACCTTTCTGTGGTCGTCGTCTTTACTATGATTGAAACCCCTTCAATTCCAACACCATTTCAAGTCGCGTTGATAAAATAAAAATGGAAAAACATCCAATTGAGTCCAAATTTGGTAGCAATGCAAAAATTACTTTCTTAAATAGTAGCGCTCTACTTGTTGATATTATAATGTAAGTTCTCAATACTGATTCCTGCAATGACGTCACTGCCGGATTATAATCCAATATGAAAAAAAGATTTGTTTTCATACATGAAACCTCTTTAGTAATCACCATAGTAATTCTATTAGCTTGAGAAATAACAACAACTAATGATAATAGTTATCAAAAATGAAGGGAACAAAATGAAGAGAAGTCCCAAATCTCTTTTTTGGACCGTCATCTTTTTTATAAACCTTTTATTCGTCCCATCATTTACAGTTCATTAATATCCTCTTTAGGGTCAAAAGGTTTTCTTTACAGGGTCGTTAGGTATGCGTCTGAGGTTTGTTAAAGAAAAGGGATTGATTCACTTTCTTTGAATTTTCCTTTTGATGCGGTTCTATTCCAAGGGAAACAGCTCAAATAATTTGACCACAAAGATGAAACCTGAATCAGGGGTTTGATGTCAGTCCGTCACCAAATGTTTCATAAGTGATAGAAATTCTTAAACGTGCCCGTCTTCAGAAACTAGCCCGATAGTACTATGAAGGAAGGACTAGATCTGTATAAAGAGATTTGAGTCTATGTACTTAGCCTATGTTCTTCGTCTATGTACTTTGAGTCTATGCTGACGATCCTAAATTACTGGGATATAGTGATTTCAGTATCAAAGAATTTAATGTTGTTTCTAATTGGTAACACAATTACCATACTTGGGTATAATAATAGTAGTAAATTTACGTCAGAAAACTGGTTCCAAAATGAAACCTGACGTTGCAAAGATAAAACCTGATTTAGGGTTCGATGTCGGTTGTCATCAGATGTTTCATGAGTGATAGAAATTCTTAAACGTGACCGTCTCTAGAAACAAGCCTAATAGTACTGTGACAGAAGAACTAACTAGGTATGTATAATCGGATCTGAGTCTATGCAGACGATCCTAAATTACTGGAATATATTGATTTCAGTATCAAAGAATTTAATTTTGTTTCTAAAGCGGGCAATGTCAGATATACTTTAATTTCACTTTCACAGTTTCCAAAGGTGGTAACACAATTACCATACTTGGGTAAAATAATAATAGTTAATTTACGTCAGAACACTGAAAAACACAAACCTAAATGACAATTTACTACGCGGTTCATTATGGTTATTAAATTATTACAACGCTATACATAATTATTAACATTTTATTAACGTTATTTTAAATTATGCATTTTAAGATACTTAATTTCCTTGATTAAACTTAACATGATTAATGAAGTTAAACCATAAAATTAAAACCAAATTTGATTTCCAGCATCTTAATTTTCCCAATTACCGAAAACATTCAAAAACTTTTCGAATACTTAAGTATTAAGGGTAATACTCCCCCAGAAACTAAAACAATATTTCCAATAATGAACCGATTTCTAAGCATTAGATCCCCCCCCCAGTTTTGGTTTACATGTTAATTGTAACGCATGAAAATTCAGTTCGATCTCACCACTCTTAGAGAACCGATTAGAGTCGTATTTTGGAATCTTTTCTTGATTACACCCCTTGTTAATGACTGGAGTTCAAAACTTCCTCTATCAAAACCCTAAACGTTTCTAATAAAATTTCCAAGCAAAACCCGTTTATTATTGTTTGAATATTTAGCACAGGGTGTCTAATTAAATCAATCACACAAAAAACCAAATGAAATAGAAGCATTGCACTCTTAAATACTTATTAGCAGTAGCAATCTACATGGCCCACTTAACTTCTCATTAACATAAGCAATCTATATTGCAGACTTAAAAATGTATTAGCAGTAGCAATCTACATGGTCCACTTAACTTGTCATTAACATAAGCAATCTAATTGTACACTTAACTACTCATTAGCATTAGCAATCTAATAGCCCATTTAATCACTCATTAATAGTAACAATCTACATTACCCATTATCACACCTGCACCCATTGCACACTTATCACATCTGATTCGCTACGCTCATCCTCCCTACTTCGGACTCGCTTTGCTCGTCCACAGAATATAAAAGTCGTCGATGTATTACTGCAACACATTTTCGGAATCGCTTCACTCGTCCTCAGAATATAAATACGGCAATAAAATTGGTTTATACGGCAATAAAAAATGTACTCACTGTATTAATTAAAAATAAAAATAATTAAATAAAAGTTAATTCATTAAATATATCCGATTCATGCCCAGCGGTCACCTAGGCTTCGGCCACGCTCGATGCACCTTAACTTGTATGATCCAACAAAAATCAAGGATATACTTATCGTATAGAAACGCAACTTAGTGCACTTATTTATTATGTAAAAGTGTACACTTTTATTAAATTGTATTTCATTTTTTTTCCAATTTTTTAAAAACATACGCAAGTCATCTGATAAAAACTGAACTAATGTTAGTCTTATACATAGCTACATGAGTGTAGATCTCAATTTGATCGCAATTTCAGCATATTTCCGCGTGTTAGTAATTTTTGAAATATTCCCTTAGTCATTGTGTGTTAATGACGTCATAAAAATATTTCATAATACCACAACTAACACCTATAGATTGATTTTCGAACAAAGTTTTAACTCTCAAGCACAAATACACTGGGAGCTATGATGATAACATAAAGACAGACAACATTGTAAAAACCACTTAGAAGGTCTAATAACACCTGAAATGAATAATTCAGGTGACATCCCGGTTTCGGATGTTTTTGCAAACGCAACACTTTCCCTATATATCAACGGTATAAATATGGAAAAGTAAAAAGCAAAAGATAACCGGATAAATGTTGAAAAACACTCAGTGTGTAACCATTTTTAGCAACCTCCTTCACCGCCTACGGCATTTCTTAACTCCTAGACATTCTCACAAAGAATCAAAACTTTCCCCCACCGTCTTAGGTGTTATTTAGGGGTGTCATAGCCTTAGGGTGACAAGTAACAAAGAGAGCCCATCAACACATCCCTGCCGCACACCAATCCATCAACTTGTTCACCTCTCAACCTTTCTGATGAGTGATATTGATGATGTCAATTTAAAGGTGGTGATCCATTCATCATGGTATTGACTCCTTGTCTTTTTATCCACTCGTTTCTTTTTCTTTGCCATTTTTCTTATTCGTTATTTTCATCCTTTACGATTGATTTTCTACTTAGGTAAACACAAATCATTTTTTAAGAGGTTTGTTCTGTTATTCTCTCCATTTCTCTTGTATTTATTTTTCAAATCATATTGTTTTTGTCAGACTATAAATCAAATCTCCCTCAGATATATTAATAGGATAAAACGATCGGGGTACAGAGTACCTCGTAACGTTTCCTTGCCACATGTGATTTACAAAGCTCGTCCTAACCACTTAGGACTCGCATCGCTCGAACTCACACATTGAAAATCACTTAATTTTATTTCAGTACGTTTTCAGGTTCGCTTCGCATGTCTTTAGACGGTAAAAACATACTTTTATTCCCAGTGGTCAGCTGTCAAAGCACTGACCACCCTCGATGCCGCTTAACATTAGTGATCCAGTAAAAACCGTCCGTCGGTTGACAGCTTAAATTCCAACCTATGTAATCGAATGGGAAGTTCTTAAACAGTTTGCGGTAGCGTTGCGGAAACCGGAAATTTTCGCAAACCTACTAAACGCGCACAAATGATGTAGTGATAAGCATTTGATTGATTGCAAAACACCTTAGAGACCTGAACGCGAAAGAAACCTTTCCGTTTTCAAAGTTTTGGAATTTTTCCTACCCCCTCTTCCGATTTAGAGAATAATGCTTTTGATTGGGGTTTGGTTCTTAAAGTCGTTTAAATTTGATTTTAATAAAAGAATTATGTTTTTTATCTAAAAAATGAGTATTATCTTGTTATTATAATACAATATTGTTATTTTATTACTTTTTTGTCCTGTTTTTTTAAAGTGTTTAATTTTTCCTTTAAGTTTTTATTAGTTCAAAGTTTTTTTTATATTTCTATTCTTAAATTAATTTATTTCTTAAATATTCTTGTGTTCGCCAATTTGAATGTGTTTTATTATATTGATCGTTTATTTTACTTAATGTAATTGTTCTGAAATGTTATACATTATTTATATTCTCTTGGGCCTAAACAGTATGTAACAAAAGTATCCCGGAGTTGATATTTTTTTTAAAAAACAAGACAATTAATTATATTTTATAACAAGTACATTACAATTTAACAAACTGAACAAGATAATACTTTGCTGTTTTGATCGGTTTGGTCAGTAAAAAATATTTAGACCAAAAAATATAGATTTAAACTTAGAGACCATATGAAAATTAAAAAAAATCCTATTATCATCAGACATGATTAAAAAAAATTTGAAATAATGAAAACATTAAAAAACATTTTAAAAGAAACAGCTCGTCCAAAACATTTTCTTTTTCTTATCTTCTTTTGAGAAAAATATATTGTCGTTTCAAAAATTCGGAACTAGATTGTGTTGTGTTACCGGCTTTTGCGGCCGTAGCGTTGTTATTGTGGATCCATCATTTTCCGCATCGCAATGACCGCTACGCACGCAACGGACGGACGCTTCGCTACCGCAGTATTTATTGTGAATGCACCTATATAGTAGGAAGTGGTAAGGTTACTTTTTAATGTTTACACACGGGGCCCCTCTAGTAATAATATCTCTATGATTGTATTAGAGTTGGTGTACTGTATTAATTAGTCATATTGCAGAATGATGCATACCCAATATTAGCGCAACTCTAATATCGAGGAACCCTCTAATTGAGTTGAAATTTGGCTCCAAAGCGAAGCGAGTCTAATGAGGCTAGGTTGACCGTAACCAAAGAGACTAAAACTATTAGAGGGAGGATACAACAGCTCTTATCATTCCTTGGGTAGCTAGGTGCCGTAACTGTACATTGGTGACAAAGAGACTAAAACTATTAGAGGGAGGATACAACAGCTCTTATCATTCCTTGGGTAGCTAGGTGCCATAACTGTACATTGATTGGTGACAAAGAGACAAAACTATTAGAGGGAGGATACAACAGCTCTTATCATTCCTTGGGTAGCTAGGTGCCGTAACTGTACATTGGTGACAAAGAGACTAAAACTATTAGAGGGAGGATACAACAGCTCTTATCATTCCTTGGGTAGCTAGGTGCCGTAACTGTACATTGATTGGTGACAAAGAGACTAAAACTATTAGAGGAAGGATACAACAGCTCTTACCATTCCTTGGGTAGCTAGGTGCCGTAACTGTACATTGATTGGTGACAAAGAGACTAAAACTATTAGAGGGAGGATACAACAGCTCTTATCATTCCTTGGGTAGCTAGGTGCCAAACTGTACATTGGTGACAAAGAGACTAAACTATTAGAGGGAGGATACAACAGCTCTTATCATTCCTTGGGTAGCTAGGTGCCGTAACTGTACATTGGTGACAAAGAGACTAATACTTAGAGGGAGGATACAACAGCTCTTATCATTCCTTGGGTAGCTAGGTGCCATAAACTGTACATTGGTGACAAAAGACTAAAACTATTAGAGGGAGGATACAACAGCTCTTATCATTCCTTGGGTAGCTAGGTGCCCTAACGGTAAATTGGTGACGTCATAGTTTTAGTCTCTTTGGGTGTATAAATATGTGCTCCGATAGAAGTTGTAGGGGAGTGGGGAGTAGTTCGTCTCTCTCTAGGGAGACTATAGTGGGGGTAAGTACAGTTAGGGCACCTATGGAAACTGTCTCACTTCCAGACCCTCTTATCACTGTGTTAAACGGTCCTGTACTCCCTCTAATAGTTTTAGTCTCTTTAACCGTAACAAACCCAAAACAAAAATCGACAATAAAGTTGATTAATACTGAGGCACCCCGTACCGAATTCTATGGTTTTAATATTCAAAGCAAGTCTCCTCCTTTTTGATGATTACTTCACGATAAGTTTTTTGAATAAAAATGATTACAATAATAATTTCAAGGGTTTCACTCTTTGATCAAATTGACATTTACCGAAAACTTTTTGATAACCTATTGTTACCTATTTTCAGCCCCTTCTATATTTTCTAATATTCTTCTTAGTCCATTCTTCTTTAACAGAAGAATTTCTTCCCACCCTTCCAATCATTTTTACCCCAATATTTTCATTTCTCCCCTAATCTTCTACGGAGATCTTTACAATCAACATCATACAACATCTTCAAAATCCCGAAAGTATTAAATATATATAAAAAAAAAATAATAATGGAAAAACAAAGGTGGGTAAAGCAAAGTAAATATTAGTAATACAAAATGTACGAGTTGTGTCGAGTTCGGCAAAAATATACTTATTACAAATTATTTTTACTTATTACCAGACTCTTATAATACGACACGCAGCTAAAATCAGTTGACAGCGTGGAAAAATAATGCGAGGGACCAATAAGGTTAGTCCACGATGATAAACCTCGCCCTCAATTTCACATCAGGCCAACCTTATTGGTTCCTCAACACTATTTTCCCGCGCTGCCAACTGATTTTAGCCGTGTATCTTACTATAAATACCACACTCTTAATACCAGATTTCTCTAAGCTTCTTTAGCTATGAAGAAGAAATTTTAGTCTAATAAATCTGGTATTAAGTCTAAAGTGTTCATAAATCTATGGATTGGCTGAAGGAGTTAGCGGTGCATTGAATTCTTGGCATGTATGTATGATCACTATAGTTGGTAGGAAAGTACTTGAAAATACGAGGTACACTGACAGACAGGAGACATTTCTTTTAGGCTCTTCTCACCTCCAATCGTAAGGACGTAAGATTAAACATATATAATATTGAGTAGTATTAATCAGTAACACTGATTACCAAAGCTACATTTGTGCGCCGAAGCCGTACCCACTCTTTACTGGTCAAAACTATTAGACGAACTATTCTACGATATAAATATAATTAATACATCTATAAACTTTTTAAGGAAAAATTTTCGAGACGTATTTAGCATAAAAAAAGATAGGACCAAAAAAACAAAGGTTAAAGTTTTCCACCTTGCTGTAAACCCTTCCACCTCACAACAAAAGCCCTAAGGAAGTTACAAGCCAAATATTTCACTTTTACAATACTTCTTCTTAGATAAGGCCCAAAAAAAGAAAACCTGAAAAATACAGAATATTTTCGCGAGTAGGAAAATCTAGTAAAGTTTTTGTAAGGGAAGGAGTTCCAGAAGAAAAAGAAGATGGAAAATATTTTTTGCCTTCAAAGTAACACACAAAGTACATATTTCTTTGTGTAACGCTGATAAAAATTTACGAATTTATATTGAAAAATTTAACAAATAAATTCTATTTTCAGTGAATTTCCAAAGAAAATCAAATTAGATTAGACTCATAGAGTAGAAGGTAGTTTTTCTGAAAGGTTAGACACATTAATCAAAAAAATAAGTGGCCTTAAGCCTCTTTGACAGTCCGCGACTTCGGCGCTGGAGGACGCTTCGCGGCTCCCGCGCCTCCCTGTCGCCGCTTTGCTTCGTGACCACATGATTATTGTACTATATCAGTTCGTCATATTACTGGTTTATATAAGTGGCAAACTGCCACGTTATAAGCCAATTTTTATATGTATTATAGCTACACATGGCTAAAATTAGTTGACAGCCTGGGAAAATAGTGTTGAGGAAATGATGGGCGTGGTTTAACATCCAGGAATAAACTCATTGGCTCCTGGGTATTATTTATCCACGCTGTCAACTGATTTTAGCCGTGTGTTACACTATAGTGAAAAAACTTGATTTGTTTACATTGTGTCATTTAATGACATACTTGAAAATCCACCCTCCCTCCCTTACCCCCCCTCCATAACTCTAACCGCTTATATTCTTTAATTATATATGTTAAATAAAGGATTTAACGTGACGTAACTGAAAAACGCCAGGCATCGTTTGTAGGGTACATTATAAATGTGTACTCCGAGAGGGAATGTAGAGGGTGGGGAGTCTCTAGTCTCTCTTTAGAGAAAGTTTAGAAGCCGCAGGTACGGTTAGGGTACATAACGTATATTGTCACACCTTTTGCTATTCAACCCTAGTCCTCCCTCTTATTCTAAAAGCAGAATTTTTAATAAGAACTAAGAAACGAGTTAAGAATTCTTCTTACTTTCTGCATTAGTACTGTAAATAAATAACAATTCATTTCATTTACAGCACCAGTACCGAATTCAAGAATTCTTCTACAACAACGTAAAGCCGTATATCGGTGCATGTTGACAGATATAATGATAATATCTCGTCGTACATAAAAATGTTTTCCTAACAGTTTAAAAGAAAGAAATTCGTATCATAAACCTTGTTAAAGCCTGCATTTCTGTATCTGGGTTACGAAAAAAATCAAGCCCGACATAAAATAAAACAAGAATAAAGATAGTCCCGAAAATGGAATAAAAAGCTCTTAAAAAATTCTCTTTACTTCAGAGGAAAAGCTCCTGGGATTTACAGAAAACTAAAAACAAATATAAGGAGATAATAAAAACAAAAATAGTTTCTTCGGTTCAAGAAGACGTCATCCAAAGAGAAGTCGTTTTAGCCAAATGGTTTACACAAAGGTATTTGAGCAAAACAAAGATAAATTTAAAATTTATATGCTTCATCGTGTTATAAAATGCACTCTCACATACACCATATATATATTATATATATATATATATTTATTTATTTATAAATTACATTCGTTTCATTCCCAGTGGTCATTTATCCAAGCACTGACCACGCTTGATGCTGCTTAACTTTTATGATCCAACAAAAATCATGGATATACTTGTCGTATTAAAACGAAACTTGGTGTACTGCGTTATTAAGTAAAGGTATACACTTGTACTAAATTTCAAATTCATTCCGATTTTTTACTATTTTAAAAAAAAAACGTATACAAAAAGGGTGAAAATTGAAGTAATGCTGACAATGAGATGAAACTTAGCACATATGTTAGTCTTATACATGACTACATGAGTGCCACATTTCAATCGGATTGTATCATTTTTCCGTGTTTTATGATTTTTCGAAATTTTTGTTGAGTCATTAGCACAGCGATAGCTGATTTTTGTACAAAATTTCAACTCTCTAGCATATATACACTGGGAGCTACGATAACAGACCCAAAAACACACACACATACAGACAGACAACTTTGCGAAAACCACTCAGGAGGCCTTCAAAACGCCTGAAATGGAAAATTCCAGTGACACATCCCAGTTTCGGGTTTTTTTTGCAAATACAATACTTTTCCTATATGCCTACGGTATAAATGATGTATAAATGAGGAAAAGTAAAAATGAATAAATTAAGTAAAAATTAAAAAAGTTTTCGGAAATTCAAAATATTGGTTATCGAAAGATATTACAGAAACATGTACACTTGTACGAGTTTTCCTAATTTAAAATATAACGAGTCGAAATCACACAGAAACATGCATGAGTTCTCACGTATTCAACATTAAGGGGTCGGTGAGGCCATTAACCATGAATCCGTTAACATGAAAATGGTGAAAATCAGTGCTCACAGCAGCGGAAAACTAAGGGAGGGTTGTAATCATGCTTTTAGAGATAATGGACAATCACGTAGAGAGATTGCAATCATGCACGGAGCATAGAGCAACTTTTAAAGCAACTTCAGCTCGCTCATTAAAATGCTGTAACCAACAAAGCTTCTTGCGTTTTTTTAAAACCCCAAATTTTTAAAAAACAATAATTATAATAGGGATAATAATTATTTTAATTAAAGTAAAATTTTTAAAATTTTAAATCATTTACTAGAGTTTTCATACTCAAAAATATTATATGTAACACCATAGAAATATAAAGTATTCATATTTATCAGAACAATAAACAAAAAAGTCAAGGGCCAGGCCTAAAAAATTTGACTAATTTTAAACTACTTCAAATCAATTTTTGTTAAAATATAACTTAAATTATAAAGAAAAAGTATAGCCTGCCTATCTAAAGTGCCCTTATATGAATGCGCTTACTCAAAATATTAGAAAATCGCACATATTTCAGTTTTCTCGCAATAAGTGGTTCCCTGTAGTCGTGTGCAAAACATGAAGAGAATATTTTTTAAAGTTGATAAAATTTGCTATGAAACGAGTGTTTTTCGTCAAAATCGGATAAATACAACTAAAGTTATGTAATTTGTTAAATGGCCAAAAAAATCTACAAAAAGCCAATATTTTTTCAAAGAAATTCCCTAACTTTGCATAAAGAAGCGAATAACTTTGGTTGAATTATCTGATTTTGATAATTAGATACTCGTTTTACGGAACATTTTATCAGCTTTAAAAAATGTTCTGTCCATGTTTTGCACACGACACACAGGGAACCACTTATTTCAAGGAAACTGAAATTTTTGCGATTTTATAAAATTTTCATATGAAGGGCTACACTCTGGATAGGCAGACTATGTTTTTTCTTCATAATTTAAAGTATATTTTCAGAAAAATTTGGTTTGAAGTAGTACAAAATGAGTCACATTTTCAAGTCTAGTTCTTGAACTAATATATTTATGGGGTTTAAACTGAATGAAAAAACCTACGATGCGAACCCCATACCTCTGGGATTAAAACACTTTATATTAATACTGACTTCTTAAATACCACAGACCGCTAACAGTCTTTCAGAATATAGCTCGATGTCGTTCATCTTACTTATTTCTAAAAATTAGTTCACAAAGCGAATAAATTCAAACCGACTCCAAATCGAATTTGAAATTTAAATAAACGAAAAAGATTCATTTGGAACCTCAACTTTATTTAATATCAACTTGAAAACTAAGTCTTCTAAACAACTTTAACTCTCCTGACCTCAATATGCAAATATTTACCGAATCCCGAGGCATTCTAAGTGGATATAGTTACCACAAGATGAAGAAGCTACCGTCTGTAAAAATCATTAGATCCATAATTGAGGTTAAATTAACATTAAAACGTTTAGAAAGAGAAACTTTAGGACCAGCTTAGTTAAAACCCAGTGGTTTTTAACATTTTCCATTTTAAAAACCACTGGTTTATAAACTATTTAAAAAATCATTAGTTTTTTGTTAAAACCATTGGTTCAATTTAAAAACCATTGGTTCTATTTTAAAAACCATTGGTTCTATTTAAAAAACCAATTAGTTCTATTTAAAAAACCATTAGTTCCATTAAAAACCATTAGTTCTATTTAAAAACCATTGGTTTGATTTTAAAAATTATTGGTTCAATTTGAAAAACCATTGGTTTAATTTTGAAAACCATTAGTTCTATTTAAAAACAATTGGTTCTATTTTAAAAACCATTAGGTCCATAATAGAAGTTATATCAATATTAAACGTTTAAATAGATAAAATTTAGGATCAGGATAGCGCAGAGGTAGAATGTCACCATTATAATCTTAAAGTTAGATTCTCTAACCACCTCTAAAAAAATTATGAAAAGAAATATCTCACCACAAAACAAAACTTTAATGGAAAAGTGCATTCAACCTAGGTAGAGGCCATCGTCAGTGACAAAAACAGTAGAAGAAATAAAAAAGGAAGAAGATTAAGTCTATGATTTAAATTAAGGGCTTTGGAAATACAGTTTAGTTTGTTAGGCTTTGCACTGACAATGGCTTCTAGTTAGGTTGAAGGGCTTGGACAATAAAGTTTTGATGTTAGGTTTTGCATTGAGGTAATGGCCTTTAGCTAGGTCGAAAGAGCTTTGGAAATAAAGTTTTGTTTGTTAGGTTTTGCACTGATGATGGCTCCTAGTTAGGTTGAAGGGCTTTGCCAATAATGTTTTATTGTTAGGTTTTGCACTGACAATGACCTCTAGTTAGGTTGAAAGGGCTTTGCCAATAAAGTATTGTTTGTTAAGTTTTGCACTGACAATGGCTTCTAGTTAGGTTGAAAGGGCTTTGTCAATAAAGTTTTATGTCAATGTAGTTGTATGATAAATATTCACAGAGTTAAAAAGTGCCTGGTTTAATTATTTTGAAAACTATTATAATTTGTAATTACCTTAACTAGTCCCAATATTTCTCACTGAGATCAACTCACTATCTTTACATTAGTTTCGCGCTACTACTGCGATCTTACTGAATATTTGTTATTTACGATTTTTACTATTTTATCCAAAGACATCATCAGAAGATTAGACGATTTATACAGACTAATAGAAAGAGTCATCTGAAGATGAGACGATTTATACAGACTAATCGAAAGATTCATCTGAAGATTAGACGATTTATACGGACTAATCGAAAGAGTCATCTGAAGATTAGACGATTTTACAGACAAATCAAAGAGTCATCTGAAATTAGACGATTTATACAGACTATCGAAAGAGTCATCTGAAGATTAGACGATTTATACAGACTAATCGAA
Source organism: Microvelia longipes (assembly GCA_018340805.1). Classification (NCBI taxonomy): domain Eukaryota; kingdom Metazoa; phylum Arthropoda; class Insecta; order Hemiptera; family Veliidae; genus Microvelia; species Microvelia longipes. The sequence goes on along the minus strand of JACMZG010000042.1, from coordinate 181,748 downwards.
AGAGTCATCTGAAGATTAGACGATTTATTACAGACTAATCGAAGAGTCGTCTGAAGATAGACGATTAATACAGACTAATCGAAAGGAGTCATCTGAAGATTAACGATTTATACAGACTAATCGAAAGGAGTCATCTGAAGATTAGACGATTTATACAGACTAATCGATAGAGTCATCTGAAGATTAACGATTTATAACAGACTAATCGAAAGAGTCATCTGAAGATTAGACGATTTATACTGACAGGTCGAAACAGATCATCAGAAGATGATCTCTGATCGATAAATCCTTAAAATGTTACGCTATTAGTCAATATTATATATATTGTAAGTAGTGTTACCAATAAAAATCTTGAATCTTAACGGTTATCAGTAAAAATATTAAATCCTTATCAGAAAAAATAAATCATAGATTGTTATCAGTAAAGGTTAAATCGTAACACAAACCGAAACCATTGTGACTTGATAAACAAAATTCACCAAAAACCAATTATGCTCACCTGAAACAAAAAACAACGATTGTAAAAAAAAATTGTTAATTATACTAAAGGGTAAAGGATGTGAAGTAGTTAACACATGAGTCAGCTACCTTGACTACCCGGGTTCGACACTGGTCGTGGCCACTAGGTTTTTTTGTATCGATAAAATGTCTTATGAACCATCGCCACCGGCGACCTATCCACGACCTCGCCAGGCTGCTTGACACCAATTGACCGGACGTTAAAAAATAATCGGGTGCGAGGTACCTACGAACTTTTTCTCACCAATGTTAAAATTTTCTACTCTCGTCCTCCCTACTTTGAATTTGTTACGTTCGTCCTCAAAATATCAAAATCGCCGAATTTACACTTCTCTACGTCTTTGCTCGTCCAGAGACATAAATATATTTAAAAAAATAAGAAACAAATCTCTCCACTGATGTTTAAGTATAATGACAAAGTCAGACCATCATCAGTGCCTAACCAACAAAGTATAAAATTCATTTTACAAAAAAGTATTCACAAACTTAAGAACTAAATAATAAATAAAAAATCAATAAATTACAAGTCACTACAAACATCATAATGATAAATAAAGTAAATGCATAACCAATAAAATGCACAACCAATAAATAATAAGAGTATTCATGTATACGAGCGAAAAAAATAAATAGATAAATAAGATAAAATAATATAAAATAAAATATAAATAGATAAAGCAAACGGAAATAAAGAAAATATAACAAAGTTGTGTCTATTTTATGTTATTTTATATTTATTTTTATCTTATTTTTTATTTATTTGATTGTACGATAGTCGAAGGTGTTTAGGTTATTTTATCAATGTTTCAAAATTCTACCAATAGGGCCCTTCTAGTAATATATCTCTATGCCTGATAATGTGACCATCACCATAAGTCTATGATTACCACTTTTGGGTAGTCACTTACACCTCTCCCACCTTCTCGCTATGTTTATGTTAAGAGAGCACAACCACAACAAGATCTAAAGATTGATCTCTCTATGATTCATCTCTGGCAGCAACGATAACAGACACACGCACACAGAAAGACAAATTGGTAAAAACCAGTCAGGAGGTCTTAAAAAACACAGAAAACGGATAATTCAGTTTAAAAAACCCGGCTATGATTATTATTGAAAAAACGATATTTTTTCTCAAAACATACAGTATTGATTAGGAAAGGTAAACAAATTATGGTGAAGCATTTAATCAAAATGTTTCAAAACGCTACAATGAAAACCATAAGCAAATTTCCGCTACTTATCATCTTATTACCGCTAAGTCTACATCAAAGAGTTTCCAGCGAACTAAGCAAAACTAAGACATCCAAGGAGAACCTTCAGGAAATTCCTTTTAAAAATACCTATTGAAAATCCAAAAGAAGATTACGGAAACTGTTTCTTCTCGTCTTTCAAGCAAATTAAAACAGCCACCATTCATTTAGTTTTATAAAATCTAAAGAGAGTTTGGAAAATGATAAACTAACGCATTTTCTGTAAGGATCTTTTACTGCGAAAGGATTTACATATATTTAAAAAAAATATAACACACACACACACACACACATATATATATAATATATATATATATATATATATATATATATATATATTATATATATATATATATATATATATATATATATATATATATATTATATATATATATATATATATATATATATATATATATATATATATATATATATATATGGACTGTGGATCAAGGGACTCAATCTATCTGATCCTCCCTTTTCTTCAATTTGAACAAGCATTGCCATCTATAGAAAGATTTCAAACTAGAATCCTACTTCTACCAGGATGATAAAGATGTGGAGGACAATAAACCCTTACTAGAACAATAAATTTAGAGTTAAATGGATTAAAACCCTTAGTAGAGGAGGAAACAACGGGTCTTATTTATTGCCGTCGTAAAATACTTGTGTTAGAATTAGTTATCGAAAGGGATTGCGTTTCTGTGTAGGATCTAAATATTTGTTTAATCCTTGAAATATAGAGATATTTCAAAATTAATTTGAGGGGGTAGAGAAATTAGGGGATCAAAAGGCGATTTCAATAACTTACAATTTTAACACCGATGAATTTGCATTTTAAAAGGTTAGTGGGGAAGCGGTTGAAATTAATGAACACATGCAAGTGTGTGGAAGTTTAGGGGGGTCCGAATCTAAAAGGATTAAATGGTATTAGATGGACTAGTAGTATACGTCATCTTCCCCCACCCTTCCTTCGAAGTCATTGCGTCTCCCCACCCTTCCTTCGTAGTCACTGCGTCTCCCCACTCTTCCTTCGTAGTCACTGCGTCTCCCCACCCTTCCTTCGTAGTCACTACGTCTCCCCACCCTTCCTTCGTAGTCACTACGTCTCCTCCCTTCTTTCCAAGAGATAAGAACATGACACCTCCTTCTAGTCGTTAAACAATATATGAAACAGCAAGAAACTCTTCATTAATAAAGCATTACTTAATGAATTCTAAAACTACCATTAAGTAATTCTTGAATTACCATTAAGTATAGTCTTAATTAATAGTAAATAAAACAATTCATACATACTAAATATTTTAATTATTAAGAATAATTTGAATAAAATCCCGGTTATTGATTTTCAGGGTCATCAAAATGCTTCACATTAAACCTACGGTAGAAAATGAGAAAAAGTAAAAATATCAGCATTTTAACAGTATGCAACTGTCATTACTAACAGTATGCTACTGTCATTACTAACAGTATGCTACTGTCATTACTAACAGTATGCTACTGTCATTACTTAACAGTAGCAAATGTCATTACTACAGTATGCACTGTCATTACATACAGTATGCAACTGTCGTTACAACAGTATGCAAATGTCATTAACTAACAGTATGTCGTTACTAACAGTATTCATATGTCACTACTAACAGTATGCTACTATTGTTACTAACAGTATGCCATTACCAACAGTATGCTACTAATATTAACGTATATAACAGTAAAGCACCAGTCATTACTAACAGTATACTACTGTCACTACTAACAGTAAGCTACTGTCATTACTAACAGTATACTACTAATATTACCGAATATAACCACAGGTCATTACTAACAGTATACTACTGTCACTACTAACAAGCTACTGTCATATTACTGTAATAACTACTAACACTATGTCACTACTAACAGTAAGCTACTGTCATACTTACAGTATGCTACTAATATTACCGTATATAACAGTAAAGCACAGTCATTACTAACAGTATACTACTGTCATTACTAACAGTATACTACGGTCATACTAACAGTATGCTACTGTCATTAACAGACAGTATGCTACTTATTATTACTACGTATGCTACTACTATTACTAACAGTATGCTAGAAGCATTGTAATAATGATGCTACGAGTATATACTGATATAAATATCCATTATACGACATTTCCTAAAACAAGATTGTCCTCTTTAATAAAACTTTAAACCTTTCATTACAAAACCTTTGAAATCATTTAATACTTGCTGACACAGTCTGTGCTTACACCAAACTTAAACCTAAACTACATCAAACCTTTAGACCCGAATAAACCATAATTCAAACCTATTGTTTACAAAGGATTTGTACAAAGTTTAAGAGCCTCTTAAAACTATAAACTAAAGAAGGGTATCTTGCATAAGAGAGACAAATTATAAGATTTAGTTTGGGCTGTGCGATTCATTTAGGAAACCGCTTTGCTCCTTCATAGGTTTTATATACTATTTAATAACAATTTGTAGCTCGGTCTTAAAGCGTAAAATGTGAGGTGAAATTAAAGGTTATGGTTTTGTCTTACGTTAATCATTCATTTTCATTCTCACTCTAGTAGTAGTAGTATATGGAGGGAAGGGAAGTAACTACCCAGGCAAGTAGGCACGTAGTGGGCCTAACATAGTGGTTATACTCCTTTTAATTTCAAGTGTCGGTATATTTCATCTAATCTAGACAGAAGAGCCGTGGATTTTTATGGTTCATCTCATGCTTTTTTAAGCATCATACATATTTTTTACTGACTCTACAGTCTAGTGAAAACTAGGAACAACACGTGCTCTCACTGTTAAACCAAATCTCCATACACTTTAAACTACAAGGCATAAAACAGTTTAGTATTATAATGAATTTACTATGAGAGTCATAAATTTGCCTATACCCAGTTTCATTAGGGTAAGGGATCTTTAACGAGTACCTGACAACGCACAGACTCGAGACACGGTCTTTATGTCCTTCTGAGGACTTGGTGCGCAGAATTTCATCCCTCTCATAAAATCCAGAGGCCCGTGCTGGGATTGAACCCATGACTAAATAAACTCGGAAGTTCTAAGTCCATTAATTCTGTGTATAGACCGCGTACCTTAACCACTACACCACACGGGTGACTCACTTTTTCTCACTCCAAAACGATTGTACTTTTAATTTTGAGAAGATCAAACATGAAGTCTCAAAGTATGAGCCTTTTAGCGATGCTCATTGGAATAAAACAGCAAATAAGGAATAAAGTAGGTGCATGGCGGGAGCCCGACTCAAGAGTGAGTCAACATTCCGTTTCAGAGGTCCCTGATAATATATAAATTAATAAAACCATTTATTATTGTGAATATGACAAACTGCATCTAAAATTTCATAATAAAAATCTCTTAACACTACAAATCGGCTTGAGTGCCATATGAAACAAATTATTTTTTAAACAATTTTCATTTTGTAATCCTATATACATACAGACTATACACTTGCATTCATACTTTACACACATACACAGACAAATTTTATAGATAATACATGTATCTCTGGGTGCTAAAACGTGAACATCTGATGAAAAAATGGGCCTCTCATTTTTTGATCCTTTTACACGAAAGCGATATCTAAAATGGGGTACGGGTACCTCGGAACTTTTCTTCATTACAACGGATTCACTACGCTCATCCTCCCTGCTTCGAACTCGCTTCGCTCGTCCTCAGTATAAACAATCGATAAATTTATACTGCAAAAGTCTTCGGACTCGCTGCGCTCGTCTTAGATAGTAAATAAATTTTACTTTTCCCATTTCATTTCCAGCGTTCACCCATCCAGACACTGATCTCACTTATGTCATGGATGTCCATGTCATATTAAAACGAAACTTAGCGTAATTTATTACTAAGGTATATACTTAAACAAATTTCAAGTCACTTGGATATTTTTCCGTATTTACAATTTTTTAAGCACAAAAATGTTAGTCTTATAAGTGGCTACATTCGTGCCAATTTCAATGCGATCGCATCATTTTTCCGTGTTTTATGATTTTTCGAAATTTTTGTTGAGTCGTTATTGCGGGTTAATGACGTCATAAACAAATTTGTTTCCGAACGGCACAACTACAGCGGTAGACTGATTTTTGTACAAAGTTTAACTCACCAGCATAAATACACTGGGAGCTGCAAGGATCTTGAATAAAGGGGATGACGCATTAAGGAACATTTCTGACCCCATGGAAGTTGTAAGAAATAGAGAAATAGGAGCGAACTTACCTTCCCTTGGTTATACCAAACGCAGGTTATGTAGCTAAGTTGTTATACAATTCTGGTTGTCGAGTTTGCTTATCAACTTTATTCAGTGCTTTCGTTATTGTTACATTTGGTGCTTGTCAAGTCATTTGTGCTTATATTTTACATTTGGACTCTAGGTAGCCATTTTAGTGAGAGTGATTGAAGCCTTTACCGTTTACTTTTCGTAGACAGTAAGTTAAATGTGTTAATATTTGTTTTTTTAAGCCTAGTGAAATGTTTTGATTAGTTTTAAAGATTCAAATTTTGGGTGAATGTTCTTAATTTTTTAATGTTGTTAATTTAAGCTATATTAACAAATAAACAGTTAAAAGTATGAACTTTTTTTCTATTTGTTTATAACCTTCGCAAGCAAAACAATGGGAAACCTATTTGAGAGTTAAGTTTGCCTCTAAATTTTAAGACCTGCGCTGTTATAAGGATCATAAGCATGCGCAGTTCGTACCAGGCATGTGCAGTTGGTTTTGACGTGTGTTTCGTGTTGAATTCTTCTATAATTTGATTTTCGATGGGGTCACTTTGTTGAATGGCAATTCGACTTAGTGGGTCATCCCCTTTATTCAACATCCTTGGGGAGATAACAGACACCACATATACAAACGATCACTTTGCGAAAACCACTCAGGAGGCCTTTAAAACGCCTAAAACGGATAATTCTAATGATATCCGGTTGCGGATTTTTAGCAAACAAAATACTTTTCCTACATACCTACGGTATAAATGAGGAAAAGTAAAAATAATATCGATCCCAATATACTGTTGTATTTCTTTTCTCAGTGTTACAAAGTGTCAGAATCAATTTCAGTTTTTCCTATATTTTCCACTCTAGTCAGGTCGGGGCGCCCTCTAGGGAGGAAAAGGTTTACAATAAAAACAACAATAATTCCTTTTATTTAGGTCGCGCAATTCCAATTCTTTTTTATTTCAAAGTTTATTTATAGAAATAAATGAGGCAATATTGTTCCAATTTTCGGATTTTGAAAATTTACCAAAACGGAATGTTTATAGTGATGAAAAGAAAAAAGAGGGGATTTATAAAGGTAAATAAGATTGGGTACGGGGTACATGGGATTACCTACGCTCATACTAACTACTTCTAACTCGCTTCGTTCGCCGTCAGACAGGAAGTATTCGTTTTATGCATTAATACAAGATCTCGTTCGATGCTACTTAACTTTTATGATAAAAAAAGGACTTTTTTTAGTACGTATTGAGCACTTTATTAGACCGTTTTTAGGATGAGAAGCCAATCATTATTGTTATAGGAGGTTATTTAGTACTTTTCACCTCCGAGGACAATAATGAATGTAAAAAAACTCCTAGGACGTAAAAGTAATTTATATATTGCCGCTTTACTGTAATGTAGCGTGTTCAAAAAACAATCTGTGTAAACATTCATGAGGTTTCTTTAAAACGTCATTTTGTTTCTCTTTTTGTTCGTAGACTAATTTTTTTTCGTTTTTTAAGGTGTTCTAATTTTTGTGTGTTTATTTGTAAAGCTTTTACATTTGAGTAAAAGTGTGAAGCTATGGATGATTTAATGACGACGATATATGGAGTTAATTGGATGTTCTTTTTTTTTTTTCAATTAAGTAATAATAATCAATAATAAATCGTTTATTTATATATATCGTTTATTTAGTATATAGCGCAGTTTATTTAATGAGTGCTACCTCAAAAAAATAGTGTATGCCATCCGGCTGAGAATGTCTTTATGTCTTTGCAATTTTTCCCGACTCGCTTCGCTCGTCGGTAAATCTAATTCCCGTGACATAAAAACAACCACTTCTCAGCCTTATTGGCATAAATAACTATTATGCCTCAAGTATTAAGATGTTTATTTAATCTAACGTGACGTCAGAACACTAACTAGGTTCCTAAGGCAAGGCTTGCTGAGATTAATTAAACAAAAATGTATTTACTTTTCCTTATTTATACCGTAGGTATATAGGAAAAGTATTGTGTTAGCAAAAATCCGAAACCGGAAGAAACCAGAATTATACGTTTCAAGTCTTTTTTAAGGCCTCCTGAGTGGTTTTCATAAAGTGTCTAAATTTCATAATTCTACTGTAAAATAATTAATATGTTTCATTTAAGGGGGAAGTACCTCCAACAGGGTTAGTTGGTAGGCACGCCCGAATTAAAGACCGCGGGTGGATGGAGTGTTACCTCTAAGGGCAAGTTCTCGAAGCGGTTAATCCGGGCAAAAAAACAAAAAACAACCGAACACAAAGATTGAAATTTGTACCAAGTTTCAACTATTTAGCACATACCGTAGGACGATACGATGACAACAGACACGCACATCATAACTTTGTAAAAACCTCTCAGGAGATCTTAAAAACACCTGAAACGGATTCGGATTTTTTGCAATCACAACATTATTCCTATATGCCGACTGAATAAATGAGGGCAAGTAATAACTGATGTATGTAATTATACGTACTTTAAATAAATAAATATATATAATATATATTATATATATATATTATATATATATATATATATATATATATATATATATATATATTATATATATATATATATATATATTTATATATTATATATATATTTATATATATATATATATATATATATATATATATATATATCTTTAATTATATGTACATATCTTAATTATTATATTTTAATATGTATATGTGTATGTATTGTGTCTATACGTATGTGTGCATTTGTGTGTATATTCGTGTATGCATGGTATATGTTGTAAGTGTATATGTATGTATATATGTATGTAATGTGTCTATATGTATGAATGCAAGTATATATATGTGTATACGTATATAGGGTATTTATGCCAGCATATAAAGGGGAAACATAATTAATTAATACCTTATAAAAATTGAAGTGTATTACTGTATAAACCAAAAGCATAGGAATAACTCTTGATGGTTATATGTCATCTAAGAGTTCTTAGATGAAATATAAGTTCGTGTTGTTCTTTTCTCTTATTATATAAAATTTGGGGGGGGGGGGTTAAAAAATTTAAATTCAAATATTTAAATAAACGGAAAGGAATACTTGTAGTAAAAATGATACTGATAATTGACTGAATAGCTTCTGGTAAGAAATTATACTAATTATACAAATATCTTGTACAATAAGGTTCTTCCCACTAATTCTTAATAGTGTGTGTAGTACTAAAGGGAACACACGATTAAAATAAAATAATAATAAAAAATCTTTATCTACTCCTTGTATTGTAAGTTCTATATACAGTCTTGTTATCTCACACTGTAAATGTACTTTTACTCCTAGGGAGGAAAAGTGAAAGTGTTGCCAACTTGACAGAATTTCTTAGTACAATTTTTAGGAATTTTAGGAACTTTTTATGATTTTTTCGGTGTTATGTTGGTACTACGGGTAGAATATAACAATATACACACGCTAATGTTTAAATTACAAATATAGTATTACACATCATTCTATTGACAGCTTACAATAAAATAATGTGAAGATAGTGGCTTTATTCTCTCTTCATCAGAGTAATTGACATGGTAAGAATAAACTAAACTAACACAATAACAATTAAGGAGCTGAAGAATATATTAATAGTTTTTAGTATTAGTTCTCTAGTCGTAGATAAAATTTAATATGCAACAAGGGATGAAAGTTTTCAGCTCTCGTATTATCTCCCTCGTCAAGCCTCGGAAGCTAACTAGTTTATCTCCCCGGCTACCGGCCTCGTGAGCTAATGAAGTTTCCTTCTTCGGCGCTGCCTTAGGACGAACTTCAACTTTGAGCTGTGAAACTTATCAGCCCTGTATGACTAAATAACTATTAATTTTCGTAGCTAGAGCTGCCTAACATGTTTGAGTGTTGTAATCCTACTCAACAGCAAGGTTCAGTCTTATACTCGAAATACCCTAGACAAACCACGCGTATATGCTTGTTACTTTGATGCCAATTTCTTTTCCATCAGAGTGATACCAAACTTCCTGGGTTGAACTCCCTTCTCCCTCCCTTGTAATCTTCGTTGTAGCTTTAACAAAGAACCACCCCCAATTTTTTTTTTTTTGGCAACGTTTTAACGCCAAAAATAGTTGGCCGTTCATCATCTCCAGGAACAGATAGAGTTGGTTATATATTGGACGTTTGTTTTTTTTGGAAGCAGCGGAAACATTAAAGGTATTTTAAATTTTGCAGTCTCAGAGCAATTATAGATCTCTATTTAGAGTTATAATTTCTAATTAAAATACATTTGCATAACGGGTAACACGATTTAATAATTAACATTACAAACTTAAAAAAAGTAATTGTATATTATGTTACAAGACTGTAAAAAAAGGTTTTATTTACCGTGGGCACTTATTTACGTCGAGCAAAGCGAAAACAGTAAAAAATTTAGCAGTTGAAATTTTGTATTTCTTAAAAAGAATTGTATTATTAGTTTAGTTGGCGTGTGTGATCAGTTAATTATCAAAACTTAATAAAGGGGATGACGCACTAAGTCGATTTGACATACTATAGCCCGATTTTTTTACAATTAGCCCGTAATGAACGATTTTTGCTTGTCGTAACCAGCAAAGGCATGCTAGTTAGTATTTAGGAGTTCATGAACCAGATATCCGAGAACGGAGAGTATATACAAAGGTAAATTGTCACGGAAGTTATTTGTATTTCATGCGTATCCCCCCCCCAACTACAACGCAATATTTTATAACTCTGACCGACCACTGATTTTACAAAACGAAAATCCTAAAGAAAGAAGGCTATGTTGAAGTCGAACTAACGAGTTATGTTTTTGATGTTTATGTGAGTATATCCTTTATTCATTTTGTGGAACCATATAACACTAACGAAAAATTTGTTTTTCCAAAAATTTCAGAGAGTAAGCATTTTATAGGACAAAACGTATTACTCATAGAGTTATTCCTTAGGTGAAAAGGATTATTATTAAAAGATATATTTGAAGCATGATTTTACATAACTGATATATTATACATAAAAAAATCGATGAACTAAAAAATTGGATCAATATATAACAAGGAAGTTTAAAATAGTAAATAAAAAAAATATAAACAATAATTTTATACCAAAAAGACTTTTATCATATTTGCACCTTTGGATTTATGGTTTGAGAAGCTACTGTTTAAAAGAACGTAAAACATCGCTTTAACAGCTTGAAAGAATTTTTGAAACGAAATAAAGATCATTTGTTTACCAAAATAAATTTAGTTTTGTGTTATACTAATATTATTCAAAGACTAATAAAGTACTTTAAGAATATTTTAACCATAAACATATTATGGTTATTTGCTTAAACCCATTTGAGTGCGAAATGTTATTCAATTAGACCAAATATTTATGTTAATTTGAGGATTGGAAAATTATGGTTATAACGTTAAAATATGTTTATCAGAATAACATTTTGTTATATTCATTATTATACACGAGCTACATAGCTAATAGACTTGGAATTTTTGATACAACGTATTAATCTTCAACTCAAATTATTCGCCGAATAGTCACCTGTATTAGGACTACCAATCGTTGTAACAGTTACACCACACCACAGGGACTGTAAAATTACTTCAAGAAGGTTCTATAAACACCTGTGAAAACAACTCTTCCCCGGTTCATCAGGTTTTTCGGATTTTTTGCAGAACCCGATACCTAACATTGAAGACATGATGACAATGAATGAGATACGGTATAATTCGCTACTCACTGTAATATTAGGTGAGAACATTATAAGGGAAGTGATAAATAGTGCCTCACTCCTTTTTACTGATATTTCACAGAACATAAAATTATAATAGGTATTCTGTCTCCATACCTTTTAGAGTATTACCAGGAAATAAATATTAGTTAAGAGTGCCCTACATAACTATTTATAGATAAATTAACCAGTATAAATTAAATTTAATATTTGAATGAGTGTCATCATATTACTTATTATAGGATATTTACTATACATAGAATATACAATATTAATTGAGTTGCCCTTATACTTGTGTTAGGAATAAATTACACAAAAGAAATAAAATATATTAATATAGCAGATAGCGCTACATAAACTTTTTTAGATATTACCAAGAAAAGTAATCATGATACTAAAATATTTGTAGATCCCGCTTTTCGTTATGACTTATTATAGATATTACATAGCAATAATTAAATACATATAGTGCCTAATTTACTATTTTTTGATCATTACTTAGAAAATAAATTATAAATAGTCTCCGCCCTCATCTTTTTTTTAGAATAATGTAACCCTCTCTAGGAATATAAATTGTGGTTAAATGAGGTTGCTACAATCTTTTTAGATAATTATCCCAGTAATATTAATAGAAAAGTATGAATTAGCTGAGCCAAATGACTTTAGAATAATTTACCAAAAAACCTGATGTCTCATTAAGGTGGCAATACTTTTTTTGCTAAATCTTTACCTAGTAAAAATAAAATATGTAAGTAAAAGTTAGAAAATCAAACAGAAGATACTAATTGTTATTGCGTGATTACAGATGAAGCGTATGAGCCAATCACAGGTGTTCCCCAAACTCCTGATTTTGAACTTGTAACTTTAATTTGAGCCTCTACATTACTTAATACAAAATTCTATGAGGAAAATAAAGTCAAATGAATTTTGTTTACTATTAGATCTATATCATAGTTTATAGTGAGAGGGGTTTTCGATTCCTTAAGGTGAACCGCCTTTCCAAAGTTTCTAGGCATCAAAAGCCCTCCGCTTTAAACCATGAGTACTTCAACAGCCGTAACATCATTAAAGTTTTGGAGTTAAAATACCATTCAACTAGCCTCACAAGAGACTTCGAAGAGTGTGAAAATCTTTCCTAAAGATACCAGTTAGTGTTTAAAGTGGCTTTGGAATATAGCTGGTAGCGTCAGGCAATCGGGGATAATGAGTTTCACGCAGACCAAGTTTCAATAGAGTAGACAAGAGTCCTCCTAAGGTGATATTGGTAAAGATCTCTTAAAAAAAATATTTTTTTAAAGAAAAAAAAGTTATCAGTATAATACACACACAACAGTTTTAGTGGCCAAAATTACAATCTAAAAATGATATCAATAATGTTAGAACCAGAAAGGCAATATAACTTATACGTCCGGAAAATGTGTCTCACATACGTTTCAGGCGACGCAAAAAGAACTAATTAATTTTACAATTAGAAGTTATGGATACCAAAACTTAATTTTGAGGTGACCAAGAAATATCTATCAACCCAATTTTGGAACGTTGGTGTAGGAAAATTCATCTTCATAACAAAATTTATTTGGTTACCAATCGTTATGCATTAATCATACGGAAAGTTTTTAATAATTTCGCGAAAACCTCACTGGGGACATATTCTTCCACCAACACTATACTTATGTTTATGAACAGGACATAGAAAAAGATTTTAAAATCTAAACGCTTAATTCTTAAAAAAGCCTTTTAAAATGATACATATACAATCATGAAAAAGTACATAGGCAGAGTATTGTCCAATAATGCATCCTGCTTCCATAAACAGAGTCAAAACTTACATTTTCAATGTTTCTGATCACTATTCTTGCGCTCCTTGCTAGACTAGAGAAAGACAACCATCATCCCAAACACGTTTTGTTGACATCTAGGCCAGCTGACCTCTACCCCCTTACTCAACTTGTTGAGACAAAAAGATACCAAAAGAACATTTGCCATACCTTTTTTTATCTGCAATGTAATCACGATATAGATTTTGAAATATCTGAAGATAATAATAATTATATAAAAATATTTACAGTTTTGAAAGAAAAAGAACATCAACGGAAATTTATTGGAAAATTGAATTTTATGTTTCAATTTATGTAGAGTTTTCCAATTTTAAAATGAAAAATATCAGATTCATATCATGTAAAAAAAAAAAAGAAACTTTTGAACCCCCTCAACATTAATTTGAATTGAAAATATCCGATTGAAAACAATTAACATTTTTACCAAAAGAAGGGAAAAGAAAAACCCAGGATTTATACAAATTGTTTTTTTTAAAAGGCATTAATAAAGTTGTGGGATAGTTGCCTGTGAAAAAATTAAACTGGGCTCCATAAACTAGTATGATTACCTAGAGGAAACAATTAAAAAAAACAACACCACCCAAAAAATATATTATAATATATATTAGATAGCTTAACAATATGTTATTTGTAATAATAAATATTTATATATAATTATATATTATATGTGTTGGGGTAAATAATGGTAAAGCGC
>JACMZG010000042.1:150434-166469 GCA_018340805.1 Microvelia longipes | reverse complement strand
CTTAAAAAATAAATAGGTAAATAAGAATGAATTAATAAAAACATTAAATATTTAAATTACACATTAAAGTTGAATATTTTAACAATTTCATACATAATTTCAATGATAAATAATAATTTTTTAAATCAATAAAACAAAATATTCCTAACAATTTTTGACGGAAATCAATATTGTAAGTCATTCTAAAATTTGAAATATGTCTGACAATTTCCAAATAAAGTTCATGAGGTGTGAAACTAAATGCATTTTTGTTATAATTCTTCGTTTTAATTTGTTCTTTGGTTGTTGCATGATATCAATAATACCTTTGAGGCAGTCATCAATATAAATCATTGGAAGTCGAGTATCTGGACTTAAGTAACAAACATATTCGCCTTTTTTAACTGCTTCGTGAAATATATGAACAGAAAATATATAATAATATATATTTTAAAAAATGGCGTTGTTTTATTTATTATTATTATTAATTATTATTAAAATTATTACTATTATTTTAATTCAATTAGAATTAATTAATGAATAATTTATTTAATAATAATTTGCTTAAAAAATAAATAGGTAAATTAAGAATGAATTAATAAAAGCATTAAATATTTAAATTACACATTAAAGTTGAATATTTTAACAATTTCATACATAATTTCAATGATAAATAATAATTATTTTTAAATCAAAAAACAAAATATTCCTAACAATTTTTTGACGGAAATCAATATTGTAAGTCATTCTAAAATTTGAAATATGTCTGACAATTTCCAAATAAAGTTCATGAGGTGTGAAACTAAATGCATTTTTGTTATAAGTTCTTCGTTTTAATTTGTTCTTTGGTTGTTGCATGATATCAATAATACCTTTGAGGCAGTCATCAATATAAATCATTGGAAGTCGAGTATCTGGACTTAAGTAACAAACATATTCGCCTTTTTTAACTGCTTCGTGAAATATATGAACAGAATAATATATAATAATATATATTTTAAAAAATGGCGTTGTTTTATTATTATTATTATTAATTATTATTAAAATTATTACTATTATTTTAATTCAATTAGAATTAATTAATGAATAATTTATTTAATAATAATTTGCTTAAAAATAAATAGGTAAATTAAGAATGAATTAAATAAAAGCATTAAATATTTAAATTACACATTAAAGTTGAATATTTTAACAATTTCATACATAATTTCAATGATAAATAATAATTATTTTTAAATCAATAAAACAAAATATTCCTAACAATTTTTTGACGGAAATCAATATTGTAAGTCATTCTAAAATTTGAAATATGTCTGACAATTTCCAAATAAAGTTCATGAGGTGTGAAACTAAATGCATTTTTGTTATAAGTTCTTCGTTTTAATTTGTTCTTTGGTTGTTGCATGATATCAATAATACCTTTGAGGCAGTCATCAATATAAATCATTGGAAGTCGAGTATCTGGACTTAAGTAACAAACATATTCGCCTTTTTAACTGCTTCGTGAAATATATGAACAGAATAATATATAATAATATATATTTTAAAAAATGGCGTTGTTTTATTATTATTATTATTATTATTATTAAAATTATTACTATTATTTTAATTCAATTAGAATTAATTAATGAATAATTTATTTAATAATAATTTGCTTAAAAATAAATAGGTAAATTAAGAAATTAATAAAAACATTAAATATTTAAATTACACATTAAAGTTGAATATTTTAACAATTTCATACATAATTTCAATGATAAATAATAATTATTTTTAAATCAATAAAACAAAATATTCCTAACAATTTTTTGACGGAAATCAATATTTGTAAGTCATTCTAAAATTTGAAATATGTCTGACAATTTCCAAATAAAGTTCATGAGGTGTGAAACTAAATGCATTTTTGTTATAAGTTCTTCGTTTTAATTTGTTCTTTGGTTGTTGCATGATATCAATAATACCTTTGAGGCAGTCATCATATAAATCATTGGAAGTCGAGTATCTGGACTTAAGTAACAAACATATTCGCCTTTTTTAACTGCTTCGTGAAATATATGAACAGAATAATATATAATAATATATATTTTAAAAAATGGCGTTGTTTTATTATTATTATTATTATTAAATTATTAAAATTATTACTATTATTTTAATTCAATTAGAATTAATTAATGAATAATTTATTTAATAATAATTTGCTTAAAAAATAAATAGGTAAATTAAGAATGAATTAATAAAAGCATTAAATATTTAAATTACACATTAAAGTTGAATATTTTAACAATTTCATACATAATTTCAATGATAAATAATAATTATTTTTAAATCAATAAAACAAAATATTCCTAACAATTTTTTGACGGAAATCAATATTGTAAGTCATTCTAAAATTTGAAATATGTCTGACAATTTCCAAATAAAGTTCATGAGGTGTGAAACTAAATGCATTTTTGTTATAAGTTCTTCGTTTTAATTTGTTCTTTGGTTGTTGCATGATATCAATAATACCTTTGAGGCAGTCATCAATATAAATCATTGGAAGTCGAGTATCTGGACTTAAGTAACAAACATATTCGCCTTTTTTAACTGCTTCGTGAAATATATGAACAGAATAATATATAATAATATATATTTTAAAAAATGGCGTTGTTTTATTATTATTATTATTAATTATTATTAAAATTATTACTATTATTTTAATTCAATTAGAATTAATTAATGAATAATTTATTTAATAATAATTTGCTTAAAAAATAAATAGGTAAATTAAGAATGAATTAATAAAAACATTAAATATTTAAATTACACATTAAAGTTGAATATTTTAACAATTTCATACATAATTTCAATGATAAATAATAATTATTTTTAAATCAATAAACAAAATATTCCTAACAATTTTTTGACGGAAATCAATATTGTAAGTCATTCTAAAATTTGAAATATGTCTGACAATTTCCAAATAAAGTTCATGAGGTGTGAAACTAAATGCATTTTTGTTATAAGTTCTTCGTTTTAATTTGTTCTTTGGTTGTTGCATGATATCAATAATACCTTTGAGGCAGTCATCAATATAAATCATTGGAAGTCGAGTATCTGGACTTAAGTAACAAACATATTCGCCTTTTTTAACTGCTTCGTGAAATATATGAACAGAATAATATATAATAATATATATTTTAAAAAATGGCGTTGTTTTATTATTATTATTATTAATTATTATTAAAATTATTACTATTATTTTAATTCAATTAGAATTAATTAATGAATAATTTATTTAATAATATTTGCTTAAAAATAAATAGGTAAATTAAGAATGAATTAATAAAACATTAAATATTTAAATTACACATTAAAGTTGAATATTTTAACAATTTCATACATAATTTCAATGATAAATAATAATTATTTTTAAATCAATAAAAAAAATATTCCTAACAATTTTTTGACGGAAATCAATATTGTAAGTCATTCTAAAATTTGAAATATGTCTGACAATTTCCAAATAAAGTTCATGAGGTGTGAAACTAAATGCATTTTTGTTATAAGTTCTTCGTTTTAATTTGTTCTTTGGTTGTTGCATGATATCAATAATACCTTTGAGGCAGTCATCAATATAAATCATTGGAAGTCGAGTATCTGGACTTAAGTAACAAACATATTCGCCTTTTTTAACTGCTTCGTGAAATATATGAACAGAATAATATATAATATATATATTTTAAAAAATGGCGTTGTTTTTATTATTATTATTATATTATTATTATTAAAATTATTACTATTATTTTAATTCAATTAGAATTAATTAATGAATAATTTATTTAATAATAATTTGCTTAAAAAATAAATAGGTAAATTAAGAATGAATTAATAAAACATTAAATATTTAAATTACACATTAAAGTTGAATATTTTAACAATTTCATACATAATTTCAATGATAAATAATAATTATTTTTAAATCAATAAACAAAATATTCCTAACAATTTTTTGACGGAAATCAATATTGTAAGTCATTCTAAAATTTGAAATATGTCTGACAATTTCCAAATAAAGTTCATGAGGTGTGAAACTAAATGCATTTTTGTTATAAGTTCTTCGTTTTAATTTGTTCTTTGGTTGTTGCATGATATCAATAATACCTTTGAGGCAGTCATCAATATAAATCATTGGAAGTCGAGTATCTGGACTTAAGTAACAAACATATTCGCCTTTTTTAACTGCTTCGTGAAATATATGAACAGAATAATATATAATATATATATTTTTAAAAAATGGCGTTGTTTTATTATTATTATTATTAATTATTATTAAAATTATTACTATTATTTTAATTCAATTAGAATTAATTAATGAATAATTTATTTAATAATAATTTGCTTAAAAAATAAATAGGTAAATTAAGAATGAATTAATAAAACATTAAATATTTAAATTACACATTAAAGTTGAAATTTTAACAATTTCATACATAATTTCAATGATAAATAATAATTATTTTTAAATCAATAAAACAAAATATTCCTAACAATTTTTTGACGGAAATCAATATTGTAAGTCATTCTAAAATTTGAAATATGTCTGACAATTTCCAAATAAAGTTCATGAGGTGTGAAACTAAATGCATTTTTGTTATAAGTTCTTCGTTTTAATTTGTTCTTTGGTTGTTGCATGATATCAATAATACCTTTGAGGCAGTCATCAATATAAATCATTGGAAGTCGAGTATCTGGACTTAAGTAACAAACATATTCGCCTTTTTTAACTGCTTCGTGAAATATATGAACAGAATAATATATAATAATATATATTTTAAAAAATGGCGTTGTTTTTATTATTATTATTAATTATTATTAAAATTATTACTATTATTTTAATTCAATTAGAATTAATTAATGAATAATTTATTTAATAATAATTTGCTTAAAAAATAAATAGGTAAATTAAGAATGAATTAATAAAACATTAAATATTTAAATTACACATTAAAGTTGAATATTTTAACAATTTCATACATAATTTCAATGATAAATAATAATTATTTTTAAATCAATAAAACAAAATATTCCTAACAATTTTTTGACGGAAATCAATATTGTAAGTCATTCTAAAATTTGAAATATGTCTGACAATTTCCAAATAAAGTTCATGAGGTGTGAAACTAAATGCATTTTTGTTATAAGTTCTTCGTTTTAATTTGTTCTTTGGTTGTTGCATGATATCAATAATACCTTTGAGGCAGTCATCAATATAAATCATTGGAAGTCGAGTATCTGGACTTAAGTAACAAACATATTCGCCTTTTTTAACTGCTTCGTGAAATATATGAACAGAATAATATATAATAATATATATTTTAAAAAATGGCGTTGTTTTATTATTATTATTATTAATTATTATTAAAATTATTACTATTATTTTAATTCAATTAGAATTAATTAATGAATAATTTATTTAATAATAATTTGCTTAAAAAAAAATAGGTAAATTAAGAATGAATTAATAAAACATTAAATATTTAAATTACACATTAAAGTTGAATATTTTAACAATTTCATACATAATTTCAATGATAAATAATAATTATTTTTAAATCAATAAAACAAAATATTCCTAACAATTTTTTGACGGAAATCAATATTGTAAGTCATTCTAAAATTTGAAATATGTCTGACAATTTCCAAATAAAGTTCATGAGGTGTGAAACTAAATGCATTTTTGTTATAAGTTCTTCGTTTTAATTTGTTCTTTGGTTGTTGCATGATATCAATAATACCTTTGAGGCAGTCAATATAAATCATTGGAAGTCGAGTATCTGGACTTAAGTAACAAACATATTCGCCTTTTTTAACTGCTTCGTGAAATATATGAACAGAATAAATATAATAATATATATTTTAAAAAATGGCGTTGTTTTATTATTATTATTATTAATTATTATTAAAATTATTACTATTATTTTAATTCAATTAGAATTAATTAATGAATAATTTATTTAATAATAATTTGCTTAAAAAATAAATAGGTAAATTAAGAATGAATTAATAAAACATTAAATATTTAAATTACACATTAAAGTTGAATATTTTAACAATTTCATACATAATTTCAATGATAAATAATAATTATTTTTAAATCAATAAAACAAAAATATTCCTAACAATTTTTTGACGGAAATCAATATTGTAAGTCATTCTAAAATTTGAAATATGTCTGACAATTTCCAAATAAAGTTCATGAGGTGTGAAACTAAATGCATTTTGTTATAAGTTCTTCGTTTTAATTTGTTCTTTGGTTGTTGCATGATATCAATAATACCTTTGAGGCAGTCATCAATATAAATCATTGGAAGTCGAGTATCTGGACTTAAGTAACAAACATATTCGCCTTTTTTAACTGCTTCGTGAAATATATGAACAGAATAATATATAATAATATATATTTTAAAAAATGGCGTTGTTTTATTATTATTATTATTAATTATTATTAAAATTATTACTATTATTTTAATTCAATTAGAATTAATTAATGAATAATTTATTTAATAATAATTTGCTTAAAAAATAAATAGGTAAATTAAGAATGAATTAATAAAAACATTAAATATTTAAATTACACATTAAAGTTGAATATTTTAACAATTTCATACATAATTTCAATGATAAATAATAATTATTTTTAAATCAATAAAACAAAATATTCCTAACAATTTTTTGACGGAAATCAATATTGTAAGTCATTCTAAAATTTGAAATATGTCTGACAATTTCCAAATAAAGTTCATGAGGTGTGAAACTAAATGCATTTTTGTTATAAGTTCTTCGTTTTAATTTGTTCTTTGGTTGTTGCATGATATCAATAATACCTTTGAGCAGTCATCAATATAAATCATTGGAAGTCGAGTATCTGGACTTAAGTAACAAACATATTCGCCTTTTTTAACTGCTTCGTGAAATATATGAACAGAATAATATATAATAATATATATTTTAAAAAATGGCGTTGTTTTATTATTATTATTATTAATTATTATTAAAATTATTACTATTATTTTAATTCAATTAGAATTAATTAATGAATAATTTATTTAATAATAATTTGCTTAAAAAATAAATAGGTAAATTAAGAATGAATTAATAAAAACATTAAATATTTAAATTACACATTAAAGTTGAATATTTTAACAATTTCATACATAATTTCAATGATAAATAATAATTATTTTTAAATCAATAAAACAAAATATTCCTAACAATTTTTTGACGGAAATCAATATTGTAAGTCATTCTAAAATTTGAAATATGTCTGACAATTTCCAAATAAAGTTCATGAGGTGTGAAACTAAATGCATTTTTGTTATAAGTTCTTCGTTTTAATTTGTTCTTTGGTTGTTGCATGATATCAATAATACCTTTGAGGCAGTCATCAATATAAATCATTGGAAGTCGAGTATCTGGACTTAAGTAACAAACATATTCGCCTTTTTTAACTGCTTCGTGAAATATATGAACAGAATAATATATAATAATATATATTTTTAAAAAATGGCGTTGTTTTATTATTATTATTATTAATTATTATTAAAATTATTACTATTATTTTAATTCAATTAGAATTAATTAATGAATAATTTATTTAATAATAATTTGCTTAAAAAATAAATAGGTAAATTAAGAATGAATTAATAAAACATTAAATATTTAAATTACACATTAAAGTTGAATATTTTAACAATTTCATACATAATTTCAATGATAAATAATAATTATTTTTAAATCAATAAAACAAAATATTCCTAACAATTTTTTGACGGAAATCAATATTGTAAGTCATTCTAAAATTTGAAATATGTCTGACAATTTCCAAATAAAGTTCATGAGGTGTGAAACTAAATGCATTTTTGTTATAAGTTCTTCGTTTTAATTTGTTCTTTGGTTGTTGCATGATATCAATAATACCTTTGAGGCAGTCATCAATATAAATCATTGGAAGTCGAGTATCTGGACTTAAGTAACAAACATATTCGCCTTTTTAACTGCTTCGTGAAATATATGAACAGAATAATATATTAATAATATATATTTTAAAAAATGGCGTTGTTTTTATTATTATTATTATTAATTATTATTAAAATTATTACTATTATTTTAATTCAATTAGAATTAATTAATGAATAATTTATTTAATAATAATTTGCTTAAAAAATAAAGGTAAATTAAGAATGAATTAATAAAACATTAAATATTTAAATTACACATTAAAGTTGAATATTTTAACAATTTCATACATAATTTCAATGATAAATAATAATTATTTTTAAATCAATAAAACAAAATATTCCTAACAATTTTTTGACGGAAATCAATATTGTAAGTCATTCTAAAATTTGAAATATGTCTGACAATTTCCAAATAAAGTTCATGAGGTGTGAAACTAAATGCATTTTTGTTATAAGTTCTTCGTTTTAATTTGTTCTTTGGTTGTTGCATGATATCAATAATACCTTTGAGGCAGTCATCAATATAAATCATTGGAAGTCGAGTATCTGGACTTAAGTAACAAACATATTCGCCTTTTTTAACTGCTTCGTGAAATATATGAACAGAATAATATATAATAATATATATTTTAAAAAATGGCGTTTTTATTATTATTATTATTAATTATTATTAAAATTATTACTATTATTTTAATTCAATTAGAATTAATTAATGAATAATTTATTTAATAATAATTTGCTTAAAAAATAAATAGGTAAATTAAGAATGAATAAAAAAGCATTAAATATTTAAATTACACATTAAAGTTGAATATTTTAACAATTTCATACATAATTTCAATGATAAATAATAATTATTTTTAAATCAATAAAACAAAATATTCCTAACAATTTTTTGACGGAAATCAATATTGTAAGTCATTCTAAAATTTGAAATATGTCTGACAATTTCCAAATAAAGTTCATGAGGTGTGAAACTAAATGCATTTTTGTTATAAGTTCTTCGTTTTAATTTGTTCTTTGGTTGTTGCATGATATCAATAATACCTTTGAGGCAGTCATCAATATAAATCATTGGAATCGAGTATCTGACTTAAGTAACAACATATTCCGCCCTTTTTTAACTGCCTTCGTGATTTAACAGAATTAATATTATTATAATGGGTTGTTTTATTTATTATTATATTTTTATTCATTATTCTATTATTTTAATTCATTACATTAATTATGAATTTTTAATTCATTTATTTGCTTAAATAATAGGTATTAGATGAATTATAAGCATTATATATCATTTCACACACATTTTTATTTTTAACATTTCATACATTACTTCACCTCATAACACTTCACATAATTTATTTACTATCATTTATCAATACAACAAAAATATTCCTAACAATTTTTTGAACGGAATCATATATTGTAAGTATTTCTACTTTGAAATAATGTTATTTCCCAATAAGTTCATGAGGTGGTAAACTACAAATCATTTTTGTTATCAAACGCATATCTTCGTGTTAATTTGTTCTTTGGTTTTATTTACATCATAATACCTTTGAGGCAGTCATATCAATAATAAATCCATCTGAAGTCGAGTATCCTGGATTAACGTACATAACATTTCGCCTTTTTTTTAACTGCTTCGTGAAATATTATGACAGATATATAATAATATATATTATCTAACAAAATGGCGTTGGTTTAATTATTATTATTATTAACTTATTAATTAAAATTCATTACCTATTGTTTATTCCAATTAGATTAAATTAATGAATATTATTTAATAATATTTGCTTAAAAATAATAGTATTAAGAATGAATTAATAAAGCAATTAAATATTCTAATTACACATTAAGTTGAAATATTTAACCATTTCATAACATAATTTCAATGATAATAATAATTATTTTTTAAATCATAAAACAAAATATTCCTAACAATTTTGACGGAAATCAATATTGGTAAGTCATTCTATTTTTGAAATATGTCTGAACATTTCCAAATAAGTCTGAGGTGTAAAACTAAATGCATTTTTTGTTTATAGTTCTTCGTTTAAATTTGTTCTTATGGTTGTTGCATGATATCAATAATACCTTTGAGCAGTCATCAATATAAATCATTGGAAGGTCGTAACGTAAAGATTCTGTTTAACTTACTGACGTAAAGATTCCTGTTAACTTTACCTATAACGTAAAGATTTCTGTTTATTTACGTACCGTAAGATTCCTGCTAACTTTACGTAACGTAAAGATTCCTGTTTACGTTACGTAAAGATTCCTGTTTACTATTACGTAACGTAAAGATTCCTGTTTACTTTACGTAACGTAAAGATTCCTGTTTACATTACGTAACGTAAAGATTCCAGAGGTAACTGTACGTAACTAAAAGATTCTTGCTAACTTTACGTAGCGTAAAAATTCCCTGTTTACTATTACGTAACGTAAACGATTCCTGTTTACTTTACGTGACGTAATTCTGCTAACTTTAGTAGGTAAAAAAAATTCCTGTTTCTTTACGGAACGTAAAGATCCTGTTATTTACTATTACGGTAACGTTAAAGATTCCTGCTAACTTTACGTAGCGTAAAAAATCCTGTTTATATTCCGTAACGTTTAAAGATTCCTACATTCCAGTTATAGAGAGAAGGTATTAATGCGTTCCTTTAGCTAGAAAGCACTTATATTTCAATAAATACTCTCCACTTGTCTATTTCTCTCTGTTAAAAGCACTTTAGTCAGTGAATCTCGCAGAGTACAATGTCTAAGTCAATAAACGTTAAGGACGAATCCTCTGTTAGGATAAATTCAGCCATGCGAGACTAAGAAGGGGAGAGTCAGCCTATAGTCAAAATCTTGTTCTTGTGTCAGTCTTTCAGTATCCTTTCAAGTTGTAGTTGTTATGAAGTTATCTAAAGCAGGTTCCAACCCTCGAGCTAAAAAGTTATTATCGACTTGTTGGACTAATTAACTAAAGGAATTTTATTTCATCCATCGTATTGATAACTAGTTCAGCTAAAATATCGGGAAGTAGGACAAGATTCTTGAATAAAGGGGATTGAGCACTAGTCGATTTGCCATACAAAAAAGTGACCCATCGAAACCAAATAACATAGAGCATTCAACACTAAACACAAGTCAAGAACCCAAACTGCATATAACTTGCGTACAAACTGGCGCATGCTTGCAATTCTAATTAATAGCGCAGTTCTTAAATTTTAGACACAAACTTACCTCTCAATGGTTTTCCATTGTTTAGTGCTTGCGAGGTTATTTTAAAAAAACCCCCAAACACGCTTAAACTATCACCCACCATTTAGTGAAAAATCAAAAAAAAGTAAAGACGGCACACTCTTCAAATATAATCAAATTTTGGAATGAGTCAAGTTTCTTGAACTGGTCCTTTCTTTGACGAAGCTAACAAACTTTACCTAAATACCCTAAGAATTTAGCATAGACGGTTAAAACCATCTTCTGGTTAAAAGGTATTTTTACTTACAGCTATCTGCTTAACTTGAGTTTAACCATAGGGAGAAAGTCCTGTACTCAATGCTATACAAGAAATAATGCGACTAAAGTATACTCGAAAGGGGTCCCCTCATGGAAACTGATTTATACACTTCGAGCCCACCCCCCCCCCCCCGTAAGGAAAAGCTAGAGAGTTTCTTGTTTATGGTCTACGCAAATGTCTTGTTCATGAACATCTTCAGGAATGTCGTGTGACTATATATATACAACATCACTCTCCGCATTCTGTATCATAATTCTAAAACCTATCAGTTTTCATGGTACAACCTGAAAAATACTGTCCACTGTGACTCCTTTGTTTAAACAGATGTAATCGTAGAGTCCAAAAAATATGTTGGCATAAATTTTTGCTTTGCAGGGAAAACGTTACCAAAAAGAGAGAGAAATGCATTTACGCACGAAAAGAAGCGGTCTGTCAGTGTTGACTCAGGCGTCTGCCTCATAACAAACTAAACTCACTCGCCAAATTTTTGAACCTAGCCTGGAACCGTATAGTTCACATTACTTCAGGCAGAGCCCAAACAAAGAAGGTATAGCGATACTGTAAATTTTCTTCTTGTATAATCTTTGGCTGAATTTCAAGAACTTGGACGCATACCCGTGACAGTCGAGCCCACAGGTAGACTCTATTTCAATAACTCCTCGCTGGGCATTCACTCACCGGGAACACCTTCAGGTAGGTTGTGCGTCCACTATTCTAAAGTAGATAATTAAAGTGGCGAAATCGTTTAAATACAAATTCTATTCATCAAAGTTAGAGCATGGCCGGCTGCGAAACCCCGGACCTCCGGGTTCGCTCGAAATCAAGTGATTATACGTCACGGTCACGGAGGCAGACGTCATACATGTAATCCACTACAAGGGTGATTCCATTCTATCTCATGAATTTAGCCTATTTTCTGTTCCATTTTTAGGCCGTTACTTTTAGTTTATCCCGCTTCACATTTCTCTCTTCCGTGATTCGAGTCTACCCTCTCTTTCTATATTCAGTTCTCATATTTAGCCGCTGACTGTTAATATCATATAGATAGACTCTCAGACCGCTCTATTCGTGTCGTCATTAAATGTAGTATAGTCAATTCCATTTTAGCTAATTTTATTTCGTTCTTGTCTACAAAATTGTTAGTATCTTATATTAGTTCCATATTTAGCCTATGATTGTTAAGCTTGAATGCAAGGCTTCAAATGCGTACCGGTATAATACATTTGGAGCGTTTCTGTACTACAAATTTAAAATTACTTAGTATCTGGAAAGTCTCCAGAACCCTCCCCCTCCATCGCTCCTTAGAAAGGTTCAAACTTGCCATTATATAACCTAATGTACTTTTTTGCAAAAAAAAACCATAAATCACGGCAAAAATTAAATAAATCCAAGGGCAGGAATGAGTGGAATAGATTAAAGTATAAAGAGCCCTTCTACGTCCTTTTAAAAAAACCACCCGCACTTTTAAAAGGAAAAAACATTTCTTCAACAACGGCTATTTCTATTTATAATTAAACGAAGTTTTCTTTTTAAAAAACACCTTTTCAGATATAAAAGTCTTGGTTATTTCATGTTGGATCTCCTTTGAAAATAAATTATTTAAAAAGGATCTCATTTAGTATTTATAAAATCTTTTGTTTAAGTAACACTGCACATTGTTTTTGTTTGGTGAATGTTGTTTACCCTATTTAGAAAACAATTTACAAAGAAAAATATAATATGTATTTGAAAAATAAATATAATGATAAGGTAGGTAGTGTCTAACGAGTGGAAATGACTTAATGGTAACAGGTTTCAGACCACATAGAACTGGACTCTATTGCTGAAAAACAAATTCAGCAATTTTAAACTATTCACAGTTTTGCCAATTGCAACCATACAATTTACTCTCGTGTTAATAGGAACCTTAAATTAAGCTAAAATTTGTCAGACAAGAAACGACAATAATGGCTAAAATGGAATTGACTTAGGCTAAAACGATAAACAGAATACAGACTAAAATTTATGAAGATTAGACACTGGACTAAAAGTAGGCTTAAAATGAAACAGAATTATAAGCTAAAACTGGAAACAGAATATAGTCTAACATTTATGAGGATAAAATGGAATTAAAATAGCTATAATGGAATAGAAATAGGCGCTAAAATTTGTGAGGAGTAGAATGGAACAAAATAGGCTGACAATAGAACAGAAAATAGGCTAAAATTTGAGATAGAATGGAACTAAAGTAGCCTACAATGGAACAGAATAGGCTTAAAATTTATCGGATAGAATGAAACTACATTGTAAGCTATTAACATGGTTATGCTAAAATTTGCTAGGCTAGAATAAAACTAAATTCTTTACTATTTTATTTTAAGGATTAATATTGAACTAAAAATAGTAGTTTGGCTTTATTTATTTTTTTTGGGGGATAAGTTATGGGGAAAAAACCCCCCAAAAAAATATTTAAGGAAGTTTTTATTTATGGGATAATACTGGACAAAATATAAAGGTTTTATTTTATTGGGATAATATGGAAAATTAAATAGAGTTTTATTTATATGGATAATATGGGAACTAAACATATAAAAGTTTATTTTATGGGATAAATATGGAACGAATATAGAGTTTTATTTAACGATAACTATGGAACTAAATATAGAGTTTTATTATTACGATAATGATGGAAACTAATATAAGTTTTATTTATACGATAATAGGAACTAAATATAGAGTTTTATTCATCGATAATATGAACTAAAATATAGAGTTTTATTCATCACGATAATATGGAAATAAATATAGAGTTGATTCATACGCATAAATATGGAATAATATAGAAGTTTTAGTTTAGACCTTCTTGCCTTTTATTCCATCTCATGAGAATAGGGACAAGCACAAGGTAAAAGATGTGGGGTGATGGTTGATATTTTGGGTTGGCGATAAGAAACAATAGATTAGGTCTATTCACAGGCTTGTCCTCTATCTTTACTAATAGTACTAATCATGTTTGCTACCCACATCTCTTCTAATTTATTAAAACCTCCAATATGCCATTAGTGTCTTTTTTTAATTATATTTTTTTACTTAGCGTTTATGTTTCATTCAAGTTTCATTAAATTAGAGAGGATAATTTAGAAAAACTTAATGATACATAAAACGCCTAAGTAAAAGAAAAAATAAGTAAAAATTACACAAACGCCCATAATAAGAGTTTTTAACCGATCTAACCAACAAGTTTAAAATGAAGAAAGAGACGCTAATTAAAAAAAAACTAATAGGTAGTGACAAACCCCAGCTAGGGTTTCTTCTTACCAAGCTAATACGTGTTTGCAGAGCTATATATTAAAACTTTATAGAAAAAGGTTAATTTATGCGTAAAAACACGACTAGAGGTTAAATTGGAAAATGGGACCTTCGTTATTCTTTAAAGGGAGGAGTTGTTCCCAAGCCTCCTTCAGCAACATGTCACTCCAGAAAATGGTTTATTAGTACGACAGTGTATTGTCATTAAAGTTTTTTATGTATAAAATATGTCGAAGTGTCGTTTATTACAATTTAACATTAGATGGAGTGATGTTGAGTATTACTTAGTAATCAATGTACAGTGTTCAATGAAATCCATAAAAGCTTTAAAAAGGAATACTAGTATATACTCATTGATAGTAAAGAATACTAGTATATACTCATTAAGTCAAGAATACGTAGTATATACTCACATAAGAAAGAATCTGTAATACTCATTGAGTAAAGGATTATAGTATATATCATATAACTAAAGGATACTAGAAGTACTATATAATTACTCATATCCAATAAGGAATCTTAGTATGTACTCATTATAAGTCAAAGGAAAACTAGTATATACTCATATAAGTTAAAAGAATACTATGATTCTATCATATAAGGTAAGTGATACCAGTAATAACTCATATTATACTATTAGTATTTACTACTGCTGTGGAATGATTTATTTTAACCAAGCGACAATATTTACTGGCAAGCGAAGCTACTCGGTATTAGTTTGCTGAAGTAAAAAAAGTAATTCACAGCCCATGTAGCAAGCTATATTTTACAAGGAAAATAATAATAATAAAAATAAATAAAAACTTATTCATGCGTGTAATCGCTAAAGTTTTATAACTCTTGATAGAGTTGTTCTATTTAAAAGTATTAAACCTAAAACGGTAATTCCGGTTTATCCCGGATCGGATTTTTTGCCAACGACAATACTTTTCTAATATAAACCGTGTGAGCACGCCTCGAACCACTGTCGATATGCGCTCAGTAGTGTGACAGGGGGTCGCTCATATTTATAAGATATCCGCCCTCAAATCATGGATTCTAATGGCTTCGGCGGTGACTCTTTACGCTTCCGTTAGTTTCTTCCCAGTTGGCGACAGTAAAAGAGTTTCAAAGTCTTTTAAAAAATCATGAAACCGGAAAATATTTCAAACGATGTTAAGCAGTAAAGTGAACTTTACGTAATAAAATAAGTACAATAATAAAATTTGTTGCAATAGCACAAGGGTATCACCTGTTTCGCTTTGCAATTGTCAC
>JACMZG010000042.1:31794-147195 GCA_018340805.1 Microvelia longipes | reverse complement strand
GGGTTCGATTCCAGTCGGGACCTCTAGGATTTTTATGCGAGGGATGGAATGTGAGGATGGATGCGAGGGATGGACTTTCACGTGCCGTCTTTGAAAGGGATGATAGCCGTCGTTCCAAGTCCTGCGATGTCAGGCACTCCTAAAAGATCCCTAACCCTGAATAAACCTGGGCGTAGGAACCTCAATAGAAGTTTAAATTAAATATATATGTTTCTGCCTTATGGTTTCGAAAGCAAGAAAGCCTAGTTTTGCAATGGGGCACGTGTTTCCAGTTAAAGCTATACAAACTTATAGTTAAGTCACAGCTCTGTCTGTGGATTAGACGCAAAATACCTGCACAAGGACTCATTAAATACAAGTAAGAGAGTTAGCAAAAAGGACTTAACACACATTGGTTACTTGCCAAGTGTTTCACCTCTACCTAATCACTATCACTAACCATTGGAACAAAAAGTCTACCACGGAGGTGTTGTTCCCAGTGGATATAATTTACTTAAAACTTAAGACATATTAATTAATTCTTTGATGGCATAAACATGACTGAATGCATATTTCTATTACATGACAAATTATCTCATAATGTCAACTTATGTTAAAATTTATTCCAACAAGAGGTCCGCAGATTTTTTTGTTCTCGATGGGAACACTTTGTTATATAGCAAATCGACCCCAGTGCGTAATCCCCTGTATTCGAAATCCTTGGGAAACACCGATCTGCGGACGTATAAGAAACTTTTAATAACATACTCCATTACATTTATACACATGAGAATTCGATAATACTCATGGAAATCTTAAAATAATCATGTTTCGATTCCAATCGAGCGTACAAAATTAACTTTAAGACGTATCAGTTTTTCTATTTACATATTTTTTCAAAACTTTTTCCCCCTTATTTCCAGGGGATATTGAGAATTTTTTTTAAGTAAGTTCATCGATGATAGTTTACTAAGGTTGCCTTAAAGGCTGGCTTTTTGGTATGACGTCACGTAAGGTGAGAAACTTGAATATTCATCCACCACTTAGGTGGTTTCTTATTGGGCAGCAAGGCACTAAACAACCCATATTATATATTACTATACGTTTCATGTAATAGTGACAAGAAAATTGTCAGCTAAGTACTATAAATTTCCTATGAAGATTTAATAGGTATACCGGTAGTAACTGTGGGACTTGTGGGTTAATACTTAGCACGAGAGCCTGCCATCCAGACAGTCCGCATTCGATCCCGGCCAAGAGTACTACAATTGTTATGCCAGGGATGCAAATTCTTTCCAGTACCGTCTTTCAAAAGGGACGTAGCAGAGCCCGTGCGATGTCAGGGCCTCGTTAAAGATCGCTAAGCCTAATTGAACCTGGGTTTACGCAAAATTTAAAACCCTCAATAGCAGCTTTAACATACATACATAAATACACACACACACACACACACACCACACATCACATATATATATATATATATATATATATATATATATATATATATATATATATATATATATATATAAAAGAATCTCTCAAACAACCTCATTTCATGCTCCTTTAGAGGTTACAGTGCTTCCATGATCCATGTACCGTGTATCCTTCGAAGATATTATTTTTTAGTAGAGGCCGGAGGTGGATGAGAGAGGAAGGGAAGTAAAGGAAAAGATACTGATGGAAAGATTTAAAGGTAGGCGGTATGTTCACGCAACATAGCGAATGTAATTTTTAGTACTTTTTTCCAAATGCAAAACGATATGATGTGAAAACATGCAGAAAAACGTCTTTAAATCGTGTTTTTCCCTTAAATGAACATTTTCCTTTTCATGTGAAAATGTTTAAAGAAATGTTACTTTATGTTTGTGGTTTTGTATTTTGTAGACATAAAATGAGAATGCTTGGGAGCGGGACGTCTGAAGCCTGATGCTATCATACTAACGTCAACTCCTGAATTAAAATTAGCCAAGCTGATAGCATTTATAAGGTGATTCAATTGGAGGGTTTTTATGAATGAAATCATTTTTTTTGACATGTTAGGTTATAGTCCGGAATTGACGTCATTGCAGGAATAAATAGTAAATTTTTAATGTTGACCGCCTATACCGATTCCTGCAATGACGTCACACGTCATTCATAAAAAAGTCAGGTTATAACCTCCGAATGCGTTTGGTTTGTTTACATCGAATTGAATCTCCTTATAGATTTCTATCATCTTGAAAATTGGCAATGTTTCATTACAGTGCTGACATGGTCAGAATATAATTAGCAAGGTGTCATTAGAGAGTTAACATGGTCGGAATAGAATTGGGACTGTGTCATAAGAGAGTTGACATTGTCAGAACAAAATTAGCAATGTTTTATTAGAGAGTTGACATTGTCGGAATATAATTAGCAAAGTGCCATTAGAGAGTTAACATTGTCAGAATATGATTGGGAATGTGTCAAAGAGAGTTGACATTTTCTCAATATAAGTAGTAATGTTTCATTAGAAAGTTGACATTGTCAAAATAAATTGTACTGTGTCGTTAGAGAGTTCATTTTCTCAGAATACACTATGCAATGTGTCGTCAGAGAGTTGACATTATCAGAATATAATTTCCAAAGAACCATTTGAGAGTTTCTTTGTCGGAATATAATTTGCAATGTGTCATTAGAGAGTTGACTTTTCAGAATATCATCATTTTAGAGTTGACATTAGTGGAATAAAATTTTCAATGTGTGATTAGAGTGTTATAAATAAATAAATAAATGCCCGCTTTAGGGCCTTTCGGCCCATCAGGGTATTCACCCTGCGGGAACCACCTCAGGTGGTGGTAGCATCTACTACACTCTAAGAATTATTTAAAGTTAAAAATTAAAGCGAAATCTTTTTAATACAAATACTATTCATAAAATCTTAGAGGAATAGCCCGGGCTGCGAACCCCGACCTCGGTGCCGAAATCGAACGCCTTTACGATCACGCCACGGAGGCAGATGTGTGATTAGAGTGTTATATTATTGCAAAATAATTGTATTATGATTCTATCATATTTTAAGGTGATTCAATTGGAGTTTTATGAATGAAATCAATTTTTTTTGACATGTTAGGTTATAGTCCGGAATTGACGTCATTGCAGGAATAAATAGTTTTTTCAATGTTGAACGTAAATTAGAGTCTTGATATTATTGCAAAATAATTGTATTTATGACTCTATTATCCGTTTATTAATGACTCTGCAAGAATTTAAAAAAAAGTACAACTCGGAAAACTTTCGGAATAACATATAAGAAAACAAATATAAGAAAACAAAAAAACACAATTTTCGTATAGTTAAACTTTTTTCGGATACTATGTAAAATTTATTTAAATCGAAAATGCATAAATTTATTTAAATTCAAATTAAATTAAAATTTGTCACTGAAGAATTATTTTCAACCAAGTAAATTTTTAATGCAATAAACATGTACTAAAAGTTTCATTAATCCTGATAGTATATCTACTGTTTTTGTCGGATCACTGATGATAAGCAGCATCTAGCATGGTCAGTAAATGGACGGGTGAACGCTTAGAATAAAAATAAATGGCTAAAGAAACACAAATATAGTTCCTCTTTTGGACTATTGCACAAAGCTTTCTTAAATTCTACGACAAATTATTTCGGCTAAGATTATCTTTAAGCCCTTTACTAATAGACAAGAGCCCAGGGGTGTTTTTGCTAATAAAAAGTGTAATGGCTGAAACAGGTCTAAATTTTTCGTAAAATATCTTCCTGAACAAGGATCTGCAATTCTGCAGACTCGTATCGGCTGGGTGTCCCAGGCAGAACGCACTTTACAGGTCAAATTTACCACCAAGTAATAAAAAAGTGTAATGGCTGGAAACGGGTTTAATTTTTCGTAAATACCTTCCTGAACAAGGATCTGCAAATTCTGCCGACTTGTATCGGATGGGTGTCCCAGGCAGAACCTTTGACCCCTAAAGTGCGTTCTGCCTGGGGCACCCATCCGATACGAGTCGGCAGAATTGCAGATCCTTGTTCAGGAAGATATTTACGAAAAATTGAGACCGGTTCCAGCCATTACACTTTTTATTAACAAAACACCCCTGGGCTCTTGGTCTATAATTTAAAATTTAATATCGGTAGAGGTTAATAATTGGATTTATCAGGAACATAAACAGTAACAGAGATTGAAACCATAGAACCGATGTCATTTTAAGACCAATTCTAAAAACCAACTTTTTACAGCCAATAAAAAGGAGAATCCCTTTCTTTCCGGGGAGGCCATTCCGGATTGTTTCCGAAATTGAGGACATACTGGATTTCCGAGAACCAATTCTTCGGAATAATGCACCACTAAAAGGATTTACACAACTAATAAAGGTCCTTTTTATTCCCACAAAAGGAAAAATTGCCCTCTTTTTAAAAAAAACCTTTAGAACTGGCTTAAATTATAACCTAATTTACTTTCCAATAAAATAAAATCCTAATATCATAGAATTGCAAGAATAATTTAATTTCACCCTTCTAAAAAAGGGCTTATTTTTAGGAGTCAATTAATTAATATCGTTTAACTTAATTTAAAAATTATTAATTAAGAATTAAGTCTAATAATGAGAAAAAACAAATCTAATTGATAATTTAATATAATTAAAAAGATTAATTAGCAAATTGAGTCTAATTAACAATTAAATTAAAAAATATATATTTGTTTCTAATTTTATCTTTTTTTAAAAAACGTACACGAGTCATTTGATAAAATTGAACTAATGCTGATAATGAAATGTAACTTGGCCAAATGTTGGTCTTATATATAACTACGTACATGCTAGTAGTAGTAGTAATATGGGGGGAGTGGTAGTAACTACTAGGCAAGTAGGCCACGTTGTTGGGCCCTATTTGCCAGCTCCCTAAGATAGTGTTCTACTCCTTTTAATTTCAAGAGTAGGTATATTTCATCTAATCTAGACAGAAGAGCCGTGAATTTCTATGGTTCCTCTCATGCTTTTTCAAGCATATTTTCATTGACTAATATTGACTAGTGAAAACTTGGAACAAAACGTGCCCTCGCTGTTAAACCAAACCTCCATACATTTTAAACTACAAGGCAGACACACTATACATGCATGCTAAATCTCAAACTGATTCGTACAGTAAGTTCAAAAGTTTTAATCCCAACAGTCACCCATCCAAGGACTGACCACGCTCAATGTGCTCAATGCTGTTTGACTTTTATGATCAAACAAATACCATAGATATACTTGTAATAAAACAAAATTAAGTGTCCTTATTTATTACGTATAGGTATACACTTGGTTCGAATTTCAATTCAATTGGATTATTTTCGGATGTTTTTCAATGTCATGTGCACAAGTCACTTGATGTGCACAAGTTCACTTGATGTGTGCACAAGTCACTTGATGTGCACAAGTCACTTGATGTGTTGACAAGTCATTTGATAAAAATTGAACTAATGCTGATAATGATATGAAACTTAGCACATATGTTAGTCTTATACATAGCTACATGCGTGTTAAATTTCAGTCCGATAAAAACATTTTTCCAAGATTAATAAATTTTCGAAATATTTGCTGAGTCCATTATTGCGGGTTAGTGACGTCATAAAAAATATTTTCCTGACAGCACAACTACACCTATAGACTGATTTTTTGTACAAAGTTTCAACTTTCTAGCATGAATGAATTGCGTGAATGAAACACGCATACACACATACACAACATACAGACAGACAACTTTGTGCGAAACCACTTTAATAACACCTGAAACGGATAATTCCGATGGATCCTGGTTTCGGATTTTTCGCGAACACAAAACTTTTCCTATTAGACCAAGAGCCCAGGGGTGTTTTTGTTAATAAAAAGTGTAATGGCTGGAACCGGTCTCAATTTTTCGTAAATTCTTCCTGAACAAGGAAGATATTTACCCCCAGGCAGAACGCACTTTATGGGTCAAAGGTTCTGCCTGGGACACCCATTCGATACGAGTCGGCAGAATTGCAGATCCTTGTTCAACAAGGTATTTACGAAAAATTGAGACCGGTTCCAGCCATTTCACTGTTTGTTACTTGGGTGGTAAATTTAACCTGTAAAGTGCATCCTGCATGGGACGCCCATCCGATACGAGTCGGCAGAATTGCAGATCCTTGTTCAGGAAGGTATTTACGAAAAATTAAACCCGTTTCCAGCCATTACACTTTTTATTAACTTCGGTGGTAAATTTGACCTTAAAGTGCGTTCTGCCTGGGACGCCCATCCGATACTAGTCTGCAGAATTGCAGATCCTTGTTCAGGAGATATTTACGAAAAATTGAGACCGGTTCTAGCCATTACACTTTTTATTAACAAAACACCCCTGGGCTCTTGGTCTATATATGTAACTACGGTGTAAAAAGGAGGCCTACGGATTTCTTAGGAGACCAAAAAAATTACCTGAAACGGATTTGTTTGCAAACACAATACTTTTCCTGTATAAATGAGCAAAAGAAAAAATACAGCACTATTTTGGTTACGTCCTAGTAATGACATAACTAAGTTTGTAAATTTTCAGACTTAGATTAATAGTTACAACAAGTTATGACAAGAATAATAATATTACGTTGCTCTACTTTAAAAAGAAAATTAGGGAAACTAGACAAGAAATATTGACTAACCAAAGTCAAGCAGACTTAAACATAAAGCATTACTATAAAAGACTTTGATAAAAATACATTTTTCCAGAATCATAATAAATGGAAAATTTATTTAAATTCTGAAAAGCGGTATTAAAAAGAAACCACTGATTTTGAAAAATTCAGAAGTCTTACATAATTTATACTGAAAAGCAAATTGCATTATTAATCATTAAAAAAAGCATTTTTTATTTGAGTATAGAAGATTTCTTATATTTGCATCTCGATTGTCTCAGATAAGAGTAGCATAAATTGTTACACCAAAAATAATAAGATTTCCTTATCAAATACTTATGTTTTTAGCTCCTTATGTCATGAAAGACGCAAGAAAATCTCTATCAAATGCTTCTGATTTAGCTCCTTATGTCATGAAAGACGCAAGAAAATCCCTATCAAAATTCTGATTTAGCTCCTTATGTCATGAAAGACGCGAAGCTTCAAATGCTTCTGTTTAGCTCCTTATGTAATGAAAGACGCAAGAAATCTCTATCAAATGCTTCTGATTTAGCTCCTTATGTCATGAAAGAGCAAAAATAATCCCTATCAAATGCTTCGATTTAGCTCCTTATGTCATGAAAGACGCAAGAAAATCTCTATCAAATGATTCTGATTTAGCTCCTTAAAAACATGAAAATCTCTATCAAATGATTCTGATTTAGCTCCTTAAAGTCATGAAAAGACGCAAAAATCCCTATCAAATGCTTCTGCTTTCATGAAAATATCAAATGATTCTGATTTAGCTCCTTATGTCATGAAAGACGCAAGAAAATCTCTATCAATGATTCTGATTTAGCTCCTTATGATCATGAAAGACGCAAGAAAATCCCTATCAAATGATTCTGATTTAGCTCCTTAAAATCATGAAAGACACAAGAAAATCCCTATCAAATGATTCTGATTTAGCTCCTTATTCATGAAAGTCTTATCAAATCAAGAATTCTGATTTAGCTCCGCCGAAAAAAAATCTCTATCAAATGCTTCTACTTTAGCTCCTTATGTCATGAAGACGCAAGAAAATCTTTATCAAAATGATTCTGATTCAGCTCCTTAATGTCATGAAAGACGCAATAAAATCTTTATCAAAAGCTTCTGATTTAGCTCCTTCTGTCATGAAAGACGCAAGAAAATCTTTATCAAAGCTTTTGATTTAGCTCCTTATGTCATGAAAGACACAAGAAAATCCTATAAAATGATTCTGATTTAGCTCCTCAAAAATTTAAATGAGTTTTACAGATGAAATTGTATACTAAAGTTAAATACAATTACATTAAATTAAATCTTGCGAGTGTGTGAAAACAGATTGGCGTATAGTGCGCTTTTGTAAGTATATAAACAAAATATAAAAGAGATACTTGAAGAAAATTGACTGGGAAAAGTTGTATTTTTTCCGGGGTTGTAATCTTTTAGATTACTTTATATACCCTTGAGAACAGAGTTGATGTTAACTTGAAATGAAGTTGTTTTGTGGCCGGGAAAGTTGGTCGTAATTCAAATTGAAATGACAACGGAAAAAGTTTTTGAAGATTTAGATTAATGTGGATTTAGCGGGATTTGTTTGATTTGTTACTTCTTTTACGGAGTACTTAGACAAATCAAAAATAAGGTTTAAAAGGAACAAAAAAAATCGGAAAACGGGGTACCTCGGACCTTTTTCTTACCATATTGGATTCGCTAGGCTCCAATGTAGCGGATTTATTGGCTTAAAATCCGTTTAAGGTTAATAGAAGTTGTTCAAATCAATTTTTTGGGGGGGGGGAGGTGGGGCGGCACCTTTTAAAAAATATGAGATGGGGGATTAAATAAATTTAAACGTATGAAAATAGGAATATAAAAATAATTAAATGACGTCAATTTCTTGAGATAAAATGTCACACTTTAGAAAGTTAAATGCTATGTTTCTCCTCACGATAATTACCTGCCTCGGCTTTGCCTCAAGAGTTAAGTCAAATTAATGTTAAACAGATTAATTAGCCGGCTTCGCCTTGGGAGTTAAATGCTCTATACTAACTTCTCAGGAAAATAACAGCATTCTTTTCACACTTAGTGTATAAATAACTATTTCAGACTTATCATTCTGACCCTCTAAATCTATTGGATATTTGTTAATCTACATATGAAATATCTTATACAATGTATTATTGGTAGACAAGGATTTATCAGAGAGAGAGACATTGAAAAATTTACACTTCTTAAAGCTATCTCTACTTCTTCTAGGGTAGCATTAAGCTTTCTATCCTAGGGAGTTTTCCTTAGGCTGCCTAGGGGCATTTCTTTCATAGGGTTGCACCCTTCTTCCGGTATTTCCGAGGGGATGTTCCAGGAAGTCCTTTTTTACTAATGACTGGATTATCCACACTGGAAACTTACTTAAGTGGCTTTTCTTTTGTGAAATATAGTTTTACTCTTATTATTTAAGAAGCTTGAGAAAATTGATTAAAAAGTGCACACCAGCTTTTTTGCGAGTTTTCGTCAGAAATTTAACAAAATTAATGTTACAACAATTTCTGACGTAAAACTATGTTGTAAAATTGATTGTGTTAAAATTCGTTGAAAAAATAACAAAATACACATTAGTAATATTATGCTGGTAGGCAGCAAAATAGAATTTGACAAACGAGTTTTATAAATTAGCCTATGAGGCAAAGCGAAGGCAAGCTATGGGAATTTCTAGCCGATGCTTTTTTTAAAATATACCACATGAAATATGCGACGAAACAAGCAATACAAATTAGACGATTCATTATCAGCTGGTAAACAAATAAAAACAATAAATATCAGTGTTGCCAATATTTCATTTAAAATTATATTAATTTGGTATATTTTTTTTAAACAAGCTCTTTATTGGCAAAAGTAATTTGGTATTTTAGAAATATGATTAATACTTGAAGTTGTATCCTATTTTTCAGTAATAATAAATAGAAAATATTATTTCTCCCATCTAGAAGAAAAATCTTGTACGTACCACGTGAGAAAACAATAATTTCGCCCTTCTTTATTTTCCTTTCTCGGCTATGCCACGGGAGTAAACTCGCTGGTTCCCTCGGCTCCGCCTCAGGAACCATTCCTATAAAAAACCTCGGCTCCGCCTCAGGAACCATTCCTATAAAAACCTCGGCTACGCCTCTGGGTTTCAAAATAATGGTTCCCTCGGCTTGCGCCTCAGGTCCCAACGCAAGTAATGGCTCTGTTTCCTACCTTGGTAAATAACTATATAAACAATAATCATGTTTACCAGAAGAAAACACTGTAATATACCTAATAATCTCGCAACAGCGTCATTCACAGCCAAGATTTTCTACTTGAATTTTTCAAAAAACCTTTCTCAGATTTATTTCCCCGTATTTCTTTTTGTTATGCAAATCCGCTGACTTTATTTTGTTGTCAACCCAGGTTTTTCCTGATGGATAAGTATCTGTTCTTTATTTCAATCAAACTGTTATTTCTTTAAACGGCTTTTCTAAACTTTTTCACTTATAAAACATCGGGCGCGGGGTACCTCGGAACTTTTCCTTACCTTAGGATTCACTACTCTCATCTTCTACAACTTCCGAAATTTTGGCACAAAAATATTAAACATCCGATTTTCAGCGAATTCTTAAAAAAATGAGCTTATTGGGATCATGGGATGGGGGAAAGGGGTGGGGGTTGATTTTTTGGAAGGGACTCACTCATAAAAAAATCCCTTGGTATTTTCCTGGTTCAGCATGACAGGACGTTGGAAAACAAATAATAACTCAGCTTTATTGCCGTATACTATCTCCGGAGTTTTATTGAAAAAAATCAAATCATACAAAATAAGATAAATTCTGAAGTAATTAAATATTTTTATTTATACTGTAGGTATATATTACTTTTCTTCCCCATATATACCGTAGGTATATATATATATATATATATATATATATATATATATATAATATATATATATATATATATATATATATATATATATTATGCTAAAAGTAAAATTGATCTTAAAGGAAATTATATTCGAGACTATGCATAAGTTAAAGCTATTAGGATAATCTGTTTACTTTCTTCCTTGTTGCGAGTTAAAGTAAGTTTTCTTTCTTTTAGTGTAAACATAATTATTCTTTTAGGTTTATTCCAAATCCTGACAAATCCTTTTTTTAAAAGTCGGAATCGCATGGGACTGTTTCGAGTCGAGGCGCAACTACTTCGAACTTTTTTATCTTACAACTTAAAAACCTAGTTTTTATTTAATAGATAAATAAATAGTCTCTTTACTAAATAGTATATTAATAAATTTACTTGAGAGTTAACTTTCTGCAGCATCCGGCCATCATCAGTCATTCTCTGGAGTGCTAAGAACGATCGTTAGTAACGATCACATTCAAATTTTTAATTTGTACTAAAATTAATTGGAAAGTGATCTTTCTTAGCAATCCAGAGAATGACTGATGATGGCCCGAGTTAACGCTCGAGTTAAATTTGTTAAAATATTATTTAGTAAAGAGACTATTTCTCTATCTATTATTGGGTTATAATTAATATTATTATTAATGATTGGGGTTGGAGTCGAGGATAGACCCCATTTGCACTGCGATTGGAAGTCTATTGTACAATCCCCTCAATTGGTCCAGGTCAGAATAATCCTTTTCCCCCGACTAGGTCTAGGATCTTTTTGACCAGTGATTCATTGGTAGAGTCAAACTTAGTGAGAATGCTGCTACCAAAGTTGGAGAACCTTTGAAAGGCTAGGGCTTCACATCTCAGAAGTATGAGAGAGGCAGTTTCGGTTTCCGATTCACAAACCCTACACACTTTGGGTTACTCAGTTACTCCACAGAGCAGCTATTTATATTATTACTTTTTGTCTACTATTCTTTTCTGCTCGTAGATTATGAGTCCACTGATGGTGGCATTTATCCGGAACCAGTCCAGGGATGTTCTTACCCAACATCAAGTTTTGACAGTACCTGATTCTTGAGTACTGTTCAACATTAAGCTAGAACTGAAATGTAAACCAAGAAAGAAAGCATTCCAAGAGTAATTCACCCAGTTAGCGGACCATCACAAACCACGCGAGCTACTCCATAAGCGATTTTTCCCAAAATAAATTCGCTTAAGACAATCTTGCTTACACAATAGGCATTGAAATCTCATACAATTAGGAAATTCGAAAAAGAGCCAACATGCAAAATTACGCATGCATATGGCTCTGTAATTTACATTAAAACACCCTCTCATTGAATCTACAACCAATGACTTAAATCTATTCTATTATATTCCCATATATCATGCCTCCCTCCAGTCCTAAACCCCATTTCCTTACGCCATGAATAAATTAAACAAAACATATTTATTGAGCAGTTAATCAGACCACATAAAATTCTCCTTATAAAATATTTCTCTATTCACCAATTTCAAACCAACCATATGTGTTTAATGTAATGCCATTTCATTTCAGCGATTTTTTAGAAATCGCTAATAAATGGGAAATGAAACCTATGGGAGGAGTTGGACTCAAGAGTGTGTCAGAAATCTATTTAAGACATCTATAATCAACATAAAGACAAGAGCCGCTCCGCATAGTCGGCGCTAGAAGCGGTTTCGCGGCCAGATGGTTGTCGTACTTTATAAGATATAGTGAGGGCACGTGTTGTTTCTAGTTTTACTAGACTATATGAATCAGTGAAAATAAAAATGATTGCTTAAAAAAGCATGAGAGGAAACCATATAAATCCACGGCTCTTCTGTCTAGATTAGATGAAATATACCTACACTTGAAATTAAAAGGAGTAGAACACTATCTTAGGGAGCTGGCAAAAAGGACCCAACAACGTGGCCTACTTGCCTGGTAGTTACTACCACCTCCCCCCCCGCCATATTACTTACTCGCACTAAAAACTAAAAATCCATAACCGAGATTTCAACAGAATTATCGATTTAAATGTTTTTATATGGTGAGAAAAATTTGCGAGATACCTCGTGCCCGCAATTATCAAAAAACCCAACAAATAAATATACTGCAAAGGCCATAAATAAGTTTTTTACAATATCTTTTATGACATAGTAAACAATTTAAACTATAAATCAACTACAAGGGATTTAAAAAGGGTGGTTTTGGAACAGAATGTTTTAACAATGTGGGGGAAATACGAAAAATAATCAAACACAGCTTTAAAAAAAGGTAAGAAAGAGAATTATGAATAAATTTGCCAAAAGAGACTAAAACAGTTTTATTTATTGCTTCTAAAACCAGATATATGAAAATAGGCACAATTAAAACAATCATCCCATTAGCGAATTGTTTAATAGGAAATTCGTTTAAAGATAAAGGGTGGTTAAAGATATGTATGAATTACGTACGTTGATGTTGCGATAAATTTAAATTTCATCTTTGATGTTAATTTTCTTCATTTATACCAAAGGTATATAGGAAAAGTATTGTGTTTGCAAAAAGATGAAATTGGGATATCACCGGAATTATTAGTTTCACGTAATAATTGAGTAGTTTTTATCATGTTGTCTGTCTGTGTGTGCGTGTATGTTTGAGTGTGTGTCTGTTATCATCATAGTTCCCAGTGTATTAATGCTAGAAACAACTTTGTAAAAATCAGTGCCTGGATGGGTGACCGCGGGAAATGAAAGGAATTATTTTACCATCTGAGGATAAGCGAAGCAAGTTCGAGGACGGGTAGCCAAATAAGTTGAACGTCTTGTACTCTAAGGACGAGCGTAGCGAATCCGATGTGGGGAAGATGAGCGTAGCGAATCTGATGTTATGAGGAAAAGTCCCGAGGTACCCCGTACCCGATATTTGTTTTTGTTTACTTTCTGGTAAAATTCTTATTAAGAAGAATAGTGTCAACATTAGAAAGCGTCGAAGAAACTAATCTCTCTTTATATAATCAGTAAAGATAATAAGATAATAGCTATTAGTACTGAATAGGATACAATATATCAGTAAAGCTGATATGATAATAGTTAGTAGTACTGAATAGGATACTATATTATCAGTAAAGATAATAAGATAATAGCTAGTAGTACTGAATAGGATACTATATTATCAGTAAAGCTAATACGATAATAGCTAGTAGTACTGGATAGGATACTATATTATCAGTAAAGCTAATAAGATAATAGCTAGTAGTACTGAATAGGATACTATATTATCAGTAAAGCTAATACGATAATAGCTAGTAGTTCTGAATAGGATACTATACTATCAGTAAAGTAATAAGAAAATAGCTAGTAGTTCTGAATAGGATACTATACTATCAGTAAAGCTAATAAGAATAATAGCTATAGTACAGAATAGGTACTATCTATCAGTAAAGCTAATAAAGATAATAGTAATAGTACTAAATAGGATACTATATTATCAGTAAAGCTAATAAGATAATAGCTAGTAGTACTGAATAGGATACTATATTATCAGTAAAGCTAATACGATAATAGCTAGTAGTACTGGATAGATACTATACTATCAGTACTACATAAGACAGTGTACTGACTTAGAGATCAGTACAGCGTACTTCAAGATGATTTTATAGTATTATAAAAACAAGTCCCTATAAAAAATAGTTATCTGTAATAGCAAAGCGGATAATGTCTTTCAGATCAAATTGAAGACATACTGAGTCAATCCAACTTAAAATCAAAAAACATAAATAGACTGTGTACTAAAACATACCGACTACCAAAATATTCAAAATCCAATCATAAATACAAATGTGCCATACCGAACTTATTCAATAAAATATAGATTCAAACATATCCGAGAAACAAAACATAAATTCACTCGTATAAAATTTAATTTATTGTCCCCGATAAGATTAACCGCAAAAATTCAATAATAACCTAATGGAAAACCAGTTCCCTAATATATTAGTAATAAAATACAAATGAATTCTAATTGGGAAACCTTTTGTAACCGAAATCGTTATCAGTTTTATTTTTCTTTTGGAAAAACCACCAAATTAAATACAGATTTTGATTTATGATATAAAACTTGGTCGGGGAAGGTTGGGCTCTTTATTTTTTTAGAGAGGGCAGGATTTTTTT
This sequence comes from Microvelia longipes, assembly GCA_018340805.1. Lineage (NCBI taxonomy): Eukaryota > Metazoa > Arthropoda > Insecta > Hemiptera > Veliidae > Microvelia > Microvelia longipes. Next base: position 132,515 of record JACMZG010000042.1, on the reverse strand, counting down.
GTTGTTGTTTTAGAGAGAGATATGTTTTTAGTAAAGATATTAGTACGGGACTGAGTAGTTTTTATATGGACAGAATGGTCCGCAGCAAGGCATCCCACAGCTCCCCTGCTTTTTAACCCTTTTCCATTAAATATTCCTCTGGGTGTGGTTAAAACATTAACCTTACCGATATATTTTAGATCAAAAATTTTCAACCGTCATACAAATTATTAACATTTTATTTTAACAGAATACTATGGGAAATTATTAAAAAATAATAAAATACGGGCCGAAGGAGAAAAAAGTACAAAAAGACGAACCAATTTATCCCCCTGTGTTTAACCAATTTACTTAGTATTAACCAGTTAACGTACATGGTAAAACCCTTCCTTAAAGTTAAACCAAAGCAGTGTATTCATCTCAAGGAAAATGTAATTTATTTTTAATATTGGGTATAGGGGACCTCGGAATTTTTCCTTATAGTCCAAGAGCCAGATCTAAAAAAATGTGACTCATTTTTGTACTACTCCAAACCAAAGTTTCTGAAAATATGCCTTAAATTATGAAGGAAAAGCATAGTCTGCCTATCTAGAGTAGAGCCCTTCATATGAATGCGCTCTCTCAAAATATTATAAATCGCACAAATTCCCGTTTTCTTGCAATAAGTGGTTTCCTGTAGGTCGTGTGCAAAACATGAAGAGAACATTTTTTAAAGCTGATAAAATTTGCTATAAAAAAGTGTTTTTTCGTCCAAACCGTATAACTACAACTATAGTTATGCCATTTGTTAACTGCCAAAAAATGCACAAAGCCAAATTTTTTCAATGAAATTCGCTGACTTTAACCATTTTTTTGTTGATTTTGAAAGAGCCATAACTTTGGTTGTAGTCATCTAATTTTTGATGATTAAACTCTCGTTTTATAGAACACTTTATCACCTTAAAAAATTCTCTTCAGGTTTTGCACGCAACCCACAGGGAACCACTTATTTTAAGGAAACTGAAATGTGTTTCGATTTTATAATATTTTGAGCATGCGCATCATATGAAGGGCTCTACTCTGGATAGGCAGACTATGTTTTTTATTCATAATTTAAGGTATATTTTCAGAAAAATTTGGTTTGAAGTAGTACAAAATGAGTCACATTTTTTTTAGGTCCGGCTCTTGCACTATTTTGACATCGGATTCGCTACGCTTATTCTCCCTACATCCAACCCGCTTTGCTCGTCCTCAGAATATACAAGTCGTTAAATTTAGACAGCAACACCTCTTTCGCTCGTCCTGAGATAATATACAAATCCGTTTCATTCACCCATCCAGGCAATGAACACGCTCAATGCTGCTTCAATTTCGTGATCAACTCATGGATATACTTGTTTTGAAATAAAACTAAGAGTAATTATTTATTACGTAAATACACTTGTACCGAGTAAATACAATTAGTCTTATAGAAAGTTATGTGCGTACCAAATCTTAAATTAAGAAGTTTATGTGCGTACCAAATCTTAAATTAGTCTATAGAAAGTTATGTGCGTACAAATCTTAAATTAGTCTTATAGAAAGTTATGTGCGTACCAAATCTTAATTAGTCTTATAGAAGTTATGTGCGTACCAAATCTTAAATTAGTCTTATAGAAAGTTATATGCGTGCAGATCTTAAATTGGTCGGAACATTTATCCGAGTTATATATGATTTTTAGAAATTTTTTGCTGATACGATGATAACAGACACTCACACTACTGAGGAGGTCTTAAACACCAGAAACGGATAATTTCGGTGTCATCCCGGTTTCGGATTTTTTTGCTAACACATACTTTTCCCATATACCTACGATATAAAATGAGGAAAGTAAAAAAAAATTTGAGTGCTGAGATTTTCTAGCCTTTTGTTAAGCTTTCTCTCCGGACACAAAGAAAAGCTCGAAGTAAAAATCCTACTAAATTAAATTAAGCACTTAATCTAACTATTATTGAATTTCCTTCGTTTCCTTTTAAACCTTCTGATGTCAAGTTTATTTTTTACCTCTAAGAAGGATTTTTTTGTCTTTAAAAGTACTAGTTTATTTACTAAGTTGAGCTTTATGGTGTTGAATGTACTTATGTCATTAATTATTTACGAATAATTTTAATTTTTTTTAAATTTATTTCGGACGTCTGAAAAATTGAGTACCTGAAATATTTGTTTATTAAATTATTGCTTTCAAACTAATGAGGAACTTAAACAAGTGTTGTGAATCTTGAAATAGTTTTAGTGTCATAGAGGAATTAAGGAGTAAGGAAAGAAACTTTCAAGTTGAGTGAACTTATTGTTAAAGTCCTCTTTTTGGAAATCCTTTAAGTCTGAGATAACAAAGGGTAGAATTCTTTGACACTCCTTGTCCAATTTCCTGAGATGCTTGGGAAAACTTCTTTTTGACTCCAAATCCGAAAATATCTTCTCTTCTAAGACTTTCCCCTTGGTGTGGGTCCTTTAAAATCAAAACGAGACCCCCCTGTGACACATCCTAGTAAAATCTTACATCGACCCCTCTCGGTGATAAACCTTTCTAGGGGGTGTTTAGGAGGTATCAGAAAAACGATGAAACCTACTCACAGCATCTTATCTCAGGTGGCTTTAAATGTCCAGTACAAGTCTTCTTCTTGAAGTCCCCTTTCAATATTTTCCATTCTACTCGATGATAACTCTTCTTCAGATTTGTAGGTGTTAAGAAAGTTGTATGCCAACCGATAAACATAACCGAAGTATCGCTCTCTGCACTACAACAAACAGTTGCAGCCGCTCTTGACGAATTATTTTGTGTTATAGCATTAGTGTTTTAAACACTAAACAATGTTTAAATTTTTTGTGTGGAATAAGTGGCCAGAATCTAAAATCTTTCGTATAGAAGGGCGCGAGATAGACTCTTTTTCTCCATACAGATTTCGTTTTTATTTAGTTTATCTTACATGCTACTTTTTTGACTGGCCTTACGAAAACTACCCAAATGTCCCCTACAGCTACGTTTCTCCCTTTTAGGTCCCTTATTGATTCATTCCTTTTTAAGGACAGAAATCATTTTACCTTTTTTTGTGAAATCTATTTTTCGAATCAAGATTTCACGTTAAAGGCTTCTAAGATTTTTTTAGAAGGACTTTTTCTAGGCTTTAGGATTTTTCCCACTATTATTTTTAGATATCAGCATAGATTTTATCACTTAGTTCAGTCCTTCTTAAGCATTGATTCCAGTTTTTATCGTTATCTGGTAAAGCATGTATTTATGTACTTACTAACAATGTAAGTAAAAGAGTATTTGCATTTTTCCAAAATTTTTTGGCTCATAAAGTGATTAAATATGTTTAAAAAAATATATTAAGCTGTAAAAAAATATTTTATTTAATTTTAAATAGTCGAAATAAGCATTTAAGAAAAGGAGAGGGGGAATGGGTGAGAGAGTGGGGTGAAAACGGAACGTTCTAAAGGTTGGGTCGTTTAACGAACAGATGGGAGTTTTAGTTAGAAATATCGTAAGGTCAACAGTTGCTTACAGTTTAATAGAATGTAAAGAAAGATTAAAACAAAAAATTCCGAGTTCCAGGCAATACAATGCCTAAGGAACGTGATGACTACAGCTGTCAGTATCATCTTGTTGACAGTATAGAATAAACTCTTATGAGTGTTGCTCTAGTGAATATTGTACTACACGGCGGTATTTTACGTTTGACGTCACACACCAGTCGAGGCCGTTTTTACGCCAAAACAACATGTTTAAATATATATTTTTTTTTTTGCTGTACCCACAAAAGTATAAGTTCTTTCATTCCAATATTTTACAGGTTGTTCTTTTATTTGTCGTACTTAAAGATAATGCAATAAAAAAAATAGTGCAAATACTTTATTAGTGAGTAGTTAAAAATTAAAAATGGATTGAAAATGGATAAAATTAAATTGGCATTTTAAGAAGAAGTTAAATGTTTTTCGTCAGCGATTACTTAAAGCTGTTAATCTTTATAATATCACCCAAATTTATAGATACTTTAAATTAACTTACATTCGGAATTCATTTAAACACAATTAATCAGCAACTTACCTAAAACAAAAATAAGACATTTACGTTAAAAATAAATTTATCATAAATAATTTGTATTACAATGCACCGTACCATAAAAACACGAGACCTCTTTAGCTACGCGGCGTCAGCGCAGGGAGCCGCTTCGCAGCCTTTTAGTTCGTCATATTACAGTTTTATATAAGTGGCAAACTACCACGATATAAGCGAATTTTTAAATGTATTAATGAAAAAACTTGATTTGTTTACATTATGTCAATTAATGACATTGTTTTATTTGACATATATATGTCAATCAATAAAACTAGAACTAATACTGATGACACAATGAAACTTTGTATTTAAAAAAGCTTTTTAAACCTTATAATTCTTCCTATCTCTTCAGTAGCTAGAAAACTTCCTTTCTAACAAGACCGGGAAAGACGAATGTCGAAAATTTACTCCATAACACCTTTACTTTCAACCCCTGTAAGTTGTTACCATAACTTACAAGGTTATAATATATATATATATATATATATATAATATATATATATATATATATATATATATATATATATATATATATGTGACCAGACTCTGTGAGTCCATCTGTTTTTCTTCGTGTGTTATGTGTTTGTTTTTCACCATCTGTTATTACCTCTTCGCTCTTCTGACATCTTTTATCTTTGTTATTGTCATCTTTAATCTTTTGTTTGTGTCAACGTCCTCACTCTATCATCTGCATCCGATTAGTTTTACTTCTACCTTTATTCCAAGTCTGCCTATTTTTGCAATAGCGGTATCACTATGATCTTCACATATCCTCAATCTCAGATCTTCAAACTTTGCAGCTAAAGACTCTGACGAGGTGAGCGTTTGTGTACACGCTAAAGGATCCTTTTTAAACTCCCGTTAAGTCAAGGCCCGGTCGCAAGTCCGTGGGTCAGAGCACACTCTTTTATCGTCTGCAGCTTCTATCTACTTTCAACTGGTCTCCATAGCCATCGCCTTACCGGTTTTAAGAAGAACTCTTCGGTAGCTGATCTTCGTGTATCGTCCATGCTTTCAGTTTCTAAGTGTTTTTGTATATATTTTTGTCTTTATGTATAGAGTATATATATATATATATATATATATATATATATATATATATATATATATATATATATATATATATATATATATATATATATATATATATATATATATATAGTTTAAAGAGTACTCAATCTTTAAACTAAAAATGCTGTTCAGCAATAAAGAGCAAGCAATTTGTCTTCCCAAATGGGCATCTTTTATTAAACACAAGTACACAATCCAATGGGGATATCAATTCTATCTTACGGCCTAAAAGGGCAGACATCGGAATGTTTATGACGTTTAGGATATTAGCTTAAAGAATGAGGAAGAGTCAGAAGAGGGACATTTAGGACTTCTTTGTAGGAGAAGGGCTTCTTTTGAAGGGAGGAGAAAGCGTCTGTGGGAGAGGAGGCCCTTTCAGGGGGGATGGATTGTTAATAATATCGTCTCGCATTGTTCGAGAGGGTCCGAAAGGCAAACACGAAACAAGTAATGGCTTATCCAGATCTTAATAATCCTAACATCATATCACATATCCCTTTATAGTGTGGTTGAAGGGATTAGCAATACCACATCAAGATTGGTAATAAAAAACCACTTCTATAAATATACTTTATTGAAAGAAAAGGTTTTACGTTTTAAGAGTCTTATACTCAATAACAGGTCTGCATTAAAATCTTTATCTACAATTTACCGTCAGACACTCAAATCGTATTTTACAAATAACTGTCCAACACTTAAATCGTAATGTACAATTTACGGTCCGACACTAAAATCGTATTCTACAATTTACTGAACGACACTAAAATCGTATTTCAAAATTTACTGTCCGACACTCAAATAGTATTTGACAAATAACTGTCCAACACTAAAATCGTATTGTACAATTTACGGTCCGATACTCAAGTCGTATATTAAAATTTTCCGTCAGACACTCAATCGTATTTTACAAATAACAGTCCGATATTTTTTCGTAGCAATTACCAAAATTGTATTATTATGTTACAACTTTTAAAAAGTTTTAAATGACAGTTTCGAACATTCTTTAAAGTCAGATAGAATTGGATTATATCCAACATCACCATATTACGGTAATTTTTTCACATATGTACCAATACCACCATATTACGGTAATTTTCCACATACCAATAACACCATATTACAGTAATTTTCCACATACCAATACCACCATATTACGGTATTTCCACATACCAATAACACCATATTACGTAATTTTCCACATACCAATAACACCATATTTACGGTAATTTTCCACTACCAATAACACCATATTACGGTAATTTTCACATATCATACCACCATATTCAGTAATTTTCATATTACGGTAATTTTCACATACCAATAACACCATATTACGGTAATTTTCCACATACCAATAACACCATTTACAATTTTCCACATACCAATAACACATATTACGATAATTTTCCATATACCATTACCACCATATTACAGTTATTTTTCACATACCATCACCACCATATTACATAATTTTCCACATACATTACCACCATATTACAAAGTTAAATACTTTGGTTCCCTCGGCTAACCCCTTAGAAACCAACTAATTGCTCAGGGAAAAATACCATTCTTTACTCCCTTCTTTACAGGTGCATATATAACTATTTTATACAACTGCTGACATTATAAATAAAAAGTGAAAATGGTATTAAATTATGGTATCAAAACTGATGACTGTTTATCATATTTAGGTATCAGTAGTCACCAAAAAGAGGTAAACTCACTTGATTCGACTCAGGGTAGAGAACATTTTGGCAAGACTAGAACAATGGTTATCCCAGCATTCTAGAGCTAGAACCACATTTTAGCAAGTCTAGAACCATATTTATCCCTACATTCTATAGGATTTAATCAGTACCGTTCCACTCTGTAAACCCAAGTTGACTTTCACGTACCATCTTCGACCACAGCTACAAATTTAATATTACATCAACGTCAATCATAGAGGATATTTCAGTAGATAGGCTCCCTCAATATCCCTTTACACGGCCGCTATATCGATATCAATAACTCAATAAAACCCTGTACGGTATGTTCTTCCACTTGAGTAAGAATTTTCAAGGTACTTCCCACTTTATTACTTTTGACATATCTAGTTGCTTTTACTTCTTTGTTCTTTCCCTTGGTATTTTCCTGCTTCAGCATGACAGGACGTTGGAAAACAAATAATAACTCAGCTTTATTGCCGTATACTATCTCCGGACTTTTATTGAAAAAATAAAAACTTACAAAATAAGATAAATTCTAAGGTAATTAAATATCTTTTCAAATATAGCGCTCATTTTCTCATATATAGCATGGGTATAATATATATATATATATATATTATATTATATATATATATATATATATATATATATATATATATATAATATATATGTATGTATGTATGTATGTATGTATGTGCTTTATATTGTGACTTTTTCATCTTTTAACTTTTATCATGTTTATTAGTTTGTACCTTCAATGTTTTTAACTTTTACTTTGGTTTTTAATTCATGGTTTTTTATGACAAATTATTTTTAATTCAATGAACATAGTTTTTATATTTTTTAACCTTTTATTTTAAATTTTGCATGGCTCTCCTGGCAGAAGAAGACCGGGGGTGGTCTCCTAGTAGATGAAGACTGTGATTATTTCGTAACTAAAATGTTTTATTTTATTTAATAGAATTATTTATATTTTTAAGTTCTTATTTCTTGATTTATTTATTATTTTTTTTTGTTATTGCTCATTCTATTTAATTTATCTATTTGCATTTTACTATCTAAATAGATTGATATTTTCTTGTGTTGCAAAGGGCCCTGATGAAGAATTTGTAGTTAAATTCGAAACGTTGGCAAAAATAATATATAGTTTTCATGTAAAGCTGTGTTTTTATTCATAACCTTATCCCGAGATTGGTGGAGACGCGTATATATATATATATATATATATATATATATATATATATATATATATATATTACTTTCCTGCCTTTATATATTTATTCTTCACTGTATTCACGCTTCTTCATTTTCTTAATCAATTGTTTTATTCACTTTCTTTAAGTAACTTTTTTTTTCTTTTTTCATTATTACAATTTTTTAATTACATTTCTTTGCTTCTTTACTTAAATCTTTTTTCCAATCTTAATTTAAAGAAATAAAAAAGCGAGAAGAAAAAAAAAGAACTTTTTAATTTAGTTTTAAGGACAATCCTACAATACCGATTCTTAAAAAACTTCCATTGCAAAAAAAAATAAATACAAAAATACCTCGGAACTTTTTCTCGTCACAACGCATTATCTACGGTCATCCTCCATACTAGAGGTGGCATAGATTATCTCAATACATTGAGAAACTTGAAAAAACCTTCTGTGTAACCTCATTGAAACCTCCTCTAAGAGTGAGTTAAGGTTATAATAAATCAATCGATGTCTGCATTTCATTTAGTATTTTGTGTTTAGTTTTGTATTATAACCATTCTACAATTTAAGTTATGTTTATTTTGTACTGTTTACATGAATATGTTAATAGTCGAGGGTGTTAAGGTTACCTTTTCGGTGTTTCAAAATTCAGCAAATAGAGTCCACCTCTAATTATAATATCTATATGAAAAACACATAAATAACTTTAGAATTAATAAAATTCTAAAAAAATAGAAATACCAATCCTTATTTACCCATATTTTTAAACTTTTAATTACATTTTATTTAAAAAAATAAAGTGTCGAAATCAGGATTCGAACCGGCAAACCCTAAAGTAAAAAAGTCATTAATATTCAACTACCTATAAACAAAAAGAAACCCTCACTTTAAAGAAATCGTATTCGAAATATCCTGTGAATCACAATCATGTTCAGGAAAATTAAAATCCATATATATGTTCACCAATAAAATAGTGTTAAATAAAAAATATTTGTAATTGTTTTCTAATTTTAATAGCCACATAGACAACTATTTTCAAAATAGCAGATAAAAGTTTTTTAGAAAAAGTATTTATTTAAAATTGTGTAAATTATTAACAAAAAAGTTTCAAAAACTTAGAAATTGTAGGAACTTTAAGCAGAACCAGTGGCAAGAAAAATCACCAAACAAGGGGATTTTTATTGGTAAAAAATTACAATAAGAAGAGAATTTCCATGAATAAAACATAACATAATATTAAAAATCTTTTTTCTTGAGGCCCGGAAACGTTTTTCTTCGAATGCTTAGGGTTTCCGAAAGTAATGAGATTTCAGTAAAAACAATATAAGGGAAGTCGCGGGAAATGAAAATGTTGTCGTACCCCAGAGTCCCAATGGCACACAATTCTTTTTTAATAACTTTATTAACCCTGTTTCTTGAGCCCTTTTTTAAGGGGGAGGGGTTTTATTTTTTAGCTTTTTTTATTTTCTTTTATGTTGACACTTAAAGGTATAAATTAAGGTTTAAAACGCTGCTATAAGGCCTCGGGGCTTCGCTCCCAGAGCGTTGAACTATCAAAAGTAAAAAATACCAACACTTAGGACAATTGAATCAGCTACCGTCGATACTTGCTGTTGGATAAGAATATCCTGGACCGGTTTCGGCATAACAGCCATCATCAGCCAAACTCGAGCCAATCTGAAGATCGTCAGACGTCGTGCTCATTGAAACTAAAAGTTATTCACTGATATAACTTTATTAGTTGAGAGCTCCAGTGTAGCCCCGTTTGCTGATAATGGCATTATGCCAAAACCGGTCCAGGGATATTCATATCCAACAGCAAGTATCAACGGTATCTGATTTTTCAACTTGCTGTAAATACAACCTTTTTTATTTTAACTTAAGACAACCTGTGCAATTCGGAAATATTTACTGTATGAAATCATTAATGTTCATTAATGAAGTAAGTACCAAGTTTTATCAAACGGTATGTAAGGAGGGCTTTATCGTCGGCAAAGGGATGGATGTTTAAGAATGTCGTGTGTGTAGAAAGAGTACAAAATTGGACCTGTTGCTTGACTCCTACGCTGACAGGATAGATTGTATGATGACTATAAGCTGACACGAAAGTCTCTGTCTGAGAGGAAGGACATTAGGATAAGATAGTAAGTAAAAAGGAAGGACATCCTTGAGTTTCCATAGTAAGCCAGCAGCCAGACTCAAAGGTCTGAGTCTCATCTAGAAAGACTGCTGAGCAATACGTTTTCCTCTCAAGAAAGGAGCCAATGACATCAACAAATCGATGAAATTGTTGAATAGTGGAATCCTGGGATCTAAATTCATCATTAGTGATTGTTTTAAGGACTTTACCCACGAAAGGAAGGAGGATGATTGGTCGATAGGATGAGGAGAGATGGACTTTTGAAGGGGTTTGGGATCATTATAACTATTGCGTATTTCCATTGGGAAAATGAGTGGGTTTAATGACGAAGTTTTTTAAATCCTTTAATAATAATAAAAAATAAAAATTTATTTTTTACGATATACTAAGTTTCATTTAAATAACTAGTATATAATACGGTTTTACATCAGTAAAAATTTGAAAATAAAAGTTATTTATGATGTCTGAGGAAGCGATTCCAAATGCTTTGAAAAATTCAAGGTTGATTTCCATCAAGAAATAGCTTAAGAGATTTTTTTCATATTCTGGGGCAAGCGATGCGATTTAATCAAGTAGCGTCTGATAAAGTGAGTGAAAAGTTACGAGGTACCTTGCACCCGATTTCTTTAAACATTTTCTTTATAATAGGGGAGTTTGGTTCCATCCTGGTGTTAATTACAAAAATGATTATTTTAAAACACAATATTAATAACTTTTGGAAGAAGAAAAAGTTGGAAGAACATACTCGAGAGTAAAACGTGACTGTGCACACCCAAATCAAGTAGACAACGTATTCATAATGAACTTTAAAAAAGCCTTAATTAAGTACACCCTATGTAATTCTGTTTTCTTAAAGACTCACTTGGAAACAAGGAGTTTACGAATCGACAACTCGAGAGATTCAGAAGGGTCTGCAAGGTATAACTGAAGAGCTGGCTATAGCTCTACGGTTCATTATAAGGGGTTTTATGAGGCGGACTGTTAAGTGGAGAAGAATATAAGTTAGAAGTGGCAACACTGGAATAACTAAATATTTACATTTCGTTTGTTTTATTTCAAGTTAATGAGAAAAGTGGCTACATTGTTACTTATTTCACAAATTAAAATTTAAAACAAAAAATAAAATTGCTTTGAGACTTCCAGGTTTTGAAAATTTGAATAATTGCGACAAAGAATTTGCAAACAGTCAATTCCAAGGAAAAACGGATTGATGGAAATGAGAATTAGATTGAGGGTAACTAGAGACCAGTATCAATATGAAGAACAAAAGTGACATCAACACTTTTCTGTTCGTTTATTTTAATCCTCCATTTCCTCAAGTAAGGTTCTAGAAAGAGAAGGTAGTTTAGGGAGATACCAGAAGCAATTATACGGTTTTCTTAAACTTAAAGGATAGGTTTACATGTAACATAGATTTAATTATTCTACCATAATTATCGTTTCTACCGTAAACTTGACTTGTGCATGAGGACATGGCTTAAGTCTACCTCTAATTATGCACATATGACGTCATTACTTTCCAATCAGAAATAAGACTAAAACTAAAATAACCTAAACCCAATACCCATCATCATAAAGAACACTCATAACCCCTTTTTCTGACGACAATACCCTTAACGTATCATTAAACATCACAAAGAGGGAGCAAAGCAGCAGGGAGGGGTCCCATAGCAACCTCTTGAAAACAAAAAAAAGCAATTAAATTTTTGTTTTAAAACAATTAAATTTATAAGAATTAATGGTAAGGAATAACAAGACGTTTTTCTTTTATAATTGAAGAAGCAGCAACCACTGCAAAAGTGCTGGTGATTAAGAGACAGAATTGTTCCTAAAGTACAGGGTAAATAATTACTTGGGTAAATACCGTAATTATTAGATGGTACTTGTAAAAATCTTTAAAACAAGAACAAGGGTCAGATCATTGAACAAGTAAAATCCTACAAGTACTTAGGTGTCGATTTCTTTGCCTCAGGAAAATTTAATAACACGGCAAAACTTTTTGCAAACAAAGCTGCAGTAGCAAGTTCTAAAGTCAAAGAAATACTAACTAAATCTAATTGTGACAGCCTTGACTCAACACTAGTCCTAAGTAACGCTATGGTCAACTCGGTTCTTTTATACGCCTCAGAAATCTGGGCACTTAGATACATTAATTTAATAGAACCAGTCTTGGTAAAATTTTTAAAATCTATTTTTCATTGGCCTAGAAACACTCCTAACCACTTTGTTAGGCTCGAAACCGGTACAACCAAAATTGAAATCACATTACTTAAAAGATGTATCAAATGGTGGACTAAAGTCCAACAAATGACGGATAATAGACTCCCAAAAATATGTCTGAGACAACTTATTGCTTTGGATAGTAAAAAATCTAATGATCCAGATTTTAACTGGTACACCCAACTAAAAAATAAACTAAAAGAAAACTACCTAGACTATGTACTGCAACTAACACCGATGCAACTGGAAGCAGATCTACCTAACGTTATAGACAAATTAATATCCAGACATACTAGCCTAGATGTAGAATCTGCTATCAATTCAAACTATAACTTATTCTACAGAAACATCAGTTCTTTGGGCATCGGAGAAGAATATCTCCGAATTAGAATTCCAATAGCTTGGAAAAGATTAGTCAGCCAGATGAGAATATGCCATAGAACAAATGTTAGAATATTTTACAAAGGTAGTTCATACAAATTTAACTCAGAAGAAGTATGCACTGTTTGCAACATAAATGCCCAAGATACCCTCGAACACTTTTTAATTGAATGTCCGGCATATAATCCTGTAAGAGAGAAATGGTTAGATACCTATATCACCTCTCAGGACATTTACCTAAATAAAGAAACCCTGCTTACTTTTGGATCGTCCACCGAAAAAATAAAAAGTGTTTTTAACTTCACTAAAGAAGCTCTTCTATTAAGAGCCTTCTTATTATGCGAATAATTAGTTCACTTAATTCTATTATAAATATCTTTGATAACATTGCTTACCAATTTTGTTCCTTAAATAAATTTAAAATAAAATTAAAAATATAGAAGATAAATAATGAAGTAAATAACTTTAAAATTAACATCTTAATTTTTGAACTAAATAATAAATTTTAAGAAGATAAATAATAAAATGAATGTATTAAAAAATAAGTAAATAAATAAATTTAACCGTAAGTTATATAACTACTAATAACAAGCAAATTAAAAGCTAAGATAAAAAATGAAAAAAAAAAATAAAAAACAAAAAATAAATAATAATAATAATAAATAATGTATGTTTATAGAAGAAAGATATTTATGTTTTTATTTTTACCTCTAAAAATATTTCTGTAACATGTATATAACTGTATTGGAATCTCTAATTTTAACAATTAAGTAAATTGTTCTATTTTCTTAATTTGTTTTTAACACTCAAAGATAAAATTCATTTTCTCTTTTTGTAATGCATCTTATATTTTTTATTTTTATTTTTTTTGGATATGCAAATTGTAAACAGTAACCTCAACTTTATAGTACAATTGTCAAATAAAGTTATTTTTGAATCTTGAATCTTGAATCTTGAATCTTTAAAACCAAGATTTCGGGTACGGTGTTCCTCGAAATTTTTCTTCACCATATCAAATACGCTACGATCATCGTCACTAAACTTGCAAAAAAAAATCTACTCCAATACGTCTTCGGACTTGATTCGCTTGACCTAGACAGAACAAAAACATCCGTTTCAATCCCAGTTCTCACCTATCATTCCAGGAACTGACCTCGCTCGATGCTGCTTAACATAAATGACTCAACAAAAAACGATGATAAACTTGCTGTACTGCGATGGAACTCAGTATACCTATTTTTACATAAAGAGATACACTTAAAATCAAATTTTTAACTCACTTAGATAATTTTTTGCTTATTCATGGGTTTTTTTTAAAAAAAAAACGTAAACGTGTGATTCGAGAAAAAGAGCTTAACTTGGGATGCGAACCCCCAGACCTCCGTGGAGTCAAAGGTCAGTGTATATACTAACGACCTCGGCCACGGAGGCGGCAAACACAATACACAATGAGGAAAAGTAAAATTCTTCGAACAACTTTAAGGCAACGTTACTGAAGTTGATCTAAAAAGCTTCGAATCACCCGCGTAGGCTTCCGCGGTTATTGCCACGAAGGTGAAGGTCCTCCGGTGGTGACCCATTAACGCAAATGAAAAATCCGACATTTATCTTCCATTCTGAAAGGCATCTTTATGGATGCAGTACATCATAGATAATAAGTAAAATAAATCATTTATTTATATCTAAATACTTGTTTTTACAATAATTAAATTACAAATTATAAGTAAATAAAATAATATACATTGACCATTTGTGTGGCAGAAGCTCAAGGCTTGTGCGCAACACTGCAAGAGTTTTTGGTACCTTACCTCCATGCTTTTTTTTAGTAACTTACCTTCCATGCTAGGGAAGGTAAGTTCACACCTATTACTCAATCTATATAATACTTTCATGGGGTCAGTAAAGTTCTCTTATCACATCATTCCATCCTTTCAAATTCCTTGGTTGCTAACCATTACACTACAGGGTACTTTAAATACAAAGGCGTTCTTTTTTCAAAATAAATATAAAAGTATTAAATTTATTGTTTATCATATTGGCACATAAATTCGACATGACACATTCAAGCTATTTATATTAGCGTATGGAAATTTAAAATCCCACTTATTCTTGGATCAATGAACAAATATTGCCTGCACTAATAAGCAATCTGATATCCTCAATGAAATATTGGGATAAAGGGGCTACGAGATAAAGGGCCCAATTACCACGGTATGTTAGTGGAAATATAATACCTTTTAGAAGCAATTAAGGTAACTTAGTAGTCTTTAGATATATTTAGGAACAGACTTAGTTGCTCCAACTACCCCTCTTGTGCAACATTAGAGGGGTAGTTGGAGCAACTATCACACAGTAAACACAGAATGCTTCTAGAACGTATAATCGTAAAGAAAACTTTATTGTACAAATCCATAAATAATTTTATAAAATAACATGTTCATTACTTCTAGTTAATATTGTATTTTAACACAAAAATTAATTTGAAGTTGACCGTCCAGAAGCAAAAAGCCTCATTAGGGTGAAATATGGTTTCTATCTAGCGGAATAGAACGTATATTCATTTGGATCTTAGAATAATACTAATATATAAGGAGCATATGACCGTAAACAAATGTATTCAACTGATAACACGAAAGCCGGAGCTTTCGTGTTATATTACAGACAGAGAGCTTTTATTGATTTATAAAAGTCATTATTTCCGGTTAAATATTTTCCGGATGGCACAACTAAACCTAAGATGCTAAAGAGTTCATAAATATCTGCATAAATTACCCTGAAAGTCGATTGATAACGGACACACCCACATATACACGCACATATACAGACAGAGAGCTTTGTGGACACAGGAGGTCTTCACCTTTTTCAAAACAACCGTTTCAAATCGCCTGAATGGATAATTCAGGTGGGAATCCTGGTTTTAGATTTTTTTTGCAAACACAATACTTCCTACATTCCTACGTAAACATAAGTAAAAAAAAGTAAAACATGCAACAACCAGACGATTGATTTATTATAACCTTAACTTACTCAAGAGGAGGTTCAATGATGTTACAGGCCATCATTCGTAACAAAAAAGAGGGACATGACATTATGTCGAGCCATCAATGATGACGAATGTCGATGATGGAACAGTTCCCAGATGTAGCATGCATTTTGCTTGTTACATTTCCTAGGTGTCTCTCGCACAAATAGATTGTGTCAACTATTCATGTTTTGCAAAACTCGTAGTATTCAAATGATATATGTTTTACTTGCCATGCATGATGGCGGTAAGAGGAGCACCGCTCGTCTCTTGATAAGTACTTCACATTATATTCTTCGAGAATTAATGAAGGTCAGAGTGGAGTTCAGGCTCTGTCGGCGCCCTGATGAGTTAGACGTAACGAAACAAGAGTGGGACATGACTTATGTCGAGCCATCAATGATGACGAATGTCGAATGATGGAACAGTCCCAGATGTAGCATTGCATTTTGCTTGTACATTTCCTAGGTGTCTTGCACAATTATATTGTTACACAGAGCCCCAAAAAGATGTATCAACCCTCTCCATGCTTGAGAGATAGGTTACCCCATCTAGTATATATCTCTATGTTACAGGTAATATCGCTATTGATTCAAGTAATGGAAAAACTCAAGCGGAAATTACAGCAGAACCAGGATTATAAAGAAAATCCTGTTAAGAATAAAATCCTACCCTAGACAAGACTTCCATTTTAATTCTAATGGAGTGGAAACTAAGAAAAGAATATTACCGGGAAATCCCCAGTTACAAAAAAAATATGTACGTCATTAATTCGTGCCGTATTTAATCAACTTAGCTTCATAATGTTTAGATGACATTTCATCTAAAACATTTTAGGTAAAATACTTAAGTTTTACCAAAATTTAAAGTTTCTCTTCGAAATTTTTTTCAAAAGCTAGAACTGCTGTACATTTGAAAGAGTCATTGTCTGTTTTGAAGCTGCTGAAGAGAAAAGTAATGCGAGAATTAGAGGTAGAAATTAAGAAGATTGGTGAGGGTGGAGTAATGGACAGAAAATCTACATTTTCCCCACGAGTTTTTCAGTTTTTTCAGGTGTCCTGGTTTTGCAGAACCACTTTTCATTACCACTGAGGTTTGTAATCCTTTAAAAATTACTTAAACCGGCACAGGGTGGTAGATCGGCTCAGTGATCTATGGCGCATCACTTTACATGGCTTAACATCAATGCCTGTTCTAGACAGGGTTCAAATCCCTGTCAGGATGAAACCTGTCGGTTTGCTAACATTCTACATTCTACTTCCGCAAATGAAATGATGACTGTCGGGCTCGTTTAGTTAAGAAGCAAACAGCACATTAGAGACATTGTGTGGATATACGTCTTTGCCTTTGTGTGCTGTAGATACGTATTTTTTTATATAAGAGGTTGTTTAAAATGCAAAAACTATTATCAAACTTTTTGACGTCACACATATACAAAGTATAATAAATGTAGACAACCTTTAGTAAATTTACCTTATCCACACTCTTACCTATTCTCAATTGAATAAACTCAAAAAAACAAGAGAAAGGTTCAAATTATTCAATGTTAGTTAAAATTTACCACCCCTTTAAAATTGAAAACCTTTACGTATGACACTCCACACACTTTGTTCGGGGGCGGTAGTGTGTATATGAGGATGTGTAGTACCAGAGAGGGGTCCTCTAAACTGGGGAGGAGAATACACTAGCGGGAGGAGAAACTCCTGGTTTCACATGTTTAGGGAAACGACAGACCGGAGTAATTAACCGGAAACATGTTTTAGAGCAAGTTTGGGTTTTAAAATGTGTCAGTGATATAACGTTATTTAATTGACTATTTATCAAAGTAAAAACAGTTATATAAATACGTCACCTTTAGTGAATTTAAACGAGACATTCTGTTTACTATATAAAGAGTAGGTAATATAGATTTTGAGGTTTCGATTCCCTGAATCGAAACATCAAATCTATATTACAATTAAATCCTATACACATCAAACGGATAAGTAATATTGTTTTAGTATTCGATTTAAGAGAAAAGGTGAATAAAATTGTTTTGGTATACCGATTTGAACAGAATAGATGTTAATAGACTTTATTATTACCGCTATAGCTAACGTCAAGATATCCAATGATGACTTCATCAAAGTGGATGACGAAATTAAAGTTTTCACTGCGGAAACCAACGGGGATTTGAATACAAAGAATACTAAGGGGATAACCTTAAATATAAAGTGGGTGACGAATTCAACATTTTTATTTGCGAAATACAAAGTAGAAAAATATAAATTGTGTGACGAATTCAACGCTTTCAATGCAGAAAACAAAGTAGAAAGAACATAAAATGGATGGACGATGAATTTAACATTTTATTTGCAAAATACGAAGTAGAAAGAATACAAATTGTGTGACGAATTCAACGCTTTCAATGCAGAAAAACAAAGTAGAAGAAGAACATAAAGTGGATGGGATGATGAATTTAACATTTTATTTGCAAAATACGAAGTAGAAAGAATACAAATTGTGTGACGAATTCAACGCTTTCAATGCAGAAAACAAGTAGAAAGAACATAAAGTGGATGGGATGATGAATTTAACATTTTATTTGCAAAATAAAAAATAGAAAAAATACAAATTGTGTGACGAATTCAACGCTTGCAATGCAGAAAACAAAGTGGATGACGAATTTAAGATTTATTTGTGAAATAAATAAATAAATAGCCTTTATTTCCATTTTGTTTTACAAGCCATAAAACTTTAGAATATTGTAATTTTTTTTATTTTAAACAGAAAAATTATTTATTTTTCACTAAAATATATTAACTTAAATTAAATTAAATAACTAATTAAAAAAAATTAATGCAATAATAATTTAAACAAATAATTAAAATTTAGAAACAGTATCAATAAATGAAGTTAGAAGTATTACCAAGCATTACAAGCAAGTATTACCAAGCTTACTTACTTATTACTTACATTTAACATCAAACTTACATAAATGAACAATAGATTTAAAAACAACGAATAACATTAAATAAAATATGTAAATGTATATTGAAACTCAGCAATCATTTTTTAGACTTGAGAGAACTATTGACAAACTCCTGATGAGAATAGAAAGGATTTTCTATAAGATATTCTTTATATACTTTTAAAAGGGGTTTTCAGGCAATTCTTGGGATGTCTTTTTCTAGACTATTAAAGTATTTAATGCCTAGTATGTTATGACCTGTGAGTCTGCCTCCGTGGGCCGTGATCGTAAAGGCGTTCGATTTCGGCACCGGAGGTCAGCCCGGGCTATGCTCTAAGATTTTATGAATAGTATTTGTATTAAAAAGATTTCGCCAACTTTAATTAATTCTTAGAGTGTAGTAGATGCAACCCACCTGAGGGGGTTCCCGCAGGGGTTAATACCCTGATGGGCCCAAAAACGGACATTTTATTTTTATTTTATGTTATGACCAACTTCTGATTTTTTAGTCTGTAGGCTGGTATGATCAGAGCGTCTTTTTTTTTTGTGTTACAGTCGTGTGTCAGGCTGTTTTTGTCAAATAAATTAATATTCTTCTTGAATACAATAAAGTGTGTAGATAAATAAGTTTTAACTGTCATAATTTTTAGTTTTCTAAAATGAGTCAAACAAGTATCGTCATGCTGCAGTCCTAATATGATACGAATAATCTTTTTTGTTTTTAAGAGTAGAGGATTGGTATTTTGTATGACCCCACATAATTATACCATAACTAAGTCTGCTCTGAATAATGGACTTTAAACAGTAACCATGGTCTCCTACGGTACTCGGTTCTTAAGTTTCCTGAATATAAAGTGAACGGACAAATTTAACGTTTTCACTGCGGATATATATCCGGGGTACGAAGTCTACTAAGTTCAAATAATGCATTATGTCTATGGAGAATTTCCTCATTCCCCAAACAATAATACCAATTCCAACACCATAACTGCTCGGTCCGACGCTGTTTAAACGTAAATAAATCACTATGCGTCTTATTTACGTTTAACATGACACATTCATTTCGGACTGTTAAAGACCATGTGATAAGAGAGGGAATACATTTCATACTAATGGTTTCATTTGAAGTCCTGTGCTATCCGTGGGAACGCAGCAATGTGTCAGACAAAACTTAGGATTTAAACTTGCTAAACATTAATGGTTTTTTCATGTTCACGGATTCCGCATTTGCGTCAATATCTACCAATTCTGATCAAAATCGTGTTCGAATCGTACAAGTGAGTGTCATCTAACGAAATATAGCGTCAGCGAGTTGCGGAAAAAACTGCTACTGTGTCTAAGGATAAGCTAAAGCGACAGTAAGAGCTTTGCAACTTTAAGAGATGCTGTACTACTAAGCTCCGCCAAGCACTGGAAAAAGTATAACTTAGTTCTTTAAAAAGTTTTTACGGTGCTTTTTTGAAACTTTTTCTTGCTTCAAACAATTTCAGGCTGCTTAAAGCCTACCAAAGTACAGTTAAAACACTAAAGTGAAAAAAGTACAAAAAGAATTCATTTGAGAAATGGTCTTATCTTATAAATAATGTACACAGAGATTTTTCCTTAGAGTGGTCAAAAAGACTTAAGCGCGTCACTTTACATCTTCTTAGCTACACAGCGGGGTAACATGGAGGGAGCGGAAGGCTCAAGATAAGACCTAGCCTAAGTAATGTGAATAACGGTTCCAGACTAGGTTTAAGGGGTTTCGCGGAGTGAGTTTTAGTTGGTATGAGGCAGACCCTGAGTCCAACACTGTTGACAGACCGCTGTCTTTCGTGCGTAAATGCATTTCTCTCTCTTTTTTTGGTAACATTTTCCCGCAAGAAAAATTTTGCCAGAAAAAAAAAAAAAAAAAAAAAAAAACTTAGCTACACAGCAATGTCTGCTCCTACTGGGGTTCGAAACCCAACCAAGACGTTATTTGTTTGACTTGCTTCGGGGGAACATGGTAAGCTAATATTATCTACGTATTAGGTTAAATGCGCTGTAAGAACCATGCGGAGTGAATCCAATACCCTTAACAAGGTAGATGGAATCCGGTCCACTCCCCCGATACGCTGTATATACCTTGAGAGGCGATCGTATTTAACTTATATCCTTTGCGATCAACTATTATTTCACCTAAAAAACACCGTTTTCCACCAAATATCTTTAATTGGCACTTTTAGGTTAACTTTATAATCTCAATCATAAATATTGGTGTATTAATCAATAAAATAAGTCCAAAAAAACTTTATAATAATGCAAAGAAATCACAGGTTTATTAGATGGGTTATTTCTTTAATCCTTCCTTTTAACCATAGTTTACCTTTACTTCAAAAAGATGTTTTGGCGAGTTCCTTTATGAACTAATCGAAATGGACTACTAATACGGTGCAAGAACCGGAGCGTATTCAATTTGAATATGATACGACCACCAGTTAAGTACGTTGTGTGAACATGGTAAGATTCGATGCCCGGAAGGGAATCAGAAGTAAGGCTCCATAAGATTTTGAACATAAGATTTCTTTATCCATGATCTTTGAACTAGGATTTTTCCGCTAAAAAAAATAGAAGTAAAGTACACTCGGGGAAAAAAAATAAAATAACAAATAATCTCACAATGATTGCGGCCCAAAAAAGGTCCTAGTATTTTAAGTCCCCTATTATTAATTTGTTAACATGTGTTATAAATTAATATCTAGAGAAAGAATCAACAACAGCTAAAAATCAAGAGGAAGAATCAACAACAGATAAATATCTAGAGAAAGAATCAACAACAGATAAATATCTAGAGAAAGAATCAGCAACAGATAAATATCTAGAGAAAGAATTAACAACAGATAAATATCTAGAGAAAAAATCAATAACAAATATATATCTAGAGTCTAAAGGATGAACAACAAAAGATAAATATCTAGGGAAGTCAACAGATAATATAGAGAAGAATCAAAAGATAAATAGAGGAAGTATTATCAACAGATAAATATCTAGAGGAAGATAAAAAAAGATAAATATCTAGAGGAAGTATTATCAACAGATAATTATCTAGAGGAAGAGTCAATAACAAATATATATCTAGAGTCTAAAGGATGAATCAACAAAAGATAAATATCTAGAGGAAGTTATTATCAACAGATAAATATCTAGAGGAAGAATAAACAAAAGATAAATATCTAGAGGAAGTATTATCAACAGATAAATATCTAGAGGAAGAGTCAATAACAATATATATCTAGAGTCTAAAGGATGAATCAAACAAAAGATAAATATCTAGAGGAAGTATCAACAACAGATAAATATCTAGGGAAAGAATCAACAACAGCTAAATGTACTAAAATAAATTATTCAATAACAAAAGCGCTAAAAGATTAAACGCTAAAGATAGATAAATAGTTAATGAAATTAACAAGTAGTCAACAGAAAGATACGTAAAATAAAGTTACAAATAAATATGTAGAGTATTAAAGAATTAAAAAATACTAAAAACTAGAATTGTAGAATCAATAACAGATGAATACGTTGAGGGGTGATGCTTTAATCCGTGAAATAGTCGTGCTGCCAGGAGAAGCAGTGCTTCTGGAGCAACTGTTTTGTTGAGAGACTGCATAGCTATGGGGAAATCGAAGGGAAAGGGAGGCTGGGGAAAGGGAGGCTGGGAAAAGGGAAAGCCGTACTTTTAAAACTGAGCTATATGTTTAAGGAAGAGTGGGTTTTTTCTGAATAAAGGGGTGTGTGTGTGTCTGCATGTGTGTGTGTGTGTGTGTATGAGTCTCGAAAAATTATTATAGATAATTAGATTATTAGAATGAATAATTCGATAAGAATATATCAAACGCAAAAATTGACCGATGCACAACACACCAAAGTCACAAACATAAATGCCAACGTCATAGCATTTTGTTTTTCATCTCAGTATTATAAAGATGAAACTTACTACTTTTGTTTAACAATGACTATTTACAGGACCTAGGCCAGACAACTACACGAAGAAGTCCAATCTAATATTCGTAATTCTTTATTGGACTAAATGAGACACCCAATCATAGGAAGTAACTTTTAGAATTAATTTCCGACCTTTCCTAATTACCGACCCTTTACGGATTTCGCCTAAGGCGTTATGGTCTAAAAATCCGATACGGGGTACCTCGGAACTTTTCAGCACATTGGATTCGCTACGCTCATCATCCAACTTCGGACTCGCTTCGCTCGTCCTCAGATAGAATTTATTATCGTTTTATTTCCAGCGATAATCCAGGCACTGGCTTTTATTATAAACAAAAATCGTAGATATTCCTACCGTTTTAAAAAGAAACTTCCATACTAATTTATTAAGTAAAATAATACAGTATATTAGACACAATATAATTGTACGAGAGACACCTAGGAAATGTAACAAGCAAAATGCAATGCTACATCTGGAACTGTTCCATCATTCGACATTCGTCAATTCATTGATGGCTCGACATAATGTCATGTCCCACTCTGTTTCGTTACGTCTAACTCATCAGGGCGCCGACAGAGCCTGAACTCACTCTGACCTTCAATTAATTCCGAAGAATAATGTGAAGTACTTACCAGAGAAGAGCGGTGCTCTCTTACCGCCATCATGCATGGCAAGCAAAACATATATCATTTGATACTACCGAGTTTTACAAAACATGAATCTATTCTTTTATATTATTATACTCTTATATTAGACGTAAACGAAACAGAGTGGGACATGACATTATGTCCAGCCATCAATGATGAAAATGTCGAATGATGGAACAGTTCCCAGATGTAGTATTGCATTTTGCTTGTTACATTTCCTATGTCTCTCGCTCAATTATATTGTGTCAACTATTCATGTTTTGCAAAACTTGGTAGTATCAAATGATATAATTCAGTATTTTTTTAAAAGCGTATACAATTCATTCGATAAAAATTGAACTAATTGTGATACTGAAATGAAAGTTGGCATTTCTGTTACTTATATATTTCTTCATGCGTGTCAAAGCAAATCAATCGAATCATTTTTTACGTCTAACATGAATTTTCAAAAATTTCGTAGAGAAAGGAGCCAATATTTCCGTTTAATGATGTCATAAAAATATTTTACGGATCGCACAAATACTTCCTTAAATACTCAGGGAGCTAAGATAATAACACAGACAGACAGACAACTTTGTGAGAAACACTTAGGAGTTTAAAGACACCTGAGACAATGAAATCCCGTTTTTGGATTTTTAGCGAGACACGCTTTTCCAATATTACCCGTAGTTATATGGATAAAATACTAAAGTACACTGTTTGCTATTTACAGTACATTTTACTCATGTAGTTTCGGTTCATTACGAAAACAAGAGGCTTTAAGTTTATTAAGCTTATTAAGTTTCAGCCTGATCCAACAAGTTTTTCGATTTTTCAGGGAAATGTTGAAAAATGTGTTTAAACTAAAGTGATGTTGAATCCCTACTCAAAGCCCAAAGCCTTTATCCATACCCAAGAATGGATGTATTTATTTATTTTATGTTTAAAATCATTTTATTTCTGTCAAAAATTTGAAGGGAAATTTTTTTGATTTTGCGGGGGATCAAGATGATAGAATGTATAAGGAGATTCAATTCGATGTAAACAAATCAAACACATTCGGAGGTTATAACTTGACTTTTTATGAATTACGTCACACGTAACATTCATAGGCGGTCAACATTGAAAATTTACTATTATTCCTGCAGTGACGTCAATTCCGGACTATAACCTAACATGTTAATTTCATTCATAAAAACCTCCAATTGAATCACCTTATCTGATAGAAAATTGACCATGAATGCATAACTAATAATACTTAGTAATAATAAACACCACATTACATTGTCCATACAGACTAAGCCACATAATATATTTTTCATTATAACAATAATTATTAACCGTGTCCGGTAGCTCAGTGGTAGAGCGCTCGCCTTTCGACCTGGAGGTCGAGGGTTCAAATCCAGCCGGGGGAGGACCTCAATATGAGGTTATCCCTTGTACCGTACACTCGGGAGGTCTTGAATTCAAGGCTGGCCAACCCAGCCAGGGTTTACGTGGTTTCCTTGGCTACTAATACGCAAATGCGGGGTTGGATCTAGTTTCATCTGAGACAAGTCTGGATCCACGTTTCCGTTGTCTCCAGCTCACGAAAAGTTAATGTTCTGCGGGCTGGGGGAAAGATATACTGAGCCTTTGTATGTCCGAAAACTTAGTCAGTGAAAGTGATGGCGGCGACACGAGTAACGTAAGTGACTAGGAACAAAATGCTCGGTTCTTGAAGACAGACGTCTCCTAAATAGTACTGCGAGCTTGACTTTCAGGTCAGGGCTATAGAATGAGTTTGTGCACATGACATCTGGGTGCTGGGTTCTTTGTCGGGTGGCGCTGGACTGGCCAGAGCGGTGAGCTCTAGCTTAGAGTCTGGTGATGCTAGTGGAACTGATGAGATTTGTGAGACTGGAGGGACGAGGTCAAGTGAGACTTGTGTGATCAGAGGAGCTAGTAAGACTAGATGAAAGAAGCACACAGTGAATAGTAGTCCGCGCTAGCCAGAGCGGTGAGCCTAGCCAGAGTCTAGCTGGTCTAGATGAAACTAGGCACACTGTGAACTAGTTATATGTGCTACCATGTACGGAGGGGGTGCTTCCTAGATGATTGGATGTGCACAAACTCAGGGGCTAATGTTGAGTGAGATTTGAGTGAGGGGAAACGCTAATGACCCTACGGGTTAAAGCGTAAAAAAAACAAAACAAAAAAAAAATTATTTGTATCATAGCAACAGAATCTCTAATATCAGTGTTGACATAAATAGAAAGACACAACTTAATAATCTAACACTCCTCCTCAATTCAAACTCTTTGTAAAAACTAGATCAATGAGTATGAATTGCATTGACCTAACAAACATGACACAAACAATTATTTGTATCATAGCAACAGAATCTAATAACAGTGTTGACATAAATAGAAAGAACACAACTTAATATTATCAGCTCGACTTTATGCTTAGAATAATACTATATATAGAAGGAGCACTACTGATAACACGAAAGCCGGTTCACTGGTGCAACTAAGTAATGCTGCCACCCTTACAATATACAATTTTCTAAAAAAAAGTTTGGCATACTTACGGTTGCTGAATTATTATGTTCTATTTATTAATTAATGATTGATTATTCATAAAATACTATAAATATCGGTGCATTACAATATTTTATGCATTTTAAATTGTAGTTTAACGTATTTATTAAAATTATATATAAAAGTAGTCCTCGTCAACTAAATGTAGATTCTTGTATTCCGCCACCCTTTGCCATCTAAGACCAGTTTTATTAAATACTCAGCAGGTGTTTTAAGTATTATATTTTGTTCTTTACGATCTTTCTTCATTAATAGATATTTATGACACGTATTTAAAATAATGTTTTTGTTGTCAGGTTGGCAGCATTACTTAGTTGCACCAGTCAACCGGCTTTCGTGTTTATCAGTGGAATTACATTGTGTTTACGGCCCTGTGCTCCTTCTATATATAGTATTATTCTAAGACTTTATGCTACATACATATGACAGTAAAAAAAGTTGACATTCAAAAATAAAAAAAACTGTCAAATTTTCCAAAAGACATTAGAATTTAAAAAACGATTGATGAAAAGTCACAGGAACAGGTGCTGCATTCTACTCGTTCTAGTGGCGCTTTGGTGCTTCGTAACAGAGAACGTCGCATCTAACGATACATTACTGAAGACGAGTTCACTTGAAGGTAGATATTAACGATTATGACATTATCACGACAAATGATGGTAAGAACAAAGTTAACCAATCTACTCTGAGAAATTCAAAACAACCAAATTATCTAAAGAAATACAAACCACGATTTAAAACTAAATTTATTTAAATATGATCGCTACGAAAATAAATGAATATATCAGTCATAAACAATTCATTCGATAATGATCAAGAAAAAGCGGAAAATATAGTTATAAAGAAAACTATAAGTAACGATGGCCAAGGAAAAGTTTCGACATCGAAGACAAAAAACGGACGGTGTAAGTAATATTGACGGGTTGGAAAATAAAAATAAAGAAATTTGACAATGTCTTCATTACTGAGGAATATGTGGCAAGAAGATGAAGACGAAGAAGAAGATGAGATTTATACAGTAGATAATAATGGTGAGTAGTGAAAATAATTAATAACTCTGGCCGGTAATCTCTAAATTCTCTTTAGATTATAAGGGATTACCTTCCCTAGGTTAGGGTTAGGTAAATTCTCTTTAGATTATATAGGGATTATAAAGGATTACCCTTCCCTAGGTTAGGGATCTAAAATTTAGGAATTTATAATCTAAATTCTCTTTAGATTATAAATTATTACCTTACCAACCATTTTTTATTGGATTTTTAATCCTATTATCTAATCCCATTAAGTCTATTGATATTCCTTTGCGAAAAATGTGATAAATGTGGAATGTAATAAAATGTGATAAATTCCACAAAATGTAATTTTGTGGAAAAATAACAACTCAATACTCCTTGTTTAAATGGATTTCGGACAAATTTGTATCATAATATATTAATCCACAAAAATATTGCTCTTTCGAACTTTAGCGTCAACGTAGGTAAAAGCACCTGGATGACCTTTAGGTAAAAATAAAAACCAACAAAAATTTTTTACAGAACACGACGGCCGGTTCCCTTATTTTTAATACAATTTTTAATCCTATTAAAAATAACTAATTGGCGTCACAGCAGCCTGAAATTCAATAGGGTTCGTATTCTCTCCAAGCGTAATTTTTGTACTAAGTTTGATAAAAAATATTTGTCTGTTCGAGAAATGAAAATATGTACATACACAAACATATTATACACGTATTAAATAAATAAATAATAAATATATATATATTATATATATATATATATATATATATATATATATATATATATATATATATATATATATATATATATATATATATATATATAATATATATATGTCATCTCCTTAGCTATTTTTCCAAAGAAACTTTTCCTAAATGGGAGCACGAAGACAGGCAGTCTGTCTGTCATTATTGTTTGGCTCAGAGCCTCTCTAATACCAACTAGAACTCCAAACTTCTAGAACATGACCTGGAACCGTTATTCACATTACTTTTGGCTGGGTTGGTCACCTTGGACCAAAGGTCTATTGGTTACTTAAGAACCTAAAAGCCACAGGAATCACCAAAGGTAATTAAAAACTTTTTAATTGAACAGTCCAGTGCTAGAATGCGCAATAAATTTTTACTGGTAGTTTACATAATAAAATTAAATAACAAAATTTTATACTGTACCCTACAGACAAGATCAATAGAATAAAACAATTCTTAAGGACTAAACAGAAACATGGAAAAACAAGCGACATCGAAGAGACATTTCAAAATAATTGGGTAGAAGGAAATAATGAAACATATGAAGAAAATCTAGAGGGTATAAGTGATAACGACGAAGAAATCAATTTCATGTGGAAGAAATACGTCTTGGATATGGATGAAACGGACAGTGATTTGACCACTTTAGATCACAGGATTGTCGGGGGGCAACTGATCCCTATACAGACTGTGCCGTACTTGGTGACAATTTAAGGTAAAACTACGTAGGCTTCCGCGGTTATTGTCGTGAAGATTTAAGTCTTCCGGTGGTGATCGAGTCAATGTAGATAAAGAATCCGACGTTTCGCTTCCACTGTAGGAGGCATCTTCAGGAATGTAGGACATCATGGATAGAAACACAATGCTCTATAAACTGAACTTAAACGTCGGATTCTTCATCTACATCGACGCGGTCACCACCGGAAGACCTAAATCTTCAATTTTAAGGTAAGTTAATTTATGAGTAAAAAAACAGGTACTGGGAACTTTTCCTCAACACATAGGATTCGCCACGCGTATCCATACCACTCCGACCAGCTTCGCTCGTCCTCAGAACATGAAAATTACAAAATAAACTGCAGCACGTCTCGGGAAAAGTTCGGCGCCTATTCCAACTATACCTTTAACTCTAGCTTTAACGAATTTTCTTTGGAAAAAGTAAAATTCACTCATGGGAAAGGCGTCCAAGCGGGTGTTGTACCTGGAAGTGAGCCAAAAATTTCAGGCGGTTTCAGAGGCCCCTGATCAAAAGAATATAAGTTTTGTAAAAACAATATAATGAAATGTATAAGTGTATTCTCACACAGTTATTCTAAACACGTTGTTTCTCCAAAAGATTTAATATTTTTTTATCATCCTTGGTACAAAATTCAACCTTAGGAGGACACGAACCCCAGTGCAAACACAATACATTTCCTATAAACCTACGTGATAAATGAGGAAAATTAAAAATCAATTTCTATTAATTTACCTAACATTACCAAGGTAGTAAATACCTACCTGCAATCGACCACCATATGCATAGACAATAATTCATGAAAAAGAAGTGGAAAGTGGGAAAGGGATTCTATGATTTCGGAACAGAAGCCATTTGTCCTCTCAGGAAGTATCCCCAAACTAAAAATGTCTTTTGTTCAACAGACGTAGACGGGAAATATGTGGTGGAACATTAATTTCAATGAATCATTTGCTAACAGCGGCACATTGTGTGACCAACAGAGCAAGAGGGATTAAAGGGTACTCATTTGCCGAGGCAAAAGAATTCTCCATTAGATATGGATCAAAGTAAGCAAAACCATTCGTTAAATTTTTATGTAGGATGTAAGGTACTCGTTAAAATACATCTAACCCTAAGTGAATCTGGGTTAAGGAAAATTTGTAGCTATATAAAATTTTAATAAATAAATTAAAAAAAGTATATATGTATATATATATTATTATATATAATATATATATATATATATATATATATATATGATTCTGCTTCATAATTTAGAGCGCGGGAAAGCTTAGTTTGACAGTAGGGCACGTGTTGTCTGTCCTTGAAGCTGTAGAAACTTATAGTGAAGTCACAGCTCTTCTGTAGATTAGATGTAAAATGCCTACACTAGGAATCATAAAGTAGAACACTATCTTCTATCTAAGAGTTAGATAAATGACATAAATGAGCCATTAGATAAGGCATAAAGAGCCTAACGACGAGGCTTACTAGCTAGGTGATCTATCACCTCTCCCTAAATACAACCACTGTACTGGAGGAGTATAGAATATGAATATACCTTTTAGCAAAATATTTAAAATTAGCTTCCTGTTAATCTCTCAAAGAGCCTCCATGGTAAAGGTCGTTAAAGAGTCATATTTACTTTTTTGGCAACACGGGAGTCTGGGGTTCGCATCCCAGGTTAAGCTCTCAGTTTATATAAGACTATTGTTCAAATAAACTATCGTCAACTTTAGAGTACACTCAAATGTAACCTTTATCAACCACTCAATTACTTATAACGGGCAGTCCAATCAAGACCAAAGCTTAGATTTGGTCTTGATTGAACTGTTACCACTGTACTGCTACCTGACACCAGTTACAGGTACAGGTTGGCCCAGTACCTACAACTGGTGATTCAACAGAGCAAATCAGATAAATGAATTGTTCCATTCTTATACTGGCTAAGAAGTATGTCACATTGATTCATTTGCGTTCCAGTTCTAGCACATCTGGAGGCTACGAAATGGATTTCGAAAGGATTTTCATACATCCGGAATACCTTAAGGAAAGGAAGTACAGTTTATACATGGATTTGGCTGTTGTTAAACTGAAAGGAGATATTAACAGCGAATCAATGGTTCACATAGCTAAGCTACCTGAAAAGTAATAATAATATAATATACAAAGTAAACCCAAAGTCCCAATAATTACCTTGTGAGTGTAAGGAAATAAATAATATGTGCTCTAAGTAAAAAATATAATGGCATATTAAAGCTTCACTTTTTGCAATGTCTAATTACTAAAATGCAATGTCTTTCTAAAATACTAAAGCTTCACTTTTGAGTTACAATTTCCATTTTACACACTTTGGGAAAAATATCTTGTATTCATCCCCGGAACTTATAAATTCCAATAAAACCTTTTATACCTTCCAATTTACTTTTTTCTATTTTCTCGTAAATTGGAGTTGCGAAGGACACCCAAAAATACAACAAATTAAAAAAGATTACCCCAGGTTGAATTATTTCATGTCAAAAATTTCAAAATTTAGGGGGAGAGACTTAATGATCCAGTCTGCATAATAATTATATAACACCTCAATAATATATAAGCAACTAGTTTTTTAGATATAGCCGAATCCAGAGCTAGTCTTCTCCTTCTTGAGTCATCGATCCTAAGATTGGTTTGTTTGATTGTGCAGCTCTCCAATCATATCTGCTTTCGGCTAGAGTTTTAAATCATAATATGATTGGCAGTCAACATCTTATTAAATTCTAGTTATAAACTCTAGTGGAGGCATTCCTCTACTGCTTTGTCCCTCTATCATTCCTTGCAGTATTGCTTTTAGAAGTCCCTCGTGACGAAGTATGTGGTCAATCCAGGGATTCTTCCTTTACTGTATGGAGTATTTTAGAGATGGAGTCTCCTCTGTTTTTCTTAGAACTTCTTCATTACTGACCCTTCTTCTACTGACTACTTCATTACTATCACACTTTAAGCATAATGGCTGGCTGTCATTACCACTTGACCATTACCACCGCAAGGGTTATACCTGATGAGCCGCAAGGCTCTAAACGGGTATTATTATTACATTATAACTTATACAGTGTTACCTAATCTTAGAGTAAATTTGTTTGTTGGATTAGAATAATTACGAATGAGTTGCGCGAGTGGGAAAAGCAAGGACTGGAATGTGTGGTAGCAGGATGGGGCAGTTCGGTAGCACGTCCAGCTAGCAGGAGGAAGAGGTCATTACTGCTAGGAACCAAATTAGCTCTTCTCGATATACATAAGTGCCAAGAGATTTTTGATAAAACCTGTAAGAATTGTTCAGTTCATACATGTAAATACTTTAACCAGAGAGGGTATTAGCAAATGGGGTACTTCTTTAGATAGCGAATTGTTTGACAAACGATATATATGGGATAAAATATCACCCAAAAAAGGACATACTAACTCTTTAAATATTACATACACACTCTTGAGTTAAGTTCAGTCAAACACAAAATAACTTTTAAAAAACTAAATTTATTTCGTAAACAAAACACATCGATTTTCTATAATAACAATGCTAACATTAAAAATCTAAAGAAGTTACAGGAGAAAAGTAAATTGAAGAAGGTCATAGGTGAGTAAACATCTCCATAAATGTACCACAACACATGACAGTCCTAGAACAAGACACTGCAAATGGTTGTCTAGAGATAAACCCAACCCCTTTTTAATTGATCGTTGATAACTAAAACAATAGATGTCTTTGGACAGAGGATCTGTCTTTGGATTATGATTCTTGTAGATTTGTTTTGGTGATTACAATCTACGTCAGCAACCAGATTTAACACCAATTTAACACGATAATGCGTGGCTGTCAACTATTCGTTTCATTACCAGTGTGTTACTCGTTTTGATTCCAGCGTATAAAGTTTCCGAAAAAGCGAACATATGCACATATTCCGAAGACACGGACGCGTGTCAAGGGGATTCAGGCGGTGGAATATACAAGGACGACATGATCCTAGGCGTAACATCTTGGGGCATAGGCTGTGCAGCAAAAGGCGTACCAGGCGTATTCGGACGCATTGACACATCTCTGGATTTTATCCAAGAAGCTTATCCGTGGCTTCCGACATTGTCACCACGTCATAATGAACAAAAATCGGAATCAGCGAATTATACTAAGACGCCCTTTCTCCAGAGTTCCCTGCATATACTTATAAGCTTAATTATAATTATATTAGTTAAATAGGAAGCTCAAAATGCTTATGTAGCTTAAATTAAATTTAATAAGTCAAATTAAATCAGACAAATAAACAAAAATATTAAATACACTGAACAACTTTTATTCCTAAGCTTAAGTGCCTAATTTCCCTACAGAGAAACTAAAAGAAGAACTGAAAGAAATCATTAGTTTTAAGCTAGGGAAACTAAAAGAAACCATGAACGGATTTTGCTAAATTTAAACTGAAAAATCTCCACAAATAAAATTTAAGGTATCACACTGTACCAAGGAAAATCTCAGTACTTCTATCCTTCGCTTTACGAGACTGCACCTGTGACCTGGTTCATAATTGGTCCAGTATATTTTCTCTCGTCCTGCTAGCTACTCTGATCTCATTAACATCATCAAGCCAATTAGTTTACCAATATCACCAGTTCCACCAGTTCCAAGTCTCACTAGATACTCATACTTACTGCTCTATTGGTCCGGTACATCCCGAAGGTAAGACGCCAATAGAAACCCTGCAGTTAGTGTGTACAACCATTGACCATAGCCCTGACATGAAAACTAAAGTTTCGCAGATCACTAGGAGGCGTCTTCCAGAACCAAAAACATCATCCCTAATCACCTACGCACCATAAACACCGCATTCAGGGTCTCCACTTTCACAGTGCTGCTCGGTCCGAAGGTTCATCGCCATCAAGACGCAGAAAGCTTTACGCTAACTGATTACAGTTAGCTCATCCCTTACTATATTAGTTAATAGATGTACTTATATTAATAAGTTGGATAAAATTCATTTTCTAAAAACGCGGACAGCGAACCTGAAGTGGAGAGGACGAGCGAATCGAATCAGATAGGGAAAAGTTTTGAGCTAGGATTAATACCTAGTAAGCTTCAAAAACGATTTTACAAATCTCACAAACCCTTTTCAATATTACTACTAAAAGAGTACACAAACCCCCTACTCTTTTACCAATATGCTGCAAACCAACACAACATAATTAACCATTAACAATTTAACATGTAAAATTACCTAATAATGTATAAGCACATTATTGTACAATTCCTTAGTTATACAACGCATACACGTACATAGAGTACTATGTTGCATGTTGCATATACTTCACCAATGGAAAAACGTTGTGTTCTATGTTTAACACAACATAGTGAGTAGAATAATAAGGGGGTAACATGTGATACTAATGGTTTCAATCCCCTATCCATCCTTAAAACTTCACTCATAAAATGACCATACAATGTTATAAATCATACACCTCATAAAATAGGCAGTTAGATTTAACACAGTCATAAAAATGTGTCATCTGGATTATTTTAAACTATGACAGTAGGGTGAAGAGTAGTGATTTAACAGGCTATATGTACAATATGTGTAAAAATTATACCATAATATAATATAATATATATATATATAATATATATATATATATTATATATATATATATATATATATATATATATATATATATATATATATATATATATATATATATATATATAGCTTTTTTAGCGAATTTTCGAAGGAAAAATGGCTCATGAGTTAGGATCATGAGGGGAAGGTAGATTTTTCAAGAATGTATATATATATATATATATATATATATAATATATATATATATCATTTGATACTACCGAGTGTTTTGCAACACATGAATAGTTGACACAAATATATATATATATATATATATGTGAGTGTGTGTGTCTGTGTGTATGTATGTGCAAGATTTTTGTGTCCTAGACGTTTCTATGGGACACGATAGCTTTCGAAGCATATCGGATCGATATGAAACTCGTACAAAAATCAACCTTGCTAATGTCCCGAACCCTATTATTCATGAAGTATGTGCGACTTCATTAACCTACAATTATGACCCACAAATATTTCAAAAGATTACAAATCTTCATATAGTGATAAGATGGGCTGACATTTTTTTATACATATACTAATATGAATGGTTCACAAAAAATGCGAAGTTCCATTTATTATCAGTATTAGTTCTGTTTTATTGATTGACATATAAATGTCAAACAAAATCATGTCATTAACTGACATATTGTAAACAAATAAAGCTTTTTCACTAACACGTTTGAAAATTGGCTTATACTTAGCAGTATGCCACTTATATAAACCAGCAATATGACGAACCAGCAATAGAACAACCATGTCGCCGCAAAGCGGCTACAGGGGACGCGGAGCGTCGATGAAGAAGATATTTCGGCGTTAAAAAAATTATAGGCTCCTCTAATATGTGAATTACACAAAAGATTTATTTGAGAGCGCCTACGATTTTGAAGTTATACATCCTATGCAACACACGTACGCTATACGCATATAGTATTATCACATCGATATTTTTATTGAGTATTTAATCTAAATGTGGCCGCTTATATAAATAAGAATATATATATATATATATAATATATATATATATATATATATATATATATATATATATATATATATATATATATATATATATATATATATATATACTCGTATATTTTTCTTATTTTTCTTTGATCATTGCTTCTTCCTTCCAAAAAAATCCTCCTCCTTTTTCATGACCCCAACCTAATAAGCTCGATTTTCTTTAAAAATTCGCTATAAGTACAGTAAAAGTTAAAAGTAAAGAAACCCAAGTTTGGGAAAATTAACTATTAGAAGAAATGGTAAAAAAAACCGCAACAAGTCGTCCATAGATTGATTGGTCGGATAGAAAGTACTGGAAATGGATAATCATACAATTGTTGAGAGCAAATAATGGAAAAAATGAAAGTTAATTGATAATACCTAGTAACTCTATGCAGTACCTTTGAAAACAAATATTCTATTCAGTTTATACCTCTTTGACTTGCGGTGGCTGCTTAATAGGGGGTTCTAGAGAAAATCTGAGGCATCATTTATAAAAATCATCTGGAGGCAATTTTTCACCCCACCACGTATCTTTTTATTGAGGCCATGACAATGTACAATCTGCTTTAGATAGAAGATCTGGTTTAGCTGATCTTTCCTTTAAAATTTCATCTCGTTACCATTCTTAGTTTATAAGATATGAAGGCTCAAAGTTAGGTGGTTTGGACACTCACTGACGGACTCATCATACTTTTTTTTTGGCCATTCTAGCCATCGTAGACACATGATGTTTGGTACATATATATAAATTTAGTACGCTCACACAGTATTCTAAATCCGCGAATCGTATTAAGTACGATAGTTAAATACGCTGTAAGAACCATGCGGAGAAATTCAGTCGGATATAAGTTAGAATAAGGGAGATGGAATCTAGATCGATCCCTCGCCCTGATACGGTTTATGAACCTTAAGAGGCGATCGTATTTAAAATATAACCTTCTCAACCAACTATTATTTCACTTTTGGTTATAAGGAAGTTCAAAAGAAAAAATTTATTCAATTAAATTGTGATTTCGGTGCATAATTATGAAGTTACATTAAAAAATAATATTTGAAAAAGTATTGATAAAAAAAATAATATTAAAGTGAAATAATAGTTGGTTGAGAAGGTTATATTCTCAACCAACTATTATTTCACCTTTAATATTATTTTTATCAAATAACTTTTTCAAATATTATTTTTTTAATCTAACTTCATAATTATGCACCGAAATCACAATTTAATTGAATACATTTTTTCTTTTGAACTTCCTTAAAACCAAAAGTGAACCTTCACTATAAAAACGCGATTTTTGGCGGGATCAGTTATCACGTAATCTCACTCGATCGTCTAAACAAATACGCTGTAAGAACCGTGAAGTTAGTTGACCGTATTGCATACGTATTAAATACGATCGCCTGTTAAATACGCTGTGTACGTAGTAAAAAAATAAAACAAAAACCATCTTCGATGAACAAAAAGCTACCTTGAAATTATAACCTGAGCACAGTCTGGAAGTAAGTTACATGTTAAACATTAAGAAGATAATCATTTATAAATACCTTTTTCACTAATAACAGATACATCAGCTACTTACCTAAAACAGAAACACACAATTACAAATAAATTATTGTTCAATGAAAATTAAATACAGCACAAATCCGTCAGTATCATATTTTTATTATTATTATTAAATCAGGCTATAAGCTGGGTTTGGGATTGACCAATAAGGAAGAAGGTGCGTGTGTCCCTTCATGCAATAAATAAGTATACTATAACATGATGGTAGTAGTATAGTATAATGTAATAATTAAGTTCCAATTCAATACAGGTAGTATATAAGTGCGGATATTGTTGTATTACATAGGTTAAGCAGCATCGAGGCATTGAAAATTTGCTAGATACATGGTAAAATGCCATGTAACAATACTAATCAAAGAGCCAGACCTGAAAAATGTGACTCATTTTGTACTACTTCAAACACAATTTTTTGAAAATATATCCTATATAAATTCATCATAGTCTGCCTATCCAGAGTGGAGCCCTTCATATGAGTGCTCTCGTGTTTTTAATTATACAGCCCCCCCCCCTACCTGTTATTTATCATGTATTTCTAAACGTTTTCTTTCAAAGTTTAAGAAACTTTTTCACCTCCTCATTTCAATTCTGTCCTCATTCAGGGAAATGGGAAAGCTAAAGGATTTTTAAAATTTAAAAACTATTTTCTTTTTAAAAAAGGATGCTTAGGGGAAAAGCTACTTTGTGGGAAGTAAGGAACTAACGATAGTATAGTAAGGGTGTTTTTGTTCTCAAACTTTAATATACTATACTGGCGTCATCAGTACAGTCATGAAATAAAATAAATCATATATGAATAAATCTGTAATGTTATGTATATGTGACCCTGATGTGATCTGTTTTATGTATAATAAAAATAAATCTGTAGTGAAAACCGATCGATCTGTGAAATAAAATAACCGATGCGATCTGTTATGAAAAATGTCCGATCTGATTGTTGGCAAACCTTTTGTATGTATAATCCTTATTAAGGACTATACTATATTTTAAGTAGAAGTCAGATGCTGCCGCGTCTTCTTTCCATGAGCTTAGATAGCATCCTAGAGAGGAAAAGAGGCATCAGTTATAATCAAATATTAATTATTCTCCTTAAACTGTGCAGCATAAATACACTGGGAGCTACGACGATAACAGACACACACACATACAGACAGACAACTTAGCGAAAACCACTCACGAGGACTTAAAAAACGCCTGAAACGGATAATTCCGGTAACATCCCGGTTTCGGATTTTTTAGCAAACACAATACTTTTCCTTTTAACTTACGGTATATTTCTATTTCCTATTACACTATACTTTCCCTTTTATACCTACGGTATAAATGAGGAAAAGTAAAAAATTGATATACCATATATAAATATTTACAATAAGTTATGAATTGAGGGAAATACATTCACGATCCTGCTATTATTTGATAATATGCCGTAAAGTTAGATAAAAGAAATGGGCCGCAGAGCTTTGTATAGAGCCGCATAGGAAATAAGGTATAAAGCAGACAAAACGTCTTCCCTTGGATAGGAGCAGGACCACGAGCGTAGAATATTAATTTCAAGGCACAACAAATACTACGAGACAATTCTAACAATTCAATACGTTTAACAGTGACGGGGGGGGGAATGTTTCTTACAAAAGAAACATAAAAATCGGGTACGGGGTGCCTCGAAACTTTTCCGCATCAACATCGGATACGCTACACTCGTCCTCAGAACATATAAATAAAAAAAACCATTTATTTGCACTTAAACATAAAACACAAGCATACAGATAAGTAAAACTTTGTGCAAAGTCGGTGCTAAGCAAGGATGTTGAATAAAGGGAATGACGCACTAAGCCGAATTGCCATTCAATAAAGTGACCCAATCGAAAATCAAAACATAGAGATGAAATGCAACATGAAACACACGTCAAAAACCAACTGCACATGCTTGGTACAAACTGCGCATGCTTATGATCCCTATAACAGCGCAGGTCTTAAAATTAGAGGCAAACTTAACTCTCAATGGGTTTTCCATTGTTTTGCTCGCGAAGGTTATAAACAAAAAAGTTTATACTTTTTAACTGGTTTTTTGTTAATATTGCTTAAAATTAACAACATTAAAGAAAATTAAGAACATTAAACCAAAAAATTGAATCTTGAAAACTAGCAAAACATTTCACTAGGATAAAAACGACAAAATATTAACACATTTAACTTACTCTACGAAAAGTAAAAGGGAAAAGCTTCAATTACTCTCACTAAAGTGGCTACCTAGAGTCCAAAATGTAAAATATAAGCACAAATGACTTGACAAGCACCAAATGTAACAATAACGAAAGCACTG
Organism: Microvelia longipes; assembly: GCA_018340805.1. NCBI lineage: Eukaryota > Metazoa > Arthropoda > Insecta > Hemiptera > Veliidae > Microvelia > Microvelia longipes. The sequence goes on along the minus strand of JACMZG010000042.1, from coordinate 93,591 downwards.
AAGAAAGTTGAGAAGCAAACTCGACAACCAAGAAATTGTATGACAACTTAGCTACATAACCTGCGTTTGGCTTCTTTTTTAATTATAAACCTAAGGGGAGGTAAGTTTGCTCCTATTTCTCTATCCCATAAACAACTTCTATGGGGTCAGAAATGTTCCTTAATGCGTCATCCCCTTTATTCAACATTCTTGGTGCCAAGCCGTGGTGCCCATAAATGGGAAAATACAGGTTGATACAGGTTTATATATATATATTTTTTTAATCTTGGATAACTTTCATTTGTACTTGTAAGTAAATACATTGGTTTCTTCTATTTTCTCTTCTTTTCCTTTATTCTTTATAACCTTAAATCTATTTCATTTTTCTATTAATTTCTTATTTTTATACTTTATATATTATGACTATTATTTAATAGATAAAATATGCAATTTTTAATTTTAATTTTTTTTAACACTTACATACACATGCGCGTATATAACAAATAAATAATTATCTAATTGTTTAACTTTTGATACCTAGATGCTACGATAATAACAGACACACACACACAGACAACTTAGTAAAAACAACTCAGGAGGTCTTAAAAACACCTAAAAATTGATAGTTAATATGAAATTGAGCTTCTCCCACTCGGTTCCACGTCTTACCATGTGTTTACACTATACGTAAATAGTTTATTTTCTTTTAAACAACTAAAGATACACAAGTAGAGATAAATTTTACTTTGCTTTCATATTTTTCAAGTTGAAAATAATGGTTGCGATTGCCGTTGCACGGCTGTTTTGCGACTAAGTTACGAAACAAATTGGTAAACCTTTGAAGAATTTGTATTCATTGTCTCAATGCATATAGATGGGGTAAAGGACATTGTAAGGGGGTCTGGAAGGAAATTAGGATTGAGAGGGGTATTAGGGTCTGGTAAGGGCGGGTCCCAGGGATAAGAACTCTGGACACTGTTTCTCATAATATTTAGGATTTTCGGACAAAGAGAACCCTTGTTAAAGACAACATTGTATTGGGAAAGTTTGGACGAAATTTCATTTTTCAGTCATATAAAAGAAGCACAGTCTTCAAACATAATTGTAATGGTAAAGTCATTTGTGTGTATTACTAAATTTTCCTGGTTAGTTTCCAGGGAAAATGACAATTAGCAAATTTGCATTAAAATTCGAACATTAGTATCCCGCTAAATTGATATCCTTAATAATCAAAATTGTACAGATATCCTGAAAATTGATATTGAACTGATATCCTCTCAAGACTGATATTGAATTGATATCCTCAAGATTAATACTGAACTGATATCCTCAGATGGTATAGAACTGATATCATCAAGATTGATATTGAACTATATCCTCAAGATTGATATTGAACTGATATCCTCAAGATTGATATTGAACTGATATCCTCAAGATTGATATTGAACTGATATCCTCAGATTGATATTGAACTGATATCCTCAAGATTGATATGAACTGATATCCTCAAAATTGATACTGAACTGATATCCTCAAGATTGATATCCTCATTAATCGAGATTGTCTAATATGCTCCATGATATAAGTCACAACGCATTGTTTAGGATATCCAATGACTTCAAACCGCACTCATTTACATGGTGACCTCGAAAACTAGACTCACGCACTCAAACCACTTCGAATAACTTTAATTACTCCAAGTACAACGGATCAATTAATTTAGGAATATAAATATATTGTTAATATATTTTATAAAAACATTAATATTACTCAACTTCGAACAACTTAAAATAATATATTTTAATTTATTGATTCATTTAGTTGGTTAAAAAGACTATTTACTATTATCATTACTATTATTATTACTATTGTATTTAAAATAAATGGATAGTTTTTTAATTATCAATCTAATATATCTATAATCGGTCTCTAATTGTTAATTAGAGACCGAGTTAATTTTTGTTAATGTTTAATAACTTTATTTCTTTGTTAGCATTTTAAATTTTATATAATTTTTGTGTTTCTATTTTAGTTGATTGTGATGTGTATTTTTAAGATTTATGTTTTTTTTTTGTGATAAAGAACTATAAGCCAATTTATTCTAATTATTAAAAAAAAAAAATAGTTTGTAACAAGGATATTAAAATAGCCAGCCTTTCAAACCCGGCTATATTCTAAGAGCATGGATAGTATTACTAGATATGGTATTAAATAGTATAGTATAGTATAGTATAATATAATACTATACTATACTATACTATATATAGCAAAATAATAAAGTTTACCATAAAGTGTGTAATGATGAAGCAAAATAATAAAATTTACCATAAAGTGTATAATGATGAAGCAAAATAATAAATTTACCATAAAGTGTGTAATGATGAGCAAAATATATAAAAAATTACCATAAATGTGTAATGATGAAGCAAAATAATAAAAATTACCATAAAGTGTGTAATGATGAAGCAAAATAATAAAAATTACCATAAAGTGTGTAATGATGAAGCAAAATAATAAAAATTACCATAAAAGTGTGTAATGATGAGCAAAATTAATAAAGTTTACCATAAGTGTGTAATGATGCAAAAATAATAAAGCATAAAGTGTGTATGATGAACAAAATAATAAAAAATTACCATAAAGTGTGTAATGATGAAGCAGAGGTTTAAATTCATCCATACCAGTAGATTTTCACCTGTCACTTAAGATGATAGCAAATAATTTAAACCGCAAGACCAGATCACTAAAGAAAAAAAATAATTCTTGAACTCCTGATTTATGAAAAACAAAACGTGGCTGCCTCACTTAATACTCAATGATTTTTGAGAAGGACATTTTCTGTTTCAGTGGAATTTGAAATTCGAATTAGGTGGTAGCAGGACATTTTCAGTTTTGATGGAATTTGAAATTGAATAGGTGGTAGCAGGACATTTTCAGTTTTGATGGAATTTGAAATTGAATAGGTGGTAGCAGGCCATTTTCAGTTTTGTGGAATTTGAAATTGAATAGGTGGTAGCAGCCATTTTCAGTATTGGTGGAATTTGAAAATGAATAGGTGGTAGCAAGACATTTTCAGTTTTGGTGGAATGTGAAATTGAAATAGGTGGCAGCAGGCATTTTCAGTTTTGATGGAATTTAAAATTGATTAGGTGGTAGCAGGACATTTTCAGTTTTGATGGAATTTGAAACTGAATAGGTGGTAGCAGACCATTTCAGTTTTGGAACAATTTTAAAATTTTAGACGGACATAGTGTCAATATTAGGAGTGTCTTTTTGTTAATTGAACAATGCCAACACCTAAAAGTAACCAAAACCCAAAGTTTACATCTAAGATCCAAGTCTAAAATTTATAATCTAAGTCTAAGTCCAAAATCTAAATCTATAATTTAAGTCTGAAATATTAGTCTCAATCAAAATTGGTGCTGTTTAAAAACTACTCTTAGATCTTTTTATAAAAATCAACTAGGATCTCAGATCTCTTGATCTAGCAACATCAGTTAAAAGAAAACTAACCGAATACTCAAAGTTCAAAAAATTTTCACTAAGGCAACTACATAATAAAATGAAAAACTATCTTCACTTAACTAAATTTAAAACCATACTGAGTCCAAACATACTGAAATATTATAAAGAAAAATTTTCAGCGCGGTAGAGAGGGCACTAACACTAACCGAATCAATTGTGATAACACAACTAAATAAATACCACACAGATAAAATAATATTAAAACTAATATTAAATTTGTAATGCTACTAAAAATAAACATACTACCACTGTCATATTTACACTAATATACGATAGTAATTACACAAGTATTGCACTAATACTAAAGTATAAACTACTAATACTAACTCATGAATAAATGTGACTTGGAATAAATTACTGTCAGTATGCATGGAAAATTTAAGATGCAAAGAGATAAAAGTAGATCAAAAGAAAATATACGAACGAAAACCGTGTTTAATCAAAGTTTTTAAATATCAGGAGTTGAACCGCACATGTAAGATACATACATCGCCAAGTAATACGCGACAAAAGAATGTTACATATGCATTAATTTACTGAAGACATAGGTCTTTCGGTCAATGTACATTAAGAATCCGACGTTTTGCGGGAGAAGCATATAATTAATACATATATAAAATTAATTATTCTGAGAATATTAAAAAAACAAATATTAAAAGCTTTAAAAAGTTGTATAGTCATTTAAGTAGTAGTATGTTAACAGACTAGAAAGTAAGTTCCTTTAAGGTATTATTTACTTTAGATTTCCTATAGTAGCTTATTAAGCTAGTTATTATCACTATCATTTGACGTATGATTTCTGGATGTATTCTATTACTTATACTACTTATTCCTGCATTTGACGTATGATTTCTGGATGTATTCTATTACTTATACTACTTATTCCTGCATTTGACGTATGATTTCTAGATGTATTCTATTACTTATACTACTTATTCCTGTATTTGACGTATGATTTCTGGATGTATTCTATTACTTATACTACTTATTCCTGCATTTTTCGTATGATATCTGGATGTATTCTAGTACTTATACTACTTATTCCTTCATTTGACGTATGATTTTTGGATGCATTCTATCACTTATACTACTTATTCCTGCATTTGAATATGATTTCTGGGTGTATTCTATTACTTATACTACTTATTCCTGCATTTGACGTATGAAATCTGGATGTATTCTATTACTTACACTACTTATTCCTGTATTTGACGTATGATATCTGGATGTATTCTATTACTTATACTACTTATTCCTGCATTTGACGTATGAAATCTGGATGTATTCTATTACTTACACTACTTATTCCTGCATTTGACGTATGAATTCTGGATGTATTCTATTACTATACTACTTATTCCTGCATTTGTTTTTTAAGCTTAGTAAATATTTTTTATACTTTTTCTCTTCCTTATAATTTATAGCGGTTCCAAGTTTTCCAACTCCCTGTTTTTTCTCTCCAATTTTTATGCCACTAGTAAAGGGGAAGTTTTCGCCTCCCCCCCTCCCTGGCTGGGTTGTAAACAAGCCCAGACTCCACTCTTTTTAATCAGTTGCTTCTTTTTTCGGTGGGGAAAACACTGAAAATTCCACTCCATACTTGATCTGACTTCAGACTCCCCCTTTTTGGTTCCCCTTCTCAGTCGTCCTGGAGCCAAAATATAAACGAATTTCCTAAAAACGTTCATTTCCTAAAAATATTTTTCGTACCATAAAGACAACTGTAATTGCACGAATTACTTATTTTTCTTCGTAAAAAGGACAAAAAAATCCCAAGGGAAGATTCACTTATAGCTTTAACTGTCATTTTCATTGCGATTCCCTCCATAGAATAACCAAATAATAGAAAAATGACACAATATAATTGTGCGTTTTTAAGGTCTTGTGAATGGTTTTTGCAAAGCTGTCTGTCTGTATGTTTATGTGTCTGTTATCATCGTAGCTCCCAGTGTAACATTTTTTATGACTAACCCGCAATAATGACTTGGAAAAGAATAACGACGCAGTGTTAATTACACATCCTGCCGAGTATCAGTCAGATAATATTGTAGTTATGTTTTTTATTTAAAGTTTTCAACTTCTACCTCCGTGGCCGTGATCGTAAAGGCGTTCGATTTCGGCACCGGAGGTCCGGGCTTCGCAGCCTGAGCTATGCTCTAAGATTTTATGATAGTATTTGTATTAAAAGATTTCGCCAACTTTAATTAATTCTAGAGTGTAGTAGATGCAACCCACCTGAGGTGGTTCCCACAGGGTTAATACCCTGATGGGCCGAAAGGCCCTAAACGGGCATTTTTTTTATGTTTTTATTTTACATTACCATAGATTATTGTATGCATTTTATCAGCTTACTTACCTAAAACAAACAAAATAACAAACTATTACTAATAATTAGTATTAATAATTTTTACTAGGTAACTGAAATACCGGTTTAGGACAATTAGGTGTATCCTTAGAAATATACTATATATAGAAGGAGCACAGGGCCGTAAAACACAATGTAATTCCACTGATAACACGAAAGCCGGTTTACTGGTGGACTTAAGTAGGGTTACCACCCTACAACAAAAACATTATTTTATAAATGTATCATAATATCCACTAATGAAAAAAATGTCTTGCCTGAAGTAATGTGAATAACGGTTCCAGACTAGGTTTAAGGGGTTTCGCGGAGTGAGTTTAGTTGGTATGAGGCAGACCCTGAGTCCAACACTGTTGACAGACCGCTGTCTTCGTGCGTAAATGCATTTCTCTCTTTTTTTGGTAGCGTTTTTCCCGCAAGAAAAAAATTTAAATTCAAGTAACAAATAAATAACTTAAAAACCTTGCTAAGTACTTAATAAAATCGGTCTTAGATAGCAAAAGGGTAGAGAAATACGAGAATCTACATTAGTTGACGAGGACTACTTGTAATAATATTAATTAAAAAATGTTAAAATACAATTTAAAATGCTTTAAAAAATTGTAAATGAAACGATATTAGTATTTATGAATAATCGATCATCATTAGTTAATAGAACATAATAATTCAGCAATCGGAAGTACTACCAACTTGTTAAAAAGAAATTGCATAATGTTAAGTTGGCATCATTACTTAAGACCACCAGTGAACTGACATGCTGTTATCAGTTATGCTCTTTCTATAGATAGTATTATTCTAAGGTTGTATCCAATACTTCCTCTAACCAAATGTGTGGACCTAAATGTGAGTATAGGAGAGTAAATATAGTAATAGAGAAAACAAATTAGGGATGGCGAAAAAAATCTAGAGATAATTATTTTAAAGGATGAACGAATATGACTTATCGAAGGCACTACAGGGCCCCCTGTATAAAAATAAAACAGTCCGGAAGCTGTCATTTGTTGATACCATAAATCTAATAGTTTAAGTCGTAACTCCTCAAATCAAGTGACATAACACTTATATATTGATATATCGACATATCAAGTCAATATTGACTAACTACTCAAAATTATCCAAAAAGTTAACATACATGTGACTACATCATCTTTAAATCAAATAACTAAAATAAATACAAACCATACAGAGAAAATGATACGAGATTAAGTATACGTCAATCAAAACCAATCAGTTATTTCATCTCAATATGTCTAAATGAATATTGACGTGATAGAACACGATGAATGTTTCCTGATGAAATTACTTATACATTTTTCCCGCCCAGGGATCAGCTGAAAGCTGATCATATGATGAAACTTGAAACTTATGTTAGTCTTATACATTGCTACATGGTGCCAAAGCTAAAATCGATCAACAACATTTTTTCCACGTTTTATCATTCTCGAAATTTTTGCCAAGACATTTTTGCGGGTTGATGACATCAATAATAGTTATTTATGCCATAAGGCTGAGAAATGTGTCTTTATGTCACGACAATTAGATTTACCCGACGAACGAAGCGAGTCGGGAAAAATTGCCAAACATAAAGACATTGTCACCGGATGGCATACACTATTTTGTTCTGAGGTAGCACTCATTAAATAAACTGCGCTAATATACTTAATTGAAAAAAAACGTAAACAAATAAATACATGTTTAAATTATAATGAAAAAAAACAAACAAATGATAAATAAATACCTATTTACAATTCATCCATAGCTTCACACTTTTACTCAAAAATGTAAAAGCTTTACAAATAAAACACACAAAAATTGTCAATTAGAACACCTTTTAAAACGACAAAAAATTAGTCTACGAACAAAAACAGAAACAAAATGGACGTTTTAAAGAATCCTCATAAAGGTTTACACAGATTGTTTTTTTTGAACACGCTACATCATAGTAATGGTGGCAATATATGAATTACTTTTACGTCCTAGGAGTTTTTTTTTTACATTCATTATTTCCTCGGAGGTGAAAGTACTAAAATACCTCCTATAAACAATAATGATTGGCTTCTCATCCTAAAAACGGTCCAATAAAGTGCTCAATTACGTACTACCTAAAAAAAAAATATTTTACGGATATGCTCAACTACACCTATAGACTCATTTTCGTTCAAAGTTTTAACTCATGTAAGGATACATGCGTGCCAAATTTCGCATAAATATTTACGCGTTGATGATTTTTCACAATTATTGCTGAGTCATTATTGCGGGTTAATGACGTCATAAAAAAAATTTCCGGATAAAACAACTACACATATAGACTCATTTTCTTACAAAGTTTTAACTCTCTAGCATAAACACACTGGAAGTTACGATAATAACATACACACATGCACATACAACATATGCACGGAATACACACAAAAAACCTTAAACGGATAATTCAGGTGACATCCCGGTTTCGCTTTTTTTTTTGCAAACACAATACTCCCCCTATATACCTAGTAGTAATATGGGGGGGGAGTGGTAGTAACTACCAGGCAAGTAGGCCACGTTGTTGGGCCTTTTTTGCCAGCTCCCAAAATAGTGTTCGACTCCTTTTAATTTCAAGTGTAGGTATATTTCATCTAATCTAGACAAAAGAGCCGTGGATTTCTATGGTTCCTCTAATGCATTTTATTTTCAAGCAATCATACGTATTTTCACTGCCACTTATAGTCAAGTGAAAACTAGGAACAACACGTACCCTCGCCGTTAAACCAAACCTCCATACACTTTAAACTACAAGGCAGACACAATATAGTATTAAAATGAATCTACTATGAGGGTCCTAAATTTTACCTTTACCCAGTTTTATTTAGGGTAAGTGATCTTTGACAAGTACCTGACAACGCACAGCCTCGAGACCACCGGCTTTACGTCCCTTCTGAAGGACGTGGTACGCAGAATTTTTATCTCTCTCTAAAAATCCCAGAGGTCCGTGATAGGATTGAACCCATGACAAATAAACTCGAAAGTTTAATGTCCATTCATTCTGTGTATTGGCCGCGTACCTTAACCACTAACCACGGGTGACTCCTACTACATAGTATATACTATTTTGTAAATGAGGAAAAGTAAAAAACCTATTTCAAAATATAAAAAATTTTAACAAAAATGTCACATTAAAAAAAATTGAATTAAAAAAACGTAAAAAGGTTTACATTACACTCAATAAAATTCAATTCAACTCGTGACCCTCCATCCCCCACTCTTAACCTGGTTTCCTCTTATTAATATTAGAGTTCTTAAGTATCTGCGTGCATTCAGCTTTGTACATCATAAAAGACAAGTAAATAATTATATGCCGTTTTAAAATATACAATTATCATTATTGCGAGCATGTTCTGAGTTACATATCAATGAGAACCAAGTATTAGTAACATAGATATAAAGGGCTTAAAATTGAAAAAGAAGAATGTAAGAGAAAATTTTCCCCCACCCTTACTTTACCAAAACTGTTTTCCTCTCAACGCTAAGTCACTCTTTATCAAGTCTCTACTCCCTTTCTCGTCCTACATCCCCCCTAGACCTGAACCCCGTCCTACAACCCCCATTTAACCCAAAACCCTGTCCTACAACCACCCTTCTAAATCTCACGGTTCAAAACATGAGTTCAAAAAAAATTTTAATGTTTTATTTTTACACTTTATTATATTTGTTTTAAAAGGAATATTTTCCTGAAGTTTATCAACTTTGTTTGAATTAAATCGTTTTTCTAAAAGACTGTTTTTTAATAAAAACTCACAAGAGAGAAGATGACAAGAAACTTCCTGCACAGCATACTTAAGAGGCAATTTATAAAATATAAATTGTAAATACAACTTTGTAAATAGAAATTATTAAAATTTTAAAAAATCATTCTTCTTATGATAATATATATATATATATATATATATATATATATATATATATATATATATATATATATATATATATATTATATATATATATATAATATATATATATATATATATATATATTTATATTTATATATATATATATATATATATATATATATATATATATATATATATATATATATATATATATTATATATATATATATATTATATATTATATATATATATAAAATATATATTATATATATATATATATATATATATATATATTAATATATATATATATATATATATATATATATGTATGTATAAATTTATGTACGAGATTTTTGTCCTAGACGTTTCTATGGGAAACTGGGAAACAATAACTTTCGAACGGTTTCTCGGATCAAAATAAAGCTTGGTACAAAAATCAACCTTGCATTTGTCCTGACCTCTATTGTTTTTTAAATAAGATGACGTCATTAACCCACAACAATGACACTACAAACATTACAAAAATAACAAATCTTTAGGAAGTGTTTTTGATCAGGTACTCCCGATCTACTATTATTTACACGTATATCGGACACGCGGGTCCAGGGTGTAAAGGTTATATTCATAATATATTTTTTTGACGTTTGGGGTTTTAATTGTTAGGGTTTGGTTTCTTGATTTTTTTAAGGTAAGAAAAATAGTTAATTTTATTTACGAATTGAAGTGTAGGAAGTCTTTTTTTATATTCTGAAGATGACCTTAGCGAATTTCGAGGTACCCTGTACCCGAACCAATAAAACTCCACAATCCACCTTCCCCACTCCCCTCTTCATGACCCTAACCTCATAATCTCATTTTTTGAAAATTAGCTAAAATAAATGTGCGTAAACTGAGCTTAACTCAGCAAATAAGTAATAATTCTGTGCCGTGCATTGTAAAATGTATGCGATAAATATGCGCTTTTATATTTGTCTCCCCTCATTTTACCAATTAGTGTGAATTCTAAGTTGCTCTAAAAGGCACATCTGTTAATAAGGCGTGATTTCGTTCCTTCGACAAATCACTCCGTCGACAGTCGACTGAAAAATTTGACGACGGAACGAAACGAGTTGTTGCGTCGACAATAACTTGTCGACGGAATGATTTGTCGACGGAACGAATACGGAGCCGTTAATAGAATCTAAGACATTAAAATGAACAGCCAATATATAATTCATTTGACTATATAAACCAACTGATGTCCATTTAAACATCATAGAAATTAAAGAATTTAGCTTTAATTGATAAAACACAAGTTTATTAAACAAAATAGTTCTTTAATTGTATAATTATATGTTCTAGTTCTTGGCATTCTTTTATTATAGTTTCTTTATTAATAGTTTACTATCCAATAAAAACTTATTCATCAACCATCGCAATAGATAAGTAAACATAAAATTGGTTTACAGAACGGGAAGTTCTTATTTAAATAATGGACCAACTGATGGGATCAATTGTCTCCCCCCTCATAAATGTTGCACCATTAGACATAAATTATATTATTATTATTATTATTAGTAATAAATAAAAACAGATTAATTACACAAAAGTCCTATATTATTTAAATATATAATATAAGAAATATAGGACTTTTGTGTAATTAATCTGTTTTTATATATATATATAATATATTTTTAGGCAATTTATGATATTTTTTTTTAAGTCCACAAAAAGAAACTTGTGTAAAAGTCTTTTACCTTGTGTAAAGACCTGCGTCGGACTCCCTCCCCTCATATTTAGTGGGTGCCGCTCTCAAATAAATTATTTGCTTTTATTGCTCTAAACAACTTTTTTAGGCAGAAACGGATTTTAAGCCAATATTTTTTAGTCGGGCTCACCTTATAAATTTTGGAAAGTCGCCCCAGGAAATGAGGTGATAAATTAATCAGTCCTCCCATATAAATTTGGAGGATACCGCTCAAAAAAAAATACCCCCTTCTACTAAGATATGTGGGCTTTTACTCCAATTATGGAACAAATGAGAGTAAAAAGTATCATTTTCTTCCATGGGAGTAACAAAGAAATTATTTTTTCCCCGGAAACTAGTCAATAAACTTCACATTATATACGATCTAGAGATGAAATAAAATTATGTCATCCGAGAATCTGGAATGTCTATAAAATAATTATCAAAACAAAGGGTAACAGATTTTACATCGGGAAAAGAGAAATTCAAGAAAGTCGCGGTTACGTATGAAGATTCAGAACCAATAATACTCTAAACCTCTATACCGCTTAATATCTCTACGCATCTAATCATGGAATGTTACAAAAAACATGGAGTGGACACAAAAAAGAGTCACCCGTGTTTAGTGGTTAAGGTCCGCGGCCAATACAAAGAATGAATGGACTTTAAACTCCGAGTTTGTTCAATCCCTGCACGGGCCTCTAGGATTTTATGGAGGGATACAAATTCTGCGTACCACGTCTTCAGAAGGGACGTAAAGCCGGTGGTCTCGAGCCTGTGCGTTGTCAGGTACTCGTTAAAGATCCCTTACCCTAAATGAAAACTGGGAATAGGCAAAAATTTAGGACCCTCATAGTAGATTCATATAATACTATAGTGTGTCTGCCTGTAGTTTAAAGTGTATGGAGGTTTTGGTTTAACGGCGAGGGCACGTGTTGTTCCTAGTTTTCACTAGACTATAAGTGGCAGTGAAAATATGTATGATTGCATGAATAAAGTATGAGAAGAACATAGAAATTCTGTCTAGATTAGATGAAAATATACCTACACTTGAAATAAAAAGGAGTAGAACACTATCTTAGAGAGCTGGCAAAAAGGGCCAAACAACTTGGCCTACTTTGCCTAGTAGTTACTACCACTCCACCCATACTACTACTGGAGTGGACAAAACACTTTGCATAAATACTTTCAGTAAGTAATTGATGTAAGAAGCAAGGAAAACTGTAATAGTGTCATAAGAATAAACTATAAGTAGTTTACGTCTTGCATAACTCACGTAAGAAAGAATATTGTTTCGTTTCAAAATATGTAAGAAGATAAATATTATTCAACTGAAGCCAGTAAACAGTTGAGTATTATAGGCGAAAAACAAATAAAAAACATTTAGGTTGTTAAACTATGTTGTATGTATGTTTATACGTTTAGTATAAACATAACGTCTCATGGTTCCGGGTTCGAAGCCTAGATTGTATACTCAGTTTGTATACTAACAGTCCAAGAGCCAGGCCTAAAAAATGTGACTTATTTTGTACTACTTCAAACCAATTATTTTTGAAAATATACCTTAAATTATGAAAAAGAAAAGCAAGTCTGGCTATCCAGAGTGAGCCCTTCATATGCATGCGCTCTCTCAAAATATTAAAAAATAGCACAAATTTCCAGTATTAATAGCAATAAGTGTTTCCATGCAGGTTGTGTGCAAAACATGAAGTAAACATTTTAAAGCTTGATAAAATTATCTAAAAAACAAGTGATTCTTCGTCCAAATCGGATAATTACAACTGCAGTTAGGGCATTTGTTAAATGACCAAAAAAAAAGCACACAAAGCCAATATTTTTCCAAAGAAATTCGCTGACTTTGCATACCATTTTGTTGATAATTTTTTGGGTGTTTTTAAAAGAGCCATATCTTTGGTTGAAGTCATCCGATTTTGATGATTGAACACTCGTTTTATATAAACTTTTTTTAACCTTTAAAAAATTTCTCTTCATATTTTGCACACGACTAACATAGAACTACTTATTTAAAGAAAACTGAAATTAGTGCGGTTTAACAAAGGTCATAACTTTTGTTGTATTTACTCGATTTTGACGAAACAAATACTCATTTTATTTATCACCTTTAAACATAGGTGATAAAATTTTCGTGTTTTGCACACGACCTACAAGCAACCACTTATTACATGGAAACTGGAATTTGTGCGATTTTCTAATATTTTGAGCGAGCGCATTCATATGAAGGGCTCCACTCTGGATAGGCAGACTATACTTTTCCTTCATAATTTAAGGTATATTTTCAGAAAAATTTGGTTTGAAGTAGTACAAAATGAGGCACATCTTTTTCAGGTCCGTCTCTTGGTCTATAATAGTATATTGCTAGGAGTTAATGACCAATTTTAGATATTATTGATTGTAAAATTACTTTTTTATTATCAGCAAAGGGGAGACCGTTGCATTGCCCTAAAATTCAATGCAACGAAATTTTTGCTAAAAAATTCGCCAATGAGGTGGTGACATGGCGGAGTATAGAAAAAGTTAGGAGCGTGTCAGAACTGATTTTTTATTGGCCCGTGTATTTACGCTAGAAAGTTGAACTTATGGATACTAAATTTATCTATAAGTGTAGTTGTGTTACCTGGAGAATATTTTGTTTATAACGACACGCAATAATGACTCAGCAAAAATTTCGACGAATCATAAAAAGCAGGAAATTGTTGCGATCAATATGACAATTGGCACGCATGTAGCCATGCAAAGAGTAACATATAAGCCAAGTTTCATTTCATCAACTGCATTAGTTTATCTTTTATAAAAATTCTTGTAAAAGTTTAAAAAAATTAATTGAGTCTAAATTCGGTACCAGTATAATAAATATGTATACTTATATAAGTTTCGTTTCGTGAGTATACGAAGTTAAGTATATTTACGGTTTTGTTAGGGTTATAAAGGTTAAGAGTAAGTAATCATCGAGTAAGGTCGGTGCCAGGATAGGTGACCGCTGAGATATATGAAATGTATTTGCTGTCTAAGGATTAGCGGAACGAGTTCGCTAATACACACACACATTTATATATATATTATATATATATATATATATATATATATAATATATATATTATATATATATATATATATCAAACTAGATCCTGGCGAAAAGGTTTGATTGAACCTAACTTGCATTAGTCAAGTGAGTGAAAATTAACCAAATAGAATTGACTAGACATGTAGAAAACACATGATGATTTCTACAACTTATAGATAAGAAGTTACAAACTCAATTCTGGCCGGTTGATGAACACATACTCTATGCATTTCCCTACGCCCTTGAATCATAACACTGACTTAATTATAAACTAATGTAGAATACAACCGATTGTACACACACACACACACACCACACATATATATATATATATATTATATATATATTATATAATATATATATATATATTGTGTGTGTTGTGTTGTGGTGTGTGTGTGGGTGTGTGTGTTGCTTGTGTATTAATGTTATATATAACTACATAGCTTATAGAAGCGGTTTCTATAGAATTTGTAACAGAAAGAGCTTGAAAATTGTTGTATTGCTGTTTTGAAATTTGAAAAAAAAAATTGTTCAAACACTGTGTTATTTAAGCTGAAGAAGATTCAAAATGAGATCCGAAATAAATATTGAATAAATAAATTTTATTTGATTTATAGAACTGATGTCTTCTCTTTTTCTTTACTAAGCAATAAATACACTGAGCGCTACGATGATAACAGACACAACACTCACAGACACACAGAAAACTTGGCGAAAAACCACTCAGAAGACCTTAAAAAACACCTGAGAACGTATAATTCCGGTGTCCATCCATGTTTCGGAATTGTTTTGCAAACACAAATATTTCCCCATATACCTACGGTATAATAGTAAAGTAAAAAACATTAAGTACTTTACAGTCAATCCACATAAACATTTTTAAGGACCAATTAAAATTCAAAGAGCATATAACGTCAGAACGTAGATATTGACTTGATTCTCTGCATAATGTCCGTAAACTAAGTCATCTTAGGCTTTTTAAAAGAAAGCATTAAAAGAAGAACGAAGAAATAGAAACATTAAGAAACTTTTGTTAAAAACAAGTCCAGTAATACAAGACTTTTATTATCGATAAACTTTCTGTTTTCTCTAAAACTTTACTTCTTAAAGGGATGGGGGGGGGTGGGTTTGGGGAGGGGACTTGACTACTCGGTGACAACTTGTGTTGCTTTGTTGATAACTTAATTGATGTGACTTGAAAGGAAAGATAACGCCTGAAGTTGGGTTTTGTTAGCACGAATTCTAAACCATAAAGAAAGGATAAAAGCATGTTGTTTGTTTACAAAACAAACATGTTTCGTCACAATCTATAGTATAACACACGGCTAAATCAGTTGACAGCGTGGATAATAATGCCAGGGAGCCAATAAGTTAGTCCCTGCATGTTAGACCACGCCACCAATTTAAAATCGGAACAACCTGATTGGTTTCTCAATCCCCATTTTCCCGGCTGTCAACTGTTTTAGCCGTGTGGTCGTATTTAACTAAAGGTAAAGGTAAATACTTGTACCAATTTTAATTCCAATGTAAAAATCAGAAAAATGATCCAATTAAAATTAAAAATTTTCATTTTCTGATTTTTTAATTTTTAAAAACACTTAACTAATGAAATTAAAAATTAAACTAATGATGATCAATTAGATACCTAGCACATGTGTTAGTCCTTTTACATACTTCAAATGCATGCCTAAATTTCATTGAATCACATCATTTTTCCGAGTTTTATGATTTTACGAAATTTTCACTGAATTTGAACCGTAATTATTGCGGGTTAAATGAACGTCAATAAAGAAAATATTTTCCGAATGTTTAATATTGCTGCACAACTACATCCAGTAGATTGAATTTTTCAACTCTACTAAGTTAAAAATCTCTAGCCATAATATGCCCCCCCTTTTTTTTTTTCTCCTGGAGCTACGAATGAAACAGACACACACACAACTACATACAGACAGACAACTTTGGGTAAAACCACATCAGGAATCGCCTAAAAACGTCCCTTAAAAAATAATAAATAAATCGTTTATTTTATAAATAAAGGAATTTTATTTAAAAAAAAAATATATAAAACTGTTTACAAAGGTTAAATTACAAATTATAATAAATGAAAATAATATATATTGACCATTTGTGTCGCATAAGCTCAAAGGCTTTGTGCGCGACACGAGTCTACTCTTTATATCTACTCCTATAATCTAATTAAATAAAGTAAAAGCATAAAAAAGTATACATTTAAGTATAATAAAAGTATAAATTAAGTCAACATATGTTAAACAAACAAAAGAGAAAAAATAAAATGTACTTGCCCTATTAGGGTACCTAAGAAATTTTTTAAACTCCGTCTGAAACGGGAATAATTCCGGTGACATCCCGGTTTTCGGATTTTTTGCAATCCAATACTTTTCCTACGGTATAAAAGAGGAAAAGTAAAAATATATTTTTTCGCAGAAAATATAAAACTTAAACAACAAAAATCCTCGGAAAGCTGACGAAACAATTGGGTTATTACAACCTTAAATCAGTTATTTTAAGCTTAAAGAAGGTTACACAGGCCACTGAGAGCCCCAAATAAGGTTTTCAAGGCCACTCAATGTATTGAGATAGGCTATGCCCGCTCTAGTAATAATATATATATATATATATATATAATATATATAATATAATATATATAATATATTATATATATATATATTATATATATATATGTATATATATATATATATATATATATATTATATATATAATAATATTATAATATATATATATTATAATAATAATATATTATAATATATAATAATATATATTATACTTCTATTCTATGAAACACGGTACAAACCAAAACTTATGAACACCATTAATCCAAAAATAACAATAAACTTTAAGAAAAAGGTATTATCTCTTACATGCTAAAATAAAAACCCTTTTAACAACAAATTAAAAAACTTATTACAGCTTTTTTTTTTCAAAAAATTTTTTTACAAAAATAAAAAATTTTCAAGCTTCCAAAAAACTTTATGAAGATTATTTACAGCTTTAGAAAGAAAGACTTTAAACTTATGTAACTTTTTACTGCTTCAACTTTTAATTATATTAACTTACTTCCACCATTTTGTAAAGAGTACTTTTTTTAAATAAGGCATAATTATTTAAATATATATATATATTATATATATATTATAGTATATATATATATATATATATATAATATATATATATATATATATATAATATATATATATATATATATATACAGGGGTGTCAATAATAAAACTCCCTTCCCGAAAGGAGGTGGTACTACAACTAATTTCCAACAAAAAACTCATATTAACTATAGTCCGATTTTCAACCCGTTTCTTCCACACGGTCAAAGTTTATGAATTTTAAAAAACGCGTTGACTTAACTTTATAAATGACACATTGTGGCTAAACTATAACTGCTAGCTTCAAATAATTGGTTTCGGTTAGAAAAGCTGAGAATTTTGCTATAGACTACTCACTTGTATTTTTCAAAAAATTTAACATAACAGCCAAAAATTTGCATGAAATCAAAAATTAATAAATTTTAATGATTTTCCAAAAATTTTGAATGTTACTTTGATGAAAAACTAGCAAACCTTTGAGAAACCACCCCCTCCTTTGGTTTTTCAGGAAAACTACCTTGTTTACTCCTCTGTAAGTCAATACCCATATCATTATATGTGATACGGTGATTTCGAAAAAGCAAAAATAGGCTCAAAAAACACGCTAAAAAATGACTCTACAGAAGTCGATTTCCTGTATGTGTCCANTCAAACGTTTCCACAAGGTCAAGTTTTATGATTTTAAAAAACGCGTTGACTTAACTTTATAAAATGACCAATTGCTGGCTAACTATAACTGCTAGCTTCAAAATAATTTGGTTTCGTTAGAAGCTGAGAAAATTTGCTCATATAAGACTACTCACTTGTATTTTTTCAAAATAAACAATTTATAACATACAGCCCAAAAATTTGCATGAAATCACACAAAAATTAATAAATTTTATGATTTCCAAAAAATTTTGAAGTTACTTATGAAATGAGAAACTAGCAAACTTGAGAAACGCTCTTGGTTTTCCAGGAAAATCTACCTTGTTTACTCACTCTGTAAGTCAATACCCATATCATTTATTGTTGATACGGTGATTTTTTTAGAAAAAAGCAAAAAATAGGCTCAAAAAACACGCTAAAAATGACTCTTACAGAAGTGATTTCTGTATAGTAGTCAAGAGCAGACCAAAAACGTGACGTCTAGCCCAAAGGTTTAACCCACTAGATCGACTTATTCTGGCTTCTGATAAATGAATCAGGTGGTCTGCCGTTTCAGAATAAGGGAATTTTACCCCGGGGCCCTTTAAAATCCGAAAAATGACCCCAAATTCTGTTTTTCGCCATTGACGGTGTTCCTATTGATTTTATCTAAAAGTTAAAGGTTGTTTTTTTAAAGTTTATTAAATTTGTGATAAATCCATTTTTTAACCATCCAATCGGTCCAGTAAAACCGGAGATACAAGTGTTAAAAGATTACCGAAAAAACATCTAAAAGCATACATTTTTTGTCCAAAACCTTAAAATTCATGTTTTTCCATATTAAAATGTTTAAGAATTAGGCTTTACATGAAAGATTATCTTTACATGAAGATAGGTAAAACTTGAATTTTTAGAAAAATACACTTTTTTCAGCATTATATGTCGGTCATTAAGTCTCACATATAAAAGCTTGTGCTGACTTCTTTCTCTAGAACAACTCTAATTTTTGTCCAAAAACCTTAAAATGTCATGTTTTTCCATATTAACATGTTTAAGAATTAGGCAGACAAAATCATGCATATTCTGTTTAAACTGCAGGTAATTAGAGTTGTTCTAGAGAAGAAGTCAGCACAGCTTTATATGTGAATGACTTAATGACCGACATATATGCTGAAAAAAGTGTATTTTTCTAAATTCAAGTTTTTACCTATTTTTATGTAAAGATCTTTCATGTAAAGCTAATTCTTAAACATGTTAATATGGAAAAACATGACATTTTAAGGTTTTTGGACAAAATGTATGCTTTTTAGATGTTTTTTCGGTAATCTTTAAACACTTGTATCTACGGTTTTACTGGACCGATTTTGATGGTTAAAATGGATTTATCACAAATTTAATAAACTTTAAAAAACAACCCTTTTACTTTTTAGATAAAATCAATGGAACACCGTCAATGGGCGAAAACAGAATTTGGGGTCATTTTTCGGATTTTAAAGGGCCCCGGGGCTAAAATTCCTTTATCTGAAAACGGCAGACCACTGATTCAATTATCAGGAAGCCAGAAATAAGTCGATCTAGTGGGTTAAACCTTTGGGGCTAGACGGTCACGTTTTTTTGCGTCTGGCTTTGGACTACTATACAGAAATCCTTCTGTAAGAGTCATTTTTAGCGTGTTTTTTTGAGCTATTTTTGCTTTTTCTGAAAAAATCACCGTATCAACATATAATATATGGGTATTGACTTACAGAGGAGTAAACAAGGTAGTTTTCCTGAAACCAAGAGGTTTCAAGTTTGCTAGTTTCTCATCAAAGTAACTTCAAATTTTTGGAAATCATAAATTTTATTAATTTTTGATTTCATGCAAATTTTTGGCTGTTATGTTAATTGTTTTTGAAAATACAAGTGAGTAGTCTTATAGGCAAATTTTCTGCTTTCTAACGAAACAATATTTTGAAAGCTAGCAGTTATAGTTTAGCCACAATTGGTCATTTTATAAAGTTTAAGTCAAGCGTTTTTTAAAATCATAAAACTTGACGCTTGTGGAGAACGGTTGAAAATCGACTATAGTTAATATGAAGTTTTTTGTTGGAAATTAGTTTGTAGTACCACCTCCTTTCGGGAAGGGAGTTTTATTTTGTACACCCTGTATACATATATTTCTAGTAAATCACGCTATCTTTTAAACGGATAAATATTTTTTAAATAAAGTTGGTACAAAACTCAACCTTGGGGAGGGCACGAAATGCATTTAAACATTTTAAAAATTAGATATTGTACTTGATATTAGTACGAATAATGCTCTGTATTTCCGATTTGGGAGTGATGACTGTACTTTTTGAATTAACTGTACCATGAATAAGCGCATTCTCTTTGAAAATGATAAATTCAGAATCAAATTGAGTAACAGTAGAAATGTTACTGCTCCAGGGTATGAACCATGAACAGAAATCTAAGCAAGATACAAGTTGTAAAGCAAATGAAGCACGCATTTCAAAAGAAAATTCGCCAGGCTTGAGACCGCCGCGCAGAATTTTTCAAACATCGCGACAACTAACATTTTAAACAGCGAAAAAAATTCATTGAATTAGAAATCGCCGATGTTTGTGGCAACAGCAAAATCATGTTTACGATACCGTATAATTATTATTGAAGATTGGGGTTGGAGTCGAGGATAGACCCCATTTGCACTGCGACTGGAAGTCTATTGTAACAATCCCCTCAATTGGTCAGGTCAGAATAATCCTTTTCCCGGACTAGGACTAGGATCTTTTTGACCAGTGATTCATTTGTAGAGTCAAACTTAGTGAGAATGCTACTACCAAAGTTGGTGAACCTTTGAAAGGCTAGGGCTTCAATCTCAGAAGTATGTGAGAGGCAGTTTCGGTTTCCGATTCACAAGCCTACAACTGGATTATCTTTAAAGATACCAATGGTATGGAGGTGTTTTCGGAGGTGACAGTGGCCGGTTCGTAGTCCAGTTACTGTTACTTAGACTGAGGAAGTCTCAGTTACTTTTGGACTGGGTCCTTTACGATACCGTAAGTAGCACAAAGATTGATTTCAGTAAAAGTTTCAACACTAGCATAATCTGAAGTTTACAATGACCAGACAGGCAACATAGTAAAAACCACTAGGAGACTTTGTGCTAACACAATACTCTCCTACCATCTACTCATAAAAAAAGTAAAATTCCTTTCTCCATACAGTTCTTTCATTTATTAAATTTTCAGCAAATTTTACTTTCTTTATCATGATGTAGACACATCCTAATAGTGACAATATATCACCCCAGGAATTACTCGTCCCTGTTTTATCAACTAAAGGAATTACAAATTTAGGCAACAATTTGAAATTTTAAATATTTAATAAAGGTTAAAGTAAGCAGAACTCCTTTTAAATAACTATAAAAGAGTTTTTGTACTTCTTCAAAAAGTTAATTGTTTTGGAAATAATTAACTTTACAAAGAGCTGTAATAATGGCCTTAGAGAGCCAAAGCATTTGAAGAGCTCCTACTTTTTTGAGAGCTGCAAAAAAGGTTAACTTAACGCCTAAATAAATATAAACCCTACGCCTTTATCAAAATTTAAAAACAGATAATAATTATAAAATGTTAACTTAAATATTGTTTAATTTAAAAGTTATTAATGTTAAAACATGTATTGGTAAATGTAATGTATGTAATGTTTTTTGCAAATAAAGTTATATTATTATTTAATATTTAAATATCCTAAAAGACGAAAGTATAGTCCATAAAAAAAAACTAAAAAAACGAAAATAAAATATAGAATAGTCTGTCCTAAGCCCAGCTTTAGAACGAGAAATAGCAAGCTCGTGGCTGTGACGCTTAAGGAAAAGAAAAAGCAAGATCGTGGCTGGGCCAGCTTTAGAGGGAGAAAAAGCAAGATCGTGGCTGGGCCTGCTTTAGAGGAGAAAAAGCAGATCGTGGCTGGGCCAGCTTTAGAGGGAGAAAAAGCTGATCGTGGCTGGCCGCTTTAGAGGGAG
The DNA here is from genome assembly GCA_018340805.1 of Microvelia longipes. Classification (NCBI taxonomy): domain Eukaryota; kingdom Metazoa; phylum Arthropoda; class Insecta; order Hemiptera; family Veliidae; genus Microvelia; species Microvelia longipes. Next base: position 71,282 of record JACMZG010000042.1, on the reverse strand, counting down.
AAAAAGCAAGATCGTGGCTGGGCCAGCTTTAAAGGGAGAAAAAGCAAGATCGTGACTGGGCAGCTTTAGAGGGGAAAAATCATGATCGTGGCTGGGCCTGTTTAGAGGAGAAAAAGCTGTCGTGGCTGGGCCTGCTGTAGAGGGAGAAAAAGCATGATCGTGGCTGGGCCTGCTTTAGAGGGAGAAAGCAAGAGTGGCTGGCCTGCTGTAGAGGAGAAAAAAGCTGATCGTGGCTGGGCCTGCTTTAGAGGGAGAAAAAGCATGATCGTGTGCTGGGGCCTGTGTAGAGGGAGAAAAGCATGATCGTGGGCTGGGCTGCTTTGAGGAGAAAGCAAGTCGTGGCTGGGCAGCTTTAAAGGAGAAAAGCAAGATCGTGACTGGGCCAGCTTTCTAGAGGGAGAAAAAGCAAGATCGTGGCTGGGCCAGTTTAAAGGGAGAAAAAGTAAGATCGTGCTGGGCCAGCTTTAAAGGGAGAAAAAGCAAGCTTGTGGTGGGTCAGCTTTAAAGTGAAAAAAGCAAGACTCGTGGCTGGGCCAGCTTTAGGGGGGAAACTGCATGCTCGTGGGCTGGGCCAGCTTTTAGGAGGGAAAAGTAAAACCAAAATAATCCGTTTGAGAGCAAATTTAACACAAGTGTATTTGTTTTATCTATTAAATAATTATATAATATTACTTACTTAAGTTTTATTTCTATACAGTTTGTATATATCCGGTTTATTGTTAGATCACTAATATTAAGCATTATTGAGTAAGATCAGAACCAGATAGGTGACCGCTAGGAATAATAAGATGCTTTTCTGAGTGAGGATGAGCAAAGCAACTTCAAAGATGAATTGCAATATAAATTAGATGCAATACGCCTAAAAAATACCCAAACCTATTGGAAAACCAGTCCACAATTTATTATTTAATATTAAATTCCTTGGAGGCCTTTAAAAGAAACAATTTTTAAATTATTCGAAACTAACCTTCAATATATTGTCCCACGGCTATAAATTATAGATTATTCACTTCACCTCTCTATTCGACTGTAATATTAAGGTCTTATCAGTCATAGTAATACAATAATAAAAATAATTAAATAAATTAATCTCTTGCAATGTAACACTAAATGTATTGATCATAAATCGACTTGAAACGTAAAATAATAAAATATTATTTGACATATAGAAAGAAAAAGTTTTGAAAAAGAAGGAATATTTTCTTATGAAATTTTAATCGCATAGATAGTGAAAGTGGGTGATTTAATATCATATTATAGAGAGTTTTACGAGATGACACCGCGATTCATTAGATTAGTATTGTGTAAGACTTCAACTGTATAATAGTGTTTAAAAAAGTGTTTCAAATTTATAGTTTTATTATAAGGTTTTTAATAGTGCCTTTTTTTAATCGGACATCTTAATAGACAGAGGAGCAGCTGATATTGAAAGTGTTTTTACTTTCTCTTTATATATACCGTAAGCATAAAGGAAAGGTGTTGTGTTTGCGAAAAATCTTAAACTACGATTTCACTTGAAATAGCCGTTTCAGGTGTTTTAAGAGTGTTTTAATAGGTAGTTTCCAAGTTTTAATAATATTCCAAAGCTCTCTTTGCTTGCCTTTCTGTGTTTACTTATCAGGACCTAATTTAAAGCATATACTAAAAAGAAAACATAATATATAAGTGCTCGTTTCGCTCGCCTTCATTTGTATGTTTGTTATAGCTAATTTTGCACGAAAAAAATTTTTTACCTAATATTCTAGGGCTCGCTTCACTCGCCTATATGTGTTTGTTTGTAAATAACTGATTTGAGGAAAAGTAATTATAATATAACTTATAATACTATATTATATTATTAATATTATAATATAACATTCTAGGACTCGATCCACTCGCCTTTTGTGTATGTATATCAGTACCTAATTTTATTTACAAACAGAAACAAATAACTAAATATTTCAAGGCTCGTTCACTGCCTTCATGTGCTTGTTTGTTACTAGCCAATTTTAAACTATAAAATCAAACTTTTACATAATATTCTAGGGCTTGCTTCGCTGCCTAGATGTGTTTGTTTGTAGATACCTAATTTTAGAAAAAAAAAATATTACATATTATTAAAGGCTCGCTTCGCTCGCCTTTTGTGTTTGCTTATCAGTACCCTTCTTAAGAGTATATAATAAAAAAACATAAAACGCTAGTGCTCGCTTTGCTCGCCTTCTGTGCTTGTTTGTTTCTTGCCTATTTTAACTATAAAAACAAATTTTTACCCAATATTTTAGGGCTCGCCTTTCGAAATATCTTTATCAGAACCTAATTTTTAAAGCAAACAGTAAAAATTACATAACATTCCAGGGCTCACTTCTCTCGCCTTTATGTGTTTGCTTATCAGTACCTTCTTATGAGTATGTAATTAAAAAATACATTAAAAAAACATTAGGGCTCGCTTCGCTAGCCTTTATGCTTTTGCTTGTTACTAGCCAAATTTACACTATAGAACCAAACTTTTAAAGAATATTCTAAGGGCTCGCTTCGTTCGCATATATGAGTTCGTTTGTCGATACCTAATTTTAGAGAAAAATTTAAAAAATAACATAATATTAAAGGGCTTTTTCTTAATGAAAGAGTGACTTTAGTAAGTTTAAACACCCTAATTTTAATTAAAAATAACTCACTTCAAAAAAATTTTTGAGGGAAATTGTCAAAAAATTAGAAAAATTAAGAAACTTAAGAACATATTTTAACGTTGATCACCGACTTGTTATCAATTTCTAATCAGCGACGGTGGCGCTGCTACGAACTTTGAATCGCGAATTCATAAGGCTTTGGACCGCCACAAGATCAATAGATAAACAGTATGAAGTAAAAACATAACAAGATAACGAAAAACCCCATAAATGTGATGCAATGCTAAATAGTCTATTTAACAGCATTACATAGAGATTTGGGATCAAGGCCAGACATTACAAACCACTGATCGTTTGGTTTAAGTGAATGATTGTTCTGATCTTGAAGGAGATCACGACAAACAGGTTGCCTCTTAAACTATTCCGAATATTTCTCAGGACCCATTCAACGATGAATGAACTGGAACCTCAGGTAAGACCTTCCTGAAATGACATCATCATTTTATTTTTTAATCCACTATTCAGAGGAAAAGATAAAGAAAGATAAATATATTTGGTTGTTTTACTAACTTTTTTCGCCACTTAAGCTTCACTTTGAGCATAGTGATGTGACCCACCTGAGGTTTGTTCCCGCAGGGCGAATACCTGAAGGGCCGAAGGCCTACAACGGGCATTATTATTATTATTATTTTAATTTACTTGTTATTTTTTGTTATTTGATTTTTGAATAAATAAATTAAAAGAATATTGATGTCAAACTTGCCTGTGCAATAATGGCTAAGTGATTTGTCCTTAGCATTCTTTTCTGTAAGTTTCACTTTAGTTTTTTATTTGAATGTAAAAGAAGGATTTTTTTAATTTCAATCTACCATTAAATTAGTTCAATACATATCAATCATAACTTGGTACTTCACCTATAAAATCTTTATGGTAAAGGGTTACAAGATCAATTCTGTTATTTGTATTTTTTGAATAAATAAAATTTGAAATTTGAACTTACTTGTACTTACTTACTTGTACTTACTTTGAACTTACTTAATTTGGTATTTGAACAATACCCTAACTACTTACTTAAGTAAAAACTTACTTACTTATTACTTAACTAACTTGTTGAGTAAAATTAGTTGGACGTAATCTATTGTCAATGTTATTTACAATTAGCGACGTTTCGGATCAGGTACTTCCGTCCGTCTTGAGAAAGACGGAGGGAAGGCCCCAAGTAGATAAGGAAGGCCCCTGGTAGATAAGTTTTAAAGTGATCTGTGAAGTCGTTGATACTTGCTACCAAGTCAGGTTAAAATCCTAACACCTACACATAACACACCGTCTTTCTCAAGACAAACCTGATGATGGAGAAGTACCTGCTCCGAAACGTCGTTAATTGTAAATAACATTGACAATGGATTACGTCCAACTAATTTTACTCAACAAGTTATTTAAGTAATAAGTAAGTAAGTTTTTACCTAAGTAAGTAGTTAGGTATTGTTAGTTAAAACAAGTAAGTTCAAATTTCAAATTTTATTTATTCTAAAAATACACATTAATAATGGATTACGTCCAACTAATTTTACTTATAACTAACTAGTTCTAACATCATCATGTTACATTGACATGACAGACATTGTTCTGACATCATCATGTTACATTGACATGACAGAAATTGTTCTGACATCATCATGAGCGATGTGGTGGAATTCATTATCACTAATAAGAAAACTCAGTCTCCCTACAATATTATTTATTAATAACAGAGCCGCTTTCAAGAGGTCATCCTCAGTGACTTAAATAACATTAAACTGAATACGTTGAGTCGAGTGCCATTATCAAAGACACAATTAAGACTCACTCAATCTCTACCAATGAGCTACCGGATTCAGTTTAAGTTTACACTGTTAATTCTATTGATGATGACGATGATGATAATGCCTCTTTAAAGCCTAGTGACAGGCTAAAATATACAAAAATATTTAAACTTACTAAATTTATAAGAACAGAAATCAGGATCAATTCTTACTGTACTTACCTGAAAAGAAATTTATTAACATTAATACCAAAACATTAAGAATGGGAAACAAGTAATATAATAGGAGAAGGGAAAGCTTCGGATTTCTTTAGGGGAAAAACTATTTCCAATCTATGGTATAAATTTGAGAAATTACAAAAAAACGGGTACGGGATATTTTACGGGAAATTTAAAAAAAAAATCTTATACGATTTTTTAAAATCATATAAGATTCATACTGACTACTACGGACCCGTCCCTCAGAATATAAAATCACCAAATTCATATGACAGAGCGTGATTCAGGTCACCAATTCAGGTACTGACCCTGCTCCTTAACACTAGCGATCCGACAAAACCCATAGATACTCTAGCCAGAAGAAGATATCACAATACAGGGGGATATACAATATAACAATTCTCAGGGAATCTTAAAAACACCTTTGATAGATGCTTCAGGTGAAACCCAGGTATGCAATTTTTTCCGCTAACACAATACTTTCCCCATATGAAATTAAATGAAATAAAATGCCCGTTTTAGGGCCTTTCGGCCCATCAGGGTATTCACCTGCGGGAACCACCTCAGGTGGTTGCATCTACTACACTCTAAGAATTAATTAAAGTTGGCGAAATCATTTTAATACAAATACTATTCATAAAACCTTAGAGCGTAGCCCGGGCTGCGAACCCCGGACCTTCGGTGCCGAAATCGAACGCCTTTACGATCACGGCCACGGAGGCAGACTTTTTCCCCATATACCTACGGTATAAATGAGGTAAAGTAATAATGACACGTTGTTCGACCCCTCCTTTAATTACAAAAATTTCAAGTTTAATAATATAATAAGTTGGTTTGATAAAATCAAAAGTTTTTCAAAAATAATTTTTGAAAAATTCAGTTTCTCATTATTAAAAATTTATCAATTGCAACAGTATATTAATAGAGTTAATCTAAGCATTGACATTTCGACACTGACCGTTGACTTAAGTCAGTTACTTTTGACTAACCGTTGATTTGCATTAGAAATGATAAATTTTTACTGTTACATTGTATTACTTTTGCCAATAAAGAACTTGTTTAAAAAAAAAAGTCAATTACTTTTGACAAACCATTGACTTTAGTCAGTTAGTGAAAAAACGTTGACTTGAGTCAGTAACTTTTGACTAACCGTTGCCTAAGCCAATTACTTTTGACAAACCGTTGACTTAAGTCAATTAAATTAGACTAACCACTGACAAAAGCCAATTAAGTTAGAATAACCGCTGACATAAGTCAGTTACTTTTGACTAACCCTTGATTTAAGTCAGTTAATATTGACTAACCTTTAACATAGGCCATTTGTGTAGCGTTCATTAAGGGTCAATTATTTTGACTGGGTCAATGAGACGTAAAGCCATTAGTATAACAGCTATCATGAGAGTTCTCAGGATGATTCTCGGTGAGAAAAATTCCAAAGGAAACAATGCAAGAATGTTATAAATAAATTTATAATTTATTGAAAACTTTTCAACAATCCTATTAAACAACCAGAACGCGAGATAAAAAATCAAATATTCTGGCGCGGTGGTCCGCATGTCGGGCGAATTTCCTTTGGATGCGTGCACTCAAACCCAGAGTACCTGGGTTCAAATCCTATAGTAGGGACAATAATTTTTTATTGTTCTTTTACCTAATATAAGTTTACAACTAGAAAATAATTCTGGCGCGGTGGTCCGCATGTCGGGAATTTCCTTTGGATGCGTGTTTCCGTGCTTTTTACATTATATAAGTTTTCAACTACTAAATAAATAATTCCGGCGCGGTGGTCCGCTGTCGGGCGAATTTCATTTATTATGCGTGTTTCCGTGCTAAACAACCCATTTCTTGCTTATGCAAGTACCATGCCCATTGCGTGGTTCCGGTTCATGCTTTAGAACCTAAGCAGTTACTCAATTGTCAAGCACTGCTCGTAACTCATTTTGTCTGTATTTTCCAAAGGAAATGCGCATAATCATCCAGTTGTTGTACAAAACTATGCCTCTAAAATTAGAAGTACGCACTACTATTTGCACTAGTTTAAAGCTTAGTTACTTATCTTTAAGCTTAGTCAGTTATCTTTAAAGGTTTTAGCGCATTTCCTTTGGAAAATACAGACAAAATCAGTTACGAGCAGTGCTTGACAATTGAGCAACTGCTTAGGTTCTAAAGCATGAACCGGAACCACGCAATGGGCATGGTTCTTGCATAAGCAAGAAATGGTTGTTTAGCACGGAAACACGCATAATAAATGAAATTTCGCCCGACAGCGGACCACCGCGCCGGAATTATTTATTTAGTAGTTGAAAACTTATATAATGTAAAAAGCACGGAAACACGCATCCAAAGGAAATTCGCCCGACACCCTACTCTAAATTTAATTTTCAACGACCGTAATCTTGGTTTTTTTATAATTTTTGTGGTTTTTTCGACTTTTTGGTAACTTAAAGTGGTCGTATCGACTTCGGACCGGTTTCATTCGATTCAGCGCCCAAAATTACATAGAAAACGACACCCTACTCGAAATTTATTTTTTATTGACCTAAATTTTGGTTTTCGGTCATTTACAATGGTTTTTCGATTTTTAGGTCACTTAGAGTGGTCGTATCGACTTCGGACCGGTTTCATTCGATTCAGAGTCTCAAAAAACATAAATATTGACCTTTTTCGCGGCAAAAAATATTAACCCTGAATTTTGCCGATTTTTTGAAAATTTCGCTGACTCAGCAAACAGGGTTGATGACGTCACAAAAACCTGGTTTTCAATAGGGTTCGTGTCCTCCCAAAGGTTGATTTTGTACCAAGTTTGGTTAAAAAATATTAATCCGTTCGAAAGATAGAGTGTTTACAAGAAAGTGTCTAGAAATACATATATATATATATATATATATATATATATATATATATATATATAATATATATATATATATATATATATATATATATATATATATTATATATAAAAGTCTCGCGAAAATTTTTTTTCGTCATAAGGGACCTCTGAAACGGATTTGTGTCGTGGTCCGAGGTTCGAATTCCGCCATGACGCCTATCCCATTAGGCGAATTTCCAAAGGAAATTCGCTAATAACCTAAATAATAAAATAAATGTTATTAATATAACAAAAGAGAAAATATGAATAATAAAGTTTATAGTAGCGAATACAAACATTATATATATATATATATATATATATATATATATATATAATATATATATATATATATATATATATATATATATATATATATATATATATATATATATATATATATATATATATATATATATATATATATAAATAAATAGATAGAAATATTATTATAAATAGTCAACGAAGTCAAAAGCAGCTGTTTTGAATGACAGCTGGTTTGAAAATGATTCATATACACATTACTTCCTTGTTGATACAATAAGTTTTACAACATCCTTAATAAGTTCTATTAGTCATGTATAAAGATTGAATAATTTAACTGATGCTTATACCAACGTAACATGACGCATAAAGACTGAGATCAGCAACATAACATGACGCATACAGACTGAAATCAGCAACGTAACTTGACGCATAAAGATTGAGACTCTAGCATGAATACGCTAGCACTAGAAGATACGATAGTACGCCAATGTGCGTGAGCATTGGCGTACTAATCAAATCGAGTTATAATTCGGCACTAATGTACCCCTTCTCTAATAAGTATACTATGCTTCATTTTTAATACGGCTAGAAACATAGATACGTCTGGAATATCCCGTTTCTGTTGGATTACTAAATTTAAGCCGCTCAAAGCGAAGTCAAACACTAGATGGGTGACCGCTAAGAATAAACCGGTCGTTTCTAATATCTGAGGACCAGTAAACGAGGCTGATCAGGTATTCCGAGGGTGCCGTGGTACCTCGGAATTCCTGATAGCAGGAATTCATTTAACAATTAGTAATAAATAATTCGTTTATTTAAATCTAAGTTATTTAAATCTTAAGTTTTTTAAATTTCAAAACATGTATAAATAAAATATATACATTGACCATTTGTGTCGCAAAAGCTCAAGGCTTGTGGACGACACTAAACATATTATTATACTAGGCAACGAAGAAAAGAGTCTCTCCACAAAAAAAAACTGTTTATTGGCAAAGCGCTTTCAACCTAACATAAGGTCATCATCAGTGCCATAAAAACGAAGATGAAAGTTAGAAATACATAAAACTATTTTCTTTTCCGAGATGGTGAGTCTTACTTGACTCACCGAGCTATTAACCATCTCGGAAAAGAAAATAGTTTTATGTATTTCTAACTTTCATCTTCATTTTTATGGCACTGATGATGACCTCATGTTAGGTTGAAAGCGCTATGCCAATACACATTATTTTTGTGGAGAGACTCTTTTCTTCGTTTCCTAGTATGAATAACTCCACTTGTGCTCAATCATATTCAAATATAATTATATATAAAATAACAACAGTTTATCTCTAAGCTAAAAACTTACCATGCGACCTACCTGAAAATGGGAAAAGGACTGAGATAGAGGAAAAACAGACTTCTAAAGAAGGTTTACAGAAAAAGAAGGCAGACACTTAAGGAAAAGGTAAGGCATTAAAAGGGTTGCTAAATAAGCATTAAAACAGTTGCTTAGAGGCACTAATTGAGTTTCTAAAATGCTATCTAATACATTTTTAGGCCAAAGTAGACCTAAATGCTAAAACAGGAGTTTTTAGAAAGCTTAAAAAAACTTGACGATCTTACATTTAAGCCGAAGTTAAAAATCGGGTACGGGGTACCTCTCTATTCCTATGACATCGATTTGGCTACGTCTCATCCCTGCATTCGGACTTATATATAAGTACATGTTTGCTGAACCTTAACCCGATTGAGAAAATTTTCCGTGTATTATGCATTTTCGATATTTTTTTTGAGGTAACTTTTTGTGGTATTAATTGAAAAACGTCAAATATATTTTCGTCGTCATTACATCATACGACACTTACGTAAAATTTTTTTTTTTAAGTTTCAAAATTTTAGCAAAAACCCTGGAAATACATATGATAACAGATCACACACGTACGTCACATATAGACCAGTCGACTTTGTGGAAAAAGTACTACCTTATAGGAGGCTTCTTAAAAACGGCCAAGAAACGGATAATTAATGTTAAATCCGGTTTCGATTTTTCTGCGAACACAATACTTTTCCTAATAAACCTACTGTATGAGTGAAGAAAAATATTTCAACGTTTTGATATTATCCATTGATTTTACACAACAATAACCGTGTAGCTCATAAAATAGAGTTCGTAAAATTTTCATTAAATTCTTAATAACCAATTTGTAACAATTATCTGTATCTTTTTAAAAATCAAATTTGATTATCTTTATTCCTAAATTATTATCCCGACCCAATTTTCATCAATTCAAACATTTTCTTCCTATTAAAAAGTAATTCTTCGAGAGAGATAAAACTCTCTAATTACCCAACCAAACTCTCTCTAAGTTTCTGCAATATTTTTTTAACTTTTAAGTTATTTTCCAATTTTCTTTAAAACTAACTTTTTTTCAAAGGAAGTATTGGAAATAATAAGTTACGAAATTATAAAAAGACTACAAGTTTTTTTTAAAGACAGCAGTCTTAATCGAAGTTATTTTAAGTTGAAGTCTCCATGAAATTTACCAATTTAATTATAATTAAACACCAATATAGGGTCATTCCATGTCAAATCAACACACAAAAAGTACAATTTTGGACTCGATCTAACCGATTTCAATACAATATGGCTGACAGGTAGGCACCATAGAAGGAAGACAAAGTCCAGATTTTTGGCTCATTTGGTGCAGCCGTATTGCCGCGGGGTGGTAAATTTTCCAAAAAATGTGATTTTTCAACATTCCTTCGACTACGAAAATGGCTGTATCTAAACTTCTGCATAGGGTATGATTTTAAATTTCGGTTGGCGTTTGAAAGCTTAAACTTGGTCCTTTCAAATAGATTCTACATTTTTGAACAATTAGTAGCAATATTATGAGCAAATATAAAATAAAAATGCTGATATCTCAAAAGCCAATTTTTAAGTCCGTTATTCAAAGAAATTTTCCTTACCTAAACCTAACATTTTCCTTAAGGGCACCTTAAGGAACTTTTAAGGCTTCCTTAAGGAGACCTAACATTTTCCTTACCTTAACTGTAAACCTAACATTTTCCTTTAAGGGCACCTTAAGGAAGTTTTAAGGCTTCCTTAAGGAGACCCAACATTTTCCTTACCTTAACTGTAAACCTAACATTTTCCTTAAGGGCACCTTAAGGAAGTTTTAAGGCTTCCTTAAGGAGACCTAACATTTTCCTTACCTTAACTGTAAACCTAACATTTTCCTTAAGGACTCCTTAAGGAAAATGTTAAAGGAAGGCGTATGGTAAATGTCAATGTTTTTGCATTTTGTGTCAATGATTATGCGATAGATCTTAAATTTTTGCAGTTTGACATACCTTGACACACGTTATTCGCTACTGTGTCCAATCCCAAACTTTGTGGACATTTTATATGATTTTATATGAATTTTTTTTAAAATTTTTAAAAAATTGGCTTTTTGAGATATTAGCATTTTTATTTTGTATATTCTCATAATAAAATAAATTATGAATTTCATTTGAATAAATCATTAGCAATCCAAATTTGAGTATTCCCAGGTATAAATAATTATTAATTACTACTAAACAAATCTAGAAAATACCATTTGTAAGAAAAGTTAGATCAGTAATATCATAATTGGTAATTTTAAACTTTAAGGTGATTTATTGATTTATCATATCATAATACTTTGTTTATTACTTTGAATCATACTTTGTAAGAACAGCGACGTTGTTCTTGGTAAAAAACACGACTCAAAGGTAATATATTTTTTTAGAAACTTATCATGCATATATATATTATATATATATATATATATATATATATATATATATATATATATATATATATATATATATATATATATAAGTTTTGTATTATCCAAAACTTTGATCCTTTATCTAGTCTGACAAATTATGACAAACTCTTAAATTTGGTATTTTAGTATTTTAAAAAAAAATTAAAACTAACCTTCAACACCCTCAATAATTTTTTCTAGAGTCATATTTCACAAATAATTCTTTCACAAATTCACAATAAATCTATCAGGGAAAAAATGAAATCGATAATTTCACCGTAAAAATGTGCTCCAATATTTTATTTTTTAAGTCAATGATAATAGAACACAATTCTAATTTCAAATGTAATAATTTTAAAGTTTAGAAACTTATAGCTTTAAAGCTTCAAAGACTTGGATAGTTTAAATTTGTTGAAACTTTTTATTTCGAAATATAGCTGAATTTTGAGGTTATAATATTAAGTAAAAGAACGACACGACCAAGAAATATTAAATAGTTTTGTCTTGAAAATTATAATTTAGGGGTTTAAAGAATAAGTTTATGTAGAGAAACAAATATAGAATTTAAGGCGTTTTTAGAACCACGTTAGAAGGAAGTATCTTATTTTCCACTTTCCCAGGAGGCTACGCATTTTCCAATCTAGGCAAACGTATGGACAATATGCTGACTCTATGAAGTTTTAAATTAAATAAAACTATAATATTTTCATAAAGAAAGTCAAATTCAAAAAGGATTCAGAGAGCATGAGTACTTAAGAAAAAAAAAATTTTCTCTCAAGGAAACAAAACATAATTTTCTGATTATTTTGGTACAAATGTCGCTTTATATTAAAACGAGCTTATCCTTAAATTATGAAGGAAAAGCATAGTGTGGCTATCCAGAGTGGAGCTCTTCATATGAATGCGCTCTCTCAAAATATTAAAGAAAATCGCACAAATTCCTGTTTTCTTGAATTCTATAAACCTGAAAGGACATAATAGTTCAAGAGCCAGGCCTAAAAAATTTGACCCGTTTTGTACTACTTCAAACTAAACTTTTCTGAAAATATACCTTTAATTTATAGGAAAAGCATAGTCCTGCCTATCCAGAGTGGAGCCCTTCATATGAATGCGCTCTCTCAAATATTAGAAAATCGCACAAATTCCAGTTTTCTTGAATTCTATAAACCTGAAAGGACATAATAGTTCAAGAGCCAGGCCTAAAAAATTTGACCCGTTTTGTACTACTTCAAACTAAACTTTTCTGAAAATATACCTTTAATTTATAGGAAAAGCATAGTCTGCCTATCCAGAGGGAGCTTCATATGAATGCGCTCTCTCAAAATATTAGAAAAATAGCACAAATTCCAGTCCTCATGTAATAAGTGGTTCCTTGTAGGTCGTGTGCAGGTAAAATGTGTAGGTAAAACATGAAGAGAACTTTGTTTAAAGCTGATGAAATTTCCTATAAACGAGTTTTTTCGTCAAAATCAGATAATATTACAACTAAGTTATGCCATTTGTTAAATGGCCAAAAAATTCACAAAAAGTTAATATTTTTTCAAAGAAATGGCCGAATTTGCATAAATAGTGTTTTTGAAAAGCAGAACTTTTGGTTGCAGTCATCCAATTGATGATTAAACACATTCGTTTTACAGAAAATTGTATCACCTTTTGAAAAAATGTTCTCTTCATGTATTGCACACGACCCACAGGGAACCACTTATTTCAAGAAACTGAAATTTTTTGCTATTTAATAAATTTTGATCATCCAATTATATGAAATGCTCCACTCTGGATAGGCAGACAATGTTTTTTTCTTCAAAATGTTAGATATATTTTTAGAAAAAATTTGGTTTTAATGTAGTACAAAAATGAGTCACATTTTTCAGGTCCGGCTCTTGGACTATCTTTGCCGCTCCGATACCTCGGCGCTGGGGGGCGGCGGAAATTTTTTCACTCATGCTCTATGATCCTGTAAATCGTATGACCGAATAGTTCATAGGAATTATGAAGCAGAAATCTACTTGACGCGGAAGGGGTTGTTTTAGTTTATTTTAGGCATCCTTCAGGAGGTCTTAATTTCAAGGCTTCGTTAGGAATCGAAGAATCAGCTACCGTCGATACTTGCTTCCTAAGGAATCCCTTCTTCCTTAATAAAAAAAGTTAGTTTTAAATAAGGAAAATCGCTTTGAACATCTCATAGATTTAGACAGCCTAATAGATTTTTATGGATAATCTATTGATCCAGCTTGGACCAAACTCATAAAAACAAAATCCGAATTCCAATTCATTAGGAAGAAACATCCACTAGGATTAACGAATTTTAAGTCTATTTTAGATTCCTAAAGAGACATTTAGGAAAACTTAAGTTTTCCTTAACGCCCCCTTATGGAATAAATAAAGAAAACAAATTTGGGCTTAAAATGTGAATGATAAGCAAATGCAGGATAACATATCGAATTATTTTTTCTCTCATTTCGGATTAGAAACTTGATTAGTTTTACAAGCAAAGGTTGTTCAAAATTCAGTTACTCAATAAAAAAATATTTTAAAATATACGGCACAAAACTATGTTAACAACACAAGAGTAAAAGAAAAACTAATGTGAAAAGCTAGCCTTCGAGGAGTGGAAATTTGAATGTTGCCACCTTCCTGTTTTCCCTTAGCGTGACAGCGAAACATTAATAAACCAACGGAAAACACAACAAAGAATCGAATTAAAAACTCTCATTTACGAAATAGAAACTAATTAAAATAGATACAAAACGTTGTGTGTGGTCAAAGTAGGGCTTGTAACCAGTCTGTAAATTTAAAATTTTATTGAATGTGATGCTTTAAAGAGCTAAAATGGTCAGTTATTAATTTCAGAGAAAACATTTTATTATTTATAATTTCAAATCTCTCAAAAAAATATTATAGATTTAACATAAAGATGCAACGTTCAGACAGCTGGGGGCACGGCATTTCCCGGATGTCTAGCTGTCGTACCATCCTTTACTGGAAGCAACTCTAAGTTATTTTCACCCCCTCGTGTTATTTTTATTAAGGACATAAAAATATCATTTTAATTGCAACTAAAAGATTCTTGATGAGCTGACTATTCTACTGAATTTCATCTCTTTGCAATCAAGGTAATGAGATAAAGAGGCTCAATGTTAGGCAGTTTTGCCACCTAGAAGACAGCGCTACCTAGTAGAGAACTTTAAAACTAAGAATATTGAGATTTTTATTTCGACAGAACATAACACGATTTTTACGCAATTTACCTATCTAATGTTTAGATAGGTAAATAGGAGATAGGAAATTGGTGCTGTTTAGTAATAAATTAATGGTGTAATATACTGAAACTAATTAATAATTTAATCATACTTTTTAAAGCTTAAGTTTTTTTCTTTTTTTGTGAGCTTAAGACGTCATAAAATATATTTCGGATAGCATAACTACACTGTAGGTTGATTGCTGTACAAAATGTCAACTCTCTAAACATAAATACACTGGGAGCTACGATTCTAACAAACACACATTGAGACTGTTGATAACATTATAACTGATAAGTCAAACAACATTGAGAAAACCGCTAAGGAAGCCTTAAAAACACCTTAAAAGAATAATTCCTGGATTTCCCGATTTCGGATTTTTTTTACAAACACAATACTTTTCCAAATACCTACGGCATAAATGAGGAAAAGTAAAAACAAATATATTTAAAAAATCATAAACCGCTTTCATAAAGAAACAAGAGAAATTGCAGTTTTTCAATGCAATTATATTTCTATACAAAAATATTCAAGTAGATGAAAATATCTATTAATTTAATTTATCTATCATTCAGATCATATCTCGTGTAATTTGCCAAATGACATATTTTTCACTATTTTTTATCATGTCGATCTATTTATCATACTCTTATTCCCGACTCTTTATTACATCCATTAATTTAATTACGTTGCTTGTAACGTAGGTTATCAAATGATAATATACTTTGATAATACGCTCTTGGGAGGGGGTAGCATGTTGGCATGTTCTAACATTTTATATAACACGTGCATAATCATTTCTCCAACATGAGTCAAATAAGGTATCGCACTTCTAACAGTAAGGAACTTCTGAGAGATTTTATTTTTGCCGCAATCCAACTTTTTTTTTTAAATTTGCACAATTTTTTATGTACTCTGACAATTCACTTTTTTACGCGAAACCAAAAAAAAGCATGTCATAGTACGCGAAAAGTTAAATAATTATAACCATTTGACACAATATAATTGTGCGAGAGACATCTAGGAAATAAACAAGCAAAATGCAATGATACATCTGGAACTGTTCCATCATTCGACATTCATCATCATTGATGGTCGACATAATGTCATGTCCCACTCTGTTTCGTTACGTCTAACTCATCAGGGGCGCAACAGAGCCTAAACTCACTCTGACCTTCAATTAATTCCGAAGAATATAAAGTACTTACCAGAGACGAGCGTGCTTTCTTACCGCCATCAATAAGACGGCGTAAGAGTTTAGGACATATGTCGAGCCATCAATGTGACGAATGTCGAATGATGGAACAGTTCCAGATGTATCATTTGCATTTTGCTTGTTACATTTCCTAGGTGTCTCTCTCGCACAATTATATTGTGTCAACTATTCATGTTTTGCAAAACTCGGCAGTATCAAATGATATATTATAACCATTTATTCACTAAAATTGTATTACATTCAAAATTTGTAAATATATTAACTTTAAATTTTTACTAACATATATTTTATGTGTACAATTTTATTAGCTAATTATTAAGCAAACTAATTTTTGTTTGACATATATACATAATGGTTAACAAATCATATTTTACTTTTCCTCATTATACCGTAGGTACATAGGAAAAGTATAGAGTTTGCAAAAAAATCCGAAACCCGGGATGAAACCGGAATTATTAATGCCTCCTGAGAGGTTTTTTCAAAGTTGTCTGTATGCGTATGTGTGTTTTTCTAGCCGAGCTCTAAAAATGTGGTGTGTATGTTTGAATGTGTGTGTGTGTCTGTTATCAGTCGTAGCGTCTTAGTGTATTTATGCAAGAGAGTTGGAACTTTTACAAAAATCAGTCTACCGCGGATAGTGTGCTATTTAAAAAATATTTTTTACAATGTCATTAACCCGCAATAATGACTCAGAGAAAATTTCCGAAAAAATATAAAACCGGAAAATGATGCGATCGGATTGAGATTTAGCACGACTAAATATGTGTAAGTTTCATCTCATTATCACAGCATAGTTTTAATTTTTATTGATGGACTAGGTGTACGTTTTTAAAATTGTAACAATTAAGAATGGTCCACTTGAGTTGAATTTAGTAACAAGTGTATACCATTCCTAATAAATAAGTACACTAGGTTTCGTTTAATACGACAAGTAGTATCTAGAGATTTTTTGTTGGATCATACAAATTAGGGACCATTTGCGTGGTCAGTGCTGTATGGGTGACTGCTGAGAATGATACAGCTGCATTTACTATCTGAAGACGAGCAAAGCGAATCCAAAGGCCATGTTGCAGTAATAAATATGCGAACTGTATTTCTGAGGACGAGCGAAGCGAGTCCGAATCCGATGTAACGAGAAAAAGTTCGAGGTACCTCATTCGATTTTTGACTAATAGGATTCGAAAATTTTGCAATACATCGTGGCAGTAATGCCAACATATACAAACCAGTAATATGACGTACTGAATAAATGACAACAGCTGAGCGGCGCAACACTGGTTAGCGGCAAGAGGCGAGGGTCTCTTTTTTTTTATCAGTGAATCCTTCTTTACAAAAAATAACAACTTTTCTCTCTATGACCCAAACCCATATGTCATTTTTCCTTCGGAAATTCTCTTATAGAAATATTGGGGTATTTTCTCACAAAAAATGTTCACCGCCTTTAATTAAATTCTTTTTTTTAGCATAGTGTATGCACAAAAATCTAAACTTTGAGCATTTGTATTGGCTCGAACCTAAATTTGAGCATTGTGTATGCTCGAAACCATAAACTTTGAGCATTTTGGTATGGTCGAAAACCTAAACTTTGAGCATTGTGTATGCTCGAAAATCTAAACTTTGAGCATTTTTGTATTGCTCGAAAACCTAAACTTTGAGCATTGTGTATACACAAAAAATCAAAAATGGTCAGAATATAAAGTAAAAAACTTCTTAGAACCTCTAAACTGTTTATCTACCCCAAAGTATATATTTAAACAAGATGATTTTTATGACTTAATTTTCAACCCCTCTCTAAAATTATTCCGGCAGGCGGATCTAAGTGTGGGGGTGGGAGACGGTGGGCGTTCTTTACAAACAAAATTGAATAAATCTTATTAAATTTTTATAAAAAAAATTCACTTTCAACAGATAAAAAACTTTTTACATTTAAGTAATTTTATCTTTTAAGAGAAAAAGTTATGTAATTAAATAAAGATCTTTTTTCTTCCATTTTTCAACAATCCCTAAAGGAGCTGGGATAGTAGAGGAGGTATCGTAAAGAAGACACTATTTTTTCTATTAGAGGCGAACGTAAAAAGATTGAGGAAATCATTCGATTATTCATCAATGATAGATGATCATAATTATGAGCTAGCGTAATTTTTTATGTTATCCTTACAAAATAAGCCTCAATTACATTTAAGTAATATATATATATATAATATAATATATATATATAATATATATATATATACTATATATATATATATATATTATTATATAACTATATATATATTACTATAATAGACAAATAGCACTTTTGACCATACGTATGCAGAAAATGGGAAAAAGTTAATCATACGGTCGAAAGCTTAAATGTCTGTTTTATTTATAATACCAAAACCTCATAAACTTTTTACTAATTGTTTTATTATATATAATTACATATATATACACACACACACACACACCACCACATTTATATTATATATAATATATCATAGATATATTATATATATAAAGTATTTATATATATATATATAATATATATAGTATAGTTATATGATGTACTACGTGTAATACAAAACATAACATTTCGAACAAATTTCCCGTTTTTCAACAGTCATTGCTGAACATGCTTTCCATGACAAACAGTGGCAATTAATTTCATTCATTGCCTCAAAGTACAAACGCTTACGAGCGTTCAGGCGCGTATAGAGTATAAGGCAGTATTACTGACCATAGACACCACGGAGGTTGGCATTCGGCATCCCAGGTTACCCTCTAGTTATATCCGGGGATGTCCGCAGGATGGCGTTAACGATACGTCCCAATGACAAAAATAATCATTTTGCCGAGTGATAGTCATTCTTGATAAAAGCTCCTGCCATGCTTTTCTAACGTCGGTTGTCGTATTTTTATTTTACACGGACAAACTCAAAATTGGCATTATTTTGAAAAATGAACGCTGCGACGTTGACTTAATTTTTGACTTGTTAGGAAGAAAAGTAAGTATGTCATTCCATAAAATTGTTTTTAATCGTCCCCCTAAGACTTCCTTACTCGAATGTAGTAAGATGATAAGTGTACCCATTCCTTACTATTAATGTAGTAGAGTGTAAGTGACCCATTTCCTTACTATTAATTGGTAGTAAGATGTAAGTGACCCATTCCTTTTACGATTAATGCTAGTAAGATGTAAGTGACCCATTCATTACTATTAATGTGAGTAGATGTAAGTGACCCATGTCCTTACGATTTAATGTAGTAAGCATGTATAGTGTACCCATTCCTTACTATTAATGTACTAAGATGTAAGCTGACCCCATTCCTTACTATGGAATGTAGTAAGATGTAGGGACCTTCCTATACCTGTAACTAAAAGAAGCTGGTAAGAAGCTTAACAAATTCTAAGCGTTAGGCATCGTTACTAGATAACATTTTCAACTTACGCTCGTTGGTTTTCACTCGATCTTTATACATAAATGTCGATTGGCAAATAAACATATTGTAATTGCAAATTATGGAATTATTTAGAAAAGAAATTTTGTACGTGTAGTGACTTGGTGAATTTAATTTTTGAGATAATAAGTTTTAGGAAACTCAAAGAGAAAATTTATGGTAAAAAATGGCTTGTGAAAAGAAGAGACCACTATCTAAATTGTTGATAAAACCGCAAGTTGTAAGAGAAGTTAAAAAAAAAGTTAAGTCAAAATTAAATTAATTTAATTAAATTTTGAAAAAAGAGTGATAA
This sequence comes from Microvelia longipes, assembly GCA_018340805.1. Lineage (NCBI taxonomy): Eukaryota > Metazoa > Arthropoda > Insecta > Hemiptera > Veliidae > Microvelia > Microvelia longipes. Next base: position 51,559 of record JACMZG010000042.1, on the reverse strand, counting down.
TTGGCGCCTCTAAGTCAGTACTTGCAAATTATTTTGTATTATTGGTGATTTGTTTATTTAGAGGGTAATTACAATGGAACAACTTCAAATCTACGCCATCGTAGCACTTGTCTTTGATATATTATTCTTTTTCTGCAACGGCTACGGTTTAACTGTTTCTTCGTCTTTTGCTATCGGGTTGACTTTGTTTCTAGTGAGTTTATGCTGTCTAGCACTAGGTATTGCTTGTTTCACCTTATTTTGGACCAAAGGACCTGATCGTAACGTTTGGATAATGACCATTGCCAAGATCGTCGGAACTTGCGTTGTGATGTTAGTCATCTTGGCATTCTATCTAAACTATAAATTTAACACCGAGAGGCGCTACGGATATAGCGGCGATGGAAGTACAGAGTATTTAATATGTGTCATACTCGTCATAGGGTTCGGCGTCGTAACCGCTGTTTTTAGTTCACTTTTTGCCATCAAGACCAAATAACTTAAGAAATAAGATATCAAAGAACTTGACACTCACAGAAGTAACTCAAATCTCATGGGAAGTTCAACAATAACATTATTGTACAGACAATTTTCAACAACCTTTAAATGTTTAAAATCCTAGTTGAAAGGTTCTATATACAACAGCAATTGAAATCTACTCATCTGCTAAGAATTACATATAGAAACTCATTAACTATATAATAAATAAAATATTATTATTTTATTTACTACAAATAAAATGATTTTCAAACTTTTGGTTTTTTTTTTTTTTTTTTTTTTTTTAAATAATTTTCTTTATTGAATAATATAAATTATATATATTATCAAAACTTCTTAATGATAATACATAGAAATAAAATTGTACTTATTAGCAATAATTTCAATAAGAAAAACAAAAATGAAATGAATAGATTTCTGTAATATAAGATATATCGCATAATATTTCATGTAGAATAATACTGTTATAATTAGATAGTTTAAAAATATATGATGTAGTAACTGTTTACTTTATTCTTTGTTTATATTTCTGTATTTTAAGGTTATTAATAATTATTTATTATGAAGTTTATATATTAATGTAGAAAACGGTACTCTTTCCTATAAGACATTAGTCTTGAGCCACAAAGAGGCGTTGTTATGTTACTCATTTGTAGAATTGTATTTATTTATATTATTCTAATTATTCATTTATTGTACTATTTTATTTATTTATTTACCAGTATTTAATTAATACCTATTGTATTTATTGTTTTATTTATAAATTATTGCTTTTTGGTATTTTTTATTTGTTATTTTGTATTTATTTTTTATTATTATTATTATTGTGTATTTTAATGTTAGTGCGTTTATGTTATGGTTATTTATTTATTTTTTTTTTTTTTTATGTTTATTGCTAAGTGATTTTAAATAAATTTTACTGTTTATAATGAAGTTATTTTTGATTATTTTTATACGCTTATTTTTGATTTAGTGAATTTATGTAAGTAGGTAATTTATTACCTGCTTATAAAACTGAACTGACATTTTTCTCCAATATGTAACAAAGGACCGCGAAAAGTATGTCATGGAAAATGGGCTCTCGTTGACATCAGCTTAGTTTTTGTCATACCTAGCCCTCTTCAGTCTTAGCGATAAGAGGCAATGCCAGCGATACCTATTGCTAGCACTGACACTATTGATCAGCATGCGATTATTTTTCGCCATGGTTTAATGAATTTAGCCGAGACCATTTTCCATAAGATCTTCATAAAAGAAATTAATAAGGAAAATGGTTAAAGAACTACTGATGTACAAAATACGGGCCTTAGCCGTTGGCCTCTCAGGCCACTTAAAAGTCGTTTTTTGTTGCGTATTATTTTATTTCGTATAATTTTGTTTCATGTTATTTGTTACGTTGATTTTAACTTTCCACATTTATACCGTAGGTATATAGGAAATTATTGTATTGTATTTGCAAAAAAAAATCTGAAACCGGGATGAAAGCGGAATTATCCGGTTTCAGGTGTTTTTTAGACCTCCAGAGTGGTTTTCTCAAAGTTGTCTGTCTGTATGTGTGGTGTGTTGTATTATCAACGTAGCTTGCAGTAGAGTTGAAACTTGGTACAAAAATCAATTTTCGTTCAATTGTGGAATCCGGAAATATTTCTTTATAACGTCATTAAAAGGAAATATTGACTTAGCAAAATTTTCAATGCAAGACATATTAACTACACAATATATGTGTTTAAACCGCCCAGCACAGCGCAGTCCCTCAGCTAATTTTTAAAATTAGGCGGGAGTGGGCGCTGTAATATTAAATACGGGCCGTTATATACGGGGCGTTAAAACACAGATTTATGTTTGCGTCAACACCAGAGTTTCTGTGTTTGAGAGAGGGATCTTAGGGGACGGGGGTATTATTCATACGGAGATAAAACGTTTTTAGGACGGATAAATTGTTAATAACTTAATTTTCCAACACTTTCAGGGCGTGGTCCAAAATGACGAGTATTTATATAACCAAGCTTTTTCAATAAACACTCAATTCATTTTTAGTTCTTCGACATATAATTATATCCTTCTAAAAAAAGGTTTTATCTCCTATAAAATATTTATGCACTACAGAAGTAAGAATTGCTATTATTTCCCTGAGCAATAAGTTCGTTCCTAAATCGAAAGCCGAAGGAAGCAATCATTAACTACCGAGGCGAGCCGAGGAATAAATATTGAATTGAACATAACAACCACAATTGACTATCATCGACAGTAAATTACGTCTTCGGGACTTAGCTGAAACCAGTTATACATTTTATAAAAATCTTTAAAAAGCTGCAAAGAGGTGAAAATAGGCTCAAGATGCTTCCTGTAAATGATGGTAAACCAGTGTTGGCTGGACATGGCGAGGGCACTACCGTGCCATCAGATAGCCACTCAGAGTAAGAAAGAGTTTTCGAATGAACAAAAATTGGTACATGAACTAGATCTCAGAGTAAAAAGGGTTGATCAGTGAGTCCAGCGGAAATCACCCCCACACCTATAAGCGATTTTCCTTTTTCAAATTTATTAATCAAAAACTTTATTTGTTTACATTATATATTATAACGTCAATCAATAACAACAAACTAATTGTAATAATCAAATGTAACTTAGTATTTTGTTAACCATACATGGCAATACATGTATAAAAATTCCAGCTCGATCTAAACACATTTTGAAGATATGTGATTTTTTAAAATGTTTGTGGGGTCATTATTGCGGGTAATGACGTCACACTATTTCATAACAATAGGCTTCGGGAAATTAACAAGGTCGATTAGTGTACCAAGTTTCATTTCGACTTAAAGTGATTCAAATTTCATATTATATATATATATTATTATAAAATATATATATGATCAGAGAGACCCCTTAAAAAAACCTACCACTCCTACTCCTTACCCCCCCCCCCACTTCATGATCCCAACCTCGTAAGCTCATTTTTCTTCAAAAATTCTCTAAAACTAAGTTTCCAAACACTACATAGAAAATTAGTTCATTAACTAGATCTCAGAGAAGAAAAGGGTTAAAAAAACAGCTGTTGAAACTCTACATCCAAATCAGTTCATTGGATAGATCTTACAGTAACAAAGTTGAGGTAACTGAGCTCTTTAGGATTATAGGTGACAGCATTCATACCGATGATAAATCCGACGCTCCACATCCACTATTGGAGTCATCTTCAAGGAAGTAGGAAATCTTGGATGAAAGCAAAATGCTCCACAAAATTGAACTGTGTTCGGTTTCGTAGAGGAGGATTCATGATGTCCTACATCCTGAAGATGGCTCCCACAGTAGAAGCGAAATTCGGATGCATCGTCTACATTGCAGCAGTAACCTCCGTAACCGCAACACCGAAATCTTTAATGAACACTTTCCTCCGAATATTTAGATTAAACGGAAGCAAAATAGGAAATACAAATTGTTTACTGTTTATAAATAAACTAACAAAACATAAACATATATTATAAAAACAAAACATAAAAAGTTTATTATCTACACCAGTATATAAATATTACGTCATGAGAATATGTTCAATGTCAACTAAATAGTTGTTAATCTTGTGATTCACTTTCGTTTTGCTTCCAATCCGATCTAAAGATTAGAGTGGATTTAAGATTACAGAATGGTAATAGTCCGGGACCATAGCAAGGCTTATGAACCATTTCTCTGGTCATAGAATTTACAGGATAGTAGTAGAGTAATTTAGTAGTAGAGTAGAGTAAGAAGACCCCAGCCGGATAGATCATTATATGATAAAACAGTAAGACTCCTGCATGATGGATTATTGTGCTATTTTTCTAACGCTTCAACCCGTAGGGTCATATCATCGTTTTCGCCTCACTTAACTAATATACCCCAGAGCTTATAAACACACAACTCGCAACCATTTAGAAAGCACGCACTCCGTACATGGCACAAATATGACTATTTAATGTTGCCTAGTTCATCTATCCCAACCAGACTATCCAAAGTCACCGCTCTGGCTAGTGTCCGCGAAATGGTCACAGAGTGACCAGTTCGTATAGACCAGAATTAAGCTAGGGTCAACGCTCTGGCTAGTGCCGACTACAAGTTTGCAGAGTGCTTACTTCATTTAGTCTTAGTAGCTCCTCTGATCACTTAGTCTCACTTGTCCCGCCCTTGTTCAACCAGTCTCACCAATCTAATCAGTTTCTCTAGCATCACCAGACTCTATTAAGGACCACACATTGAGGTCCTCCCCAGCTGGATTTGAACCCTCGACCTCCAGGTCGAAAGGCGAGCGCTCTACCAATGAGCTACCGGACTCAATCATTATGCTATTACAATCGTTGTTATAATAGAACAAGTAAGACTCTTGGATGATAGACCATTATGTCATTACGACCATAATAATGATAAAAGAGCTATGACACCTACATGATAGATCATTATGGTTTTATGAATAATATAATGAATTTGATGATCCATGGTCAATTTGAAATATTAACACCCATAATAATCGAAAATTAATTTTTTTAAGAGTCAAGATGTTTTTGTTCGTGAAGGCAGTCCATTCCATAAGAGCTGATTAGGTTGTGGCCATTCAGCCTTAGCCAGAACGGTTGTGTCCACATAGCCTTAGCCAGAACGGTTGCGTCCATTCAGCCTTAGCCAGAACGGCTGTGTCCATTTGGCCTTAGCCAGAAGAGTTGTGTCCATATTTGAGGAATAAATATTATATTCTTCTAGTGATGCACGATATATACTAAACTAACACCAACTCCACGATACAATACTAAGACAGTATTAATACAAACGAGATGACCTTACCAGGCTAGTGGTACCTTGGCATCCCATCACTAACTTCCTTAATACTTCCTCCTATATCCCTGTTTCATATTAATTTTTACTTTTCCCATTCATTCAGTAGGTATATAGGAAAAGTATAGTATTCGCACTAAAAATCCAAACCCGGGATTCATATGAATTGTCCATTCCAGGTGTTTTAAATCTCATTAGTGATTTTTACCATCTTGCTTATGCATGATAGGTTATAATAGATATTATGTAATAATAGGTCATTTTAGATTATTAAAGGTAATATTGACTGCTAGGTAATATAAGTTTCGCGACTTGTATATTTAGAGGACGAGCGAAACGAGTACGAAGTAGAGAGGAGCAGCGTAGCGAATCTTTTGTCGTAAGGAAAAGTTCCGGGGTACCCCGTAACTCGTTTAGTTTTATTTCCAACAGGAATTATAGTCCTTTAAGATTAAGACAATACTTATTTCCTTTTTAAGAACAAAAGAACCTCAGAAAAACCCTCGTCATGAAATAAAAAGACGGAAGGGCAGAAAAAAAGCACAAAATGAATGCCATCAAATATAAAGCAAAGCCATGATAATTAGCATAAACAAGATTAAACAAAGAATTATGGTTTTAATTCATGGTTGCTAGACAGCGGAGGATGTTTATGAACATTTACTTAACCAGCACTACGTCACGAAATGCTAAACTTAATAATGTTATGTAGAGCTTCACTAAATATTCTGCAACCTTGCATGGTATAAGAAAAAACATTGGGTTCGGAGTACGTCGATGCTTTTTTAAACAACATCGGATTCGCTACGCTTGTTGTTTCGCTCACTACTTCACACTCGCTTCGCTCGTCCTCAGAATATAGAAATCACCAAATGTAAGAACGCCTTTGGACTCGATATGGGCGGATTTTTGGCCTCGGGTTCGAAGGTACCCCGTACCCTCGGGTTCGAGGTACCCCTCCCGATTTAACTTATTTTTTTAATCGAAGCTAATATTTAAATTGATTTTTACTCTTCCTCATTTATATCGTAGGTATATAGGAAAAGTATTGTGTTTGCAAAAAAAATCCGAAACCGAGATGAAACCGGAATTATCCGTTTCAGGTGTTTTTAAGGCAGCCTGAGTGGCTTTCACAAAGTTGACTGTCTGTGTGTGTCTGTGACTGTTATCATCGTAGCGCCCAGTGTATGTATGCTAGAGAGTTGAAATATTGTACAAAAATCAGTCTACCGTTGGAAAATAATTTTTATGACGTCATAAACCCGCAATAATGACTTAGCAAAAATTTCGATGAAGCCGAAAACGCGAAAAAATGATGCGATCGGTTGAGAATTGACACGCATGTGACAATACATAAGACAGATATGTGCAAAATTTCATGTCATTATCGGCATTACAGTCTATCGTTTAGTTTTAAAATCCCCAAGGTCATAAGTATTTTTGGGGATCGACCAATCAGAGAAGCCGCTGCCAACCTCTCTCACTAAAAAAAAAAAAAAAAAAAATCCCTACCACAATAACCGCTGTAGGGAAAACCCCTTCTTCCCGGCAATCGTTCACTTTGTTTGTGGTTCTTCTTTTGATTACATCGTTTTGAAAACTAATTTCAAATTAATCTTAAAAAATGATATTTTTAAAATAAAACTACAGAAAAGAAATTAAAAAAAAACATCGCCAAGAAAATACGGGTAAAATAACCTGATTTGTTTACATAGTTTTTCCCGCTCTCTTCTAGCAGGGATTTTTTTTTCTTAAGAATCAGTGGTGTCTAAACTGACCTGTCAATTTTTAAACTAAACGATAGACTGTAGTTCAATTTTTATTGAATAACTTGTGTACGTTTTTTAAAAATTTGGAAATGGTCAAATGAGTTGAAATTTGGTACGAGTGTCCAAATAAGCACATAAAGGTGCTTATTAGGTAGGTGTACATTACCTAATAAGCACACAATGTTTCGTTTCAATAAGACAATCCATGATATTTTGATTATTTAATTTTTGTTGGATCACAAAAATTAAGGAGCATTGAGCGTGGTTAATGCTGTATGGGTGACCGCTGAGAAAGATACAGATGCATTTACTATCTGAAGACAAGCGAAGTGAGTCTGAAGGCATGTAGCAGTATAAATTTGGCAAACTGTATTTTTAAGGACGAGCGAAGCGAGTCCGAAGCAGGGAGGATGAGCGTACCGAATCCGATGTGAGGAAAAGTTCCGTGGTACCCCCTGGTTTTTTTAATTGACATTGAAGCGTACAATTATATTATCATTTCGTTATTACTTCATATTGTTTATCTTACGGAGATTTTCCGTAATTTCACCGTCCAATTTCAGCGAATTGACGCTTCAGAGATTGTTGGGATATCAGAAGTGTATTGGGAAATGCTGATAATAAGACGAAAGTTGGTATTTTTTGTCATGAAAGTAGTCATCTGGACTACAACACACAGGTCAAATTTTAAAGCGATCGAATAAAATTTAGAATAATAAAATCAAGATTACAATTTTAAACGATTTTAGACATAAACAACCGAAAAAAAATTATGATTTTTTGTTGTATCAGAATTTTTGTCTAGTTATCTTCTCAAGATTTGAAGATTTGTCTTGTTTCAAGATGGGAGGGAGCGGACGGCTCTTCTAGATAAGACCTAGCCTGAAGTAATGTGAATAACGGTTCCAGGCTAGGTTTAAGGGGTTTCGCGGAGTGAGTTTTAGTTGGTATGAGGCAGACCCTGAGTCCAACACTGTTGACAGACCGCTGTCTTCGTGCGTAAATTCATCTCTCTCGCTTTTTTGGTAGCATTTTCCCGCAAGAAAAATTTTGCCAGAAAAAAAAGTAATCTACTCTCAACCATAAGCCAACTTCTTTTCTAAATTCATGTGTGGCATTTAATCCTTTTATTCCCTACAGGCAGGGAATTATTTAACCTGAAACGCATAATTAAGCAAATATCACGGATTCGAACTTTAAGTACAAACACACCACATAATCATTTTTCTACACACCTTCGGCATAAATGAGGAAAAGTAAACATAAATGGACCATCAACCTAGGGAGTGGGGTAGGGATGACAAGAAAGTGTGCAAGTTAATGCAGATACTCCAAATAACCTTGATATTGCCATTAGCTTGTTATATTTAACAGGCAATGTTTAACAAAGTCGAGTTTATATCACTTCCTATATTACCTTATATAGAATACAGTGTTTCCTTTATTTTATTCATTTATCTCATTTGAATACATAGTAATATAAGATAAATCGGGTACGGGGTACCTCGGTACTTTTCCTTATAACTTCGGTAATCGATTTTAGAATGTCATCATTCAGAAAGCGGGAAGAAATGTCAAAATGTCATCTTTTCTTTTTGTGCTTAGTGGCGGACTGAGACAAAAAGGCCCGAGGAGGGTTTGACTTAAAAGGGCCTAAGCCTACATCTCAAGGGACCCAATAAGCAGATGGGTCCTTATTTAATCCAAGAGGTTTGTAATAAAATACGTCTCACCACCAATAATTATTTTTTATAGTAAAAAGCTAGCTTTCGGCTGCATCCTAGCCATCATCAGTCTAAACGAGTGTTTGGTAGCAGGAAGTAATGATGTCAGAGGTAACCAACCAGCACACCCAGAGTGTGCTGGGACCAGGGAAGCTTTGGTTTCTCCTTCCTAAATGGGGAAGCTTTGGTTTCTCCTTCCTAATGGAAAGGAAGCTTTAGTTTCTCCTTCCTAGTGGAAAGGGAAGGTTTGGTTTTCTCCTTCCTTTTCCAGCACACCCAGGGTGTGCTGGAAAAGGAAGGAGAAAACCAAACCTTCCCTTTCCACTAGGAAAGGAGAAACTAAAGCTTCCCTTTCCATTAGGGAGGAAGGAGAAACCAAAGCTTCCCTTTCCATTAGGAAGGAGAAACCAATGCTTTCCCTTTCCATTAGGAAGGAGAAACCAAAGCTTCCCTTTCCATTAGGAAGGAGAAACCAAAGCTTCCCTTTCCATTAGGAAGGAGAACCAAAGCTTCCCTTTCCATTAGGAAGGAGAAACCAAAGCTTCCCTTTCCATTAGGAAGGAGAAACCAAAGCTTCCCTTTCCATTAGGAAGGAGAAACCAAAGCTTCCCTTTCCATTAGGAAGGAGAAACCAAAGCTTCCCTTTCTATTAGGAAGGAGAAACCAAAGCTTCCCTTTCCATCAGGAAGGAGAAACCAAACCAATTGCCACACAGCACAGAGTTCATTGCCACACAGCACAGAGTTCATAACTCTAAAGTGTGGCATTCTATCCTAAAATACAATGCTATTTATATTGTAAAATGTATACTTTTAATACAGGATGTTTATTATATATATAAAAAAAAGCTTCCCTTTCTATTAGGAAGGAGAAACCAGAGCTTCCCTTTCTATTTGGAAGGAGAAATCAATGCTTTCGTTTCATTAAGATGGAGAAAGAAATGCTTTCCCTTTCCATTAGGAAGTAGAAAGCAATGCTTCCTTTTCCATTAGGAAGGAGAAAGCAATGCTTCCCTTTCCATTAGGAAATGGAAAGTAAAAATCTGTAGGATGATAAAACTGAAATTCAAATATTTACAGCTTATCAAGCGAGGAAACTGTGGCAGAGAAAATTTCATGATAAACATCACAGAATCATTTCCTCCAAATAATAACCTTATCCTAAACAAACTCATAACTTTACTGATAGTAAAAGCAAACGCAGTGATAACGGTAACCTTCCTTAAGATAACATAATATGATAGAGGTTATAAAGGTTAGGGTCAAATGAGGTAATATATGAGCTACCTAATGTTAGAGATCTAGTCCTGCGTAGGCATCTTATACTAAAACACTATTTTTTAACCGTGGGGGGAGGGGGGTTTCGCGGAAGGTTTCTTGGAAGCCCAAATAATTTTTGTGAACAAATTAAAAATAATAATTAAATTGTTTAGAGATATATTGAATAATTTCGAAAACTGATTTATTGTCAGTCGATATAGATACTTTATTTGAGTTACACCGAAATTCCCAATTAAATTCAGTTTACAAAAATAAAATTATAAAACAAAAATACAACCGGAAGTTCGGATGCATACACTTACTGAAAATCCACAATTATCATCCATGGTTATAAAGAACTTTGATAACAGACACAACAACTTGTACGATCATAACAGACACAACAACTTTAACGATGATAACAGACACGACAACAACAACTTATACGATAATAACAGACACGACAACAACAATTTGTACGATAATAACAGACATATCAACAACAACTTGTACGATAATAACAGACACGACAACAACAACTTATACGATAATATTAGACACGACAACAACAACTTATATAGTATAAGTTGTTAATGTCGTATAATAAAAGACACAACAACCTGTAGGGTGATAACAAACACAACAACTTGTACAATAATAACAGACACGACAACAACAACTTGTGCGATCATAAAAGATACAACAAGAACTTAAAAAAATTGTATTGCTCCTCACAACTTCTTTTGACCTGAAACGGATTTGGAGCCATTAGAGCCATACATTTTTGGAGTGCCTACCCCCTCTCCCCAGGAAAGTGTTACAAAATTAATCATTTCCTTTATAAATTTAGAGGATAACACTCCAAAAAAATAAATATAATTGGCTCTAACCCCAATATTAGGAAACACTTTTTATTCCAAGAGAGTGAAAAGGGACTTTTTTCTCCCTTGGGTGAAAGTTTTTACTCCCTTGAGTGAAAAGGGACTTTTTACTCCCTTGGGAGTGAAAAGGGACTTTTTACTCCCTTGGGAATGAAAAGTGCTTCTTACTCACATCTTCTTTGCTTCTTTACCTACAAACTAGTCCAGAAAATTCACATTACACAACGTCTAGGGATAAAAAAATTAATTTAAACTTTGCTGTATAGAACAGCATAGATAGATAATGGAAAGATAACCTATTAGCCTTCGTTTAACCTTGCCGTCAGACTTACCAACCTTTATTAATTAACTTCATAAAAAATTATACTACCACATCGCATGTTTATCAAATTTTTTGACGCTATCTATATCTGACTGTAATTTTTGCTTGGAATAATAATACAAAATATTTAATTAATTACCAAATAAAATTTATTAAGTTTGTAAGATAAGTTTTTTATCAAAAAGTTAAATACATCCGTAATAATTTATTTATTTTATTTTAACAGGCAATTTCATCTACCTCATTTTCCTTAATATGGTGGTTCCATAAATGCATAAAGATAATTTATTAGCGAAACTTTTATATACATTATATCAATAATTTAATATTCTAATATCATAAAATTCTATATAATATAAAATATATAGTATAATATAATATAATATTCACTAATTCATAACATGAATTCTAATATAGTAATAATAAAATATAGAAAAAAAAAATAAAACCCTTTGCGTAATTAATAAGTGTACTAAGTTTTGTTCATTACGGCAAGTATTTCTACAGTTTAGATTGGATCATAGAAGTTAATTAGCATCAAGCGATGTCAATGCCTGGACGGGTAACCGCTGGGATAAAAAGAATGTATTTACTATTTGAGGACGAGCGAAGCGAGTCCGAAGACGTTGTGCAGTATGAATTTGGCGTGTTGTTTATTCTGAGTACGAGCGCAGCGAGTCCGAAGTAGAGAGGTAAGTGCAGAGTATCGGATGCGGAAAAGTTCTCTGGTACCCCGTACCTGAATTTTGCTTATTATTGGTTTGAGTTATTTTGTCTTGAGTTGTTTTGAGTCCAAAGTAGGGAGATGAGTGTAGAGAATCAAATATGATGCGGAAAAGTTCTGAGGTATCCCTGAATTTAGCTTATTGTTGTTTTGAGTTACTTTGTCTTTTTTTTCTTTTTTTTTTAAAAAGATATACTGTTGATATCTATGACAACTGCCAAGAAAGAAATATTTTGGCAGATGAGTTTATTATTGTTATCTGATAGCCGACCCTACCACAAGTAAATACGTACAAACACATTCGTACACTACAAACATAAACATAAAAACACATTTTAACCCCCCCCCCAGTTTGCCCCTAATTCATATGCCCCTGGGAGCGAAGTGACACAAGAATTCTTCACATTTGTCGAGTTCTTTGTGCCAAATTTTTATCTTAACTCATCCCCCTATCATTTATTTTTCGTTTAGTTTTTATTTATTTTTGTTTATATTAATAAATATGAGACATAAATAAATAAAAAATGCATCATATGTTTTATAGCTTAAATATATCAAGTTATAAAATAGGTGGAAATAATTTAAATATTTATATAATGTATTTAACATACATGTTGAATATTATATATCTTAAATAATGGATTATAAAAGATTACAATTCATTAATATAATACATTTTATTTGCAAAAATAGATTATATGAAAAAAATATATTTATTAATTAAAATAAACTGAAAATAATTAATTAATTAAACACGAATAAAATACTAATAGTAGTAGAAATAAAACGACAAATTTGAATAGGCTTAAGAAAAATGTAAGTGTAGATTTAATTACTTCGTTCACACTCGGGGTTCGGCAGGGAGTTCAATCCCAACTGTTTACACAGCATTTTTTTAACCTATAGTTTAGACTCCCCGAAAAAAATTGAGTTTCAGCGTTGAACTCCGTGTTCAATCCCGTTCATTTGACAACTGCCGGGAGAGTTGAAACCCACTGCCAAACCCCTCGTGTGAACGAAGGACTAAAAAACTTATAGAGGGAGGATACAACAGCTCTTATCATTCCTGGGTAGCTAGGTGTCGTAACTGTACATTGGTGACGTGATTTTTCCTAATAATTACGTTGAAGTTGATGCATATACATGCAAAGTATGTCCGACTAGCTACGTTTAGTAAATTGAGAAATTAAATATGATCAAAGAAAAACTTACATAATCTGCCGAAGCTGTGACTCAGTCTTTTCTTGAGTTTCTGGACTCTGCTCAAAGCTCCGCTCTTCTTTTCCCGCATTCCAATTCCTAAAAATAAAAAGAAAATATAATTTGATACTACCGAGTTTTGCAACATATGAATAATTAAAACAATATCCCAAGCATAATGACGGTAAGCATAATGACAGGTCTTCTCTCTGGTAAATATTCAACTTTATATATTATATAAAGTTAAATATACAACTTAAATATTTCGGAATTTTAATTAAAGGTCAGAGTAATTTCAGAATCTATCGATGTCCAGATGACTTACACATAACAAAACAGAGAGCAAAATGACATGATGTCGAGCCATCAAAAAATTCTTGAAAAATGTTTCATGGAACATACTTTTTCACCTAAACATAAATGTCATGTCTCACTTCGTTTCGTTATGTCCACCCTATCCTCATCATTTCACAATGATAAAACATACTATTACATCTAAACATAATGTCATGTCCACTAACAAGTTTTAAGTAATTGAATCTTGCGGTTACCCATTCAAGGGACCATGCCTAATGGTGTCAATTTTTGACATCAATGATCCAACGAGAACAAGTATCACATTGAGGTTAAGATCATAGAGTACAAAAAAACATTTGTTTTTTTGTACTCTTACATTTTGAGTACATTTGCTTTTTACTGTCACTAAAAAACAAAATGAGTAGAATAAAAGTTAGGTGTAACCCGAAATAAATGTTCAGAAGTCACATGTAAACCTGTTTCTAACGAACTCCATGTTTCACATACTTACAAGGAGACTTAAATAATGTTTACCGGTCAAAACCACAATAGTAGTTTCGTTTACATGTTACCATAGTTTACTTTAATTTTAGATCAAATTCCTAGTTAAACTTGAAATTTGTTTATAAATTGGAATCGAATACGTAAGGGAACAAGTTTAACGAATAGGGACTCTTACAAATGTTTTAGCACGTTTCGAAAGAATGCTTTCCAAATAGTTTCAAAGAGTTATTGACATTCTATCTAGAGAAGGAAAAGGAATGTTCGGACAGGAATACAGGTTAACTATCTATCTAAGTATAGACAAATATATTCGATTCGGTATATTTTACCGAAACGAATATGAATGTTAAAATAAAAAATCGAGAACGGGGTACATCGAAATTTTTCTTGATCACATCGGATTCGCTACCCTTATCCTCCCTACTTTGGATTCGCTTCGCTCGTCCCCAGAAATACAATTCGCACAAATTTATAAAGCAACACGTCTTCGTATATTATCTATTATTATATTATGTATTTAATATTCGTCGTCAGATATTAAATACATCGATTTTAACATACGCGGTCTCCCATACAGAAATGACCACGCTCAATGGTGCCTAACTTTTATGATCCAACAAAAATCATAGACGTACTTGTCATATTGAATCGAAACATAGTGTACTTATTTATTACGTAAAGGTGTATACTTGCACCAAATTTTAACTGAATGGGATAATTATCCATTTTTAACAATTTAAAAAAAAACATATACAAGTCATTTGAAAAAAAATTGAACTAATACTGACAATGAGATAAAACTTGGCACATTTACATAGCTACATGCTTCTTAAATCTCAATCAAATCACACTGGTTTTCCGCGTTTTATAATTTTTCGAAATTTTTACTCAATGGTAATGCGGGTTAGGGACATCATAAAAATGTTTTCCAAATAGCACAAATACAACGGAAGACTGAATTTCGTACAAAGATTCAACTCTCTAGCATAAATGCACTGGAATATACGATATAACAGACACATACACACACACAACTTTGCAAAACCAATCAGGAGGGCGTGAAAATACCTAAAACGGATAATTCCGGTGACATCCCGGTTTCGGATTTTTTGCGGACAGTACTTTCTATTTACCAACGATATAAATAAGGAAAAAACCATTTCTTGTTCTTGCTTAAGGATTCGGTTTATGCTTTACAACTTACTTAAATATCGCAAGCACTACTCGTAACTCATTTTATCTGTAATTTTCAAAGGAAATGCAGTACACCAAAAACCAACTGAGCATAAAAATAGTGCTAATAATGTTGTGCAATGCCAATTTTAGAGGCATAATTTTATATAGCTAACAGGATACTTCTGCGCAGCAGAAAAATACAAAAAATGAATTACGAGTAGTGCTTAATAATTGAGTAACTACTCAAGTTATAAAGCATAAATTGGATCCTTAAGCAACAAATGGATTGTTAAGCACAGAAACATGCAATCCAAAGGAAATTCGCCCGTAATGCGTACCACCGTACCAGAATTATTTTATATTGTCCTACATCCCTGAAAATGCCTGTCACGATGGAAGCGAAACGTTGATTCATCATCTACTTTGAAACGGCCACTCACGACATGAAGACCGTAATCGTAATCCTCATGACCCTCATGACACAAACAGTGGAAGCCTACGTACTTTAATAAATATTGGTAAGTTTAAACTCGCAGCAGACTTGCTACGAGTAGAAAGCTTTGCTTTGAAAATCCGGGGAAATGTTTATACTTAGATTTAAGAGCTGAACGAGCTGAACTGAATTTAGCATCTGATTTAAGAGCTGAACGAATCACATCTCTGGACGAAGTTCCAACAGACCAGTAAGCATATAAAAAGAAATCTAAGACCTTCCTAATATACTTCGTACGCTAATAAACACAAACAGAATAAACTGAACAGGAGAAATGATCATGGAACGACAGCTGTCATCAAATACCCGGAATATTTGTTGCGTGCAACCTCCTTACCTTTTTTTCTCAACATGCCTCAAGCCAATTCCTTACAAAGACTTATTTGGTTCACAAACTCCCTCGACAGATAGTAAATAGTCTGATGGATACATGCAAGTTAACTCAGCACGCAACCTGTTCCGATAAATTGATCGAGAATGAGGAAATAGGGAGTGAATTCGCCTTTAACAGTTTAACACAAGGGATAGACTTTAGACGGGTTATCTTATTGATAGGTTCTAGAATGATCGAGTGGTCTGAGGCGCAAGGGTATACATTCCATCAGGTAAAACAGCAATGCCCGATCTTGCCAGGGCTTAATCCTAATCTACTTGTTTCTAAACTTATTTTCGGCTACAAATAGTGTTCTAATGGTGTGTTCAAAAATCCTCAATACCGCAAAGAATAGTGGTACCCTATAAGAGAATTTGCAATGTAAAGATATTATTTATCTACGGATAAAAGAAGCGTGCTTAATAAAAATCTTAGGAATCAAATTCAGATATTAAGAGAGTACCTAAGGCTTCTTGCTTAAAGAGAAAACTAAATAGAAATTCCACAATAAATAGGAATTTTCTTTAAGGATATTGCAGAGAAGTACCAAAGGGCTCCTTGCTCAAAGAGCCGAAATACTGTAAATACAAAAATTTCTTTAGAGACATCGTTTCCCCAACGTAAGGAACAAAGGCATCGTACTTAAAGAGCCAGAACACCATAAATGGGAATTTTCTTTAAGAATATCGTTTCCCCAACGTAAGGAACAAGGCATCGTACTTAAAGAGCCATAACACCATAAATGAGAATTTCTTTAAGGAAATCCCTACCTCAGGGAAGTACTAAAGAATTTAAACTAAGAGAGCCGACATACAGTAAACGGGAATTTTATAAAATATTTGAATTCACTTGTGAAGAATTTACAAAAAAATCTATTGTCTTGAGAGACTACCTTCCTTCAGACAGTTTATCAACATCACCTTATCGAGTATCTCTTAACAGACCAAACAAATTCTTTTAAAGCGCTATTTTCTTTCCGAACAATACTTCTGACAAAAGAATTAAGAACAATAAGCTTCCGGTTTACTCCAATTTATGTCAGTTGTTTGAACGGGATCCATCGGAATTTAAGGTTTTTTCACAAGAAAAGATAAGAAAACAAAATTAAAATACATCTTCGCGAGAATTATATACCAATTATATGTTGAGGATTGTGTTAATATATTTTAGCGCGATCTGCTTCCAACTTTTTACACCAATAAAAAAAATTTCTTTCCCTAACATTCTTTCGAAGGTATGTCGTAAAAGTATGGTGTTGACAGACAAAATTAAGTTTAATTTTGTCAAACTTTAACTGGGGGGCCTGAGGCTTGACGATGTTAAGAGAGACTATAATATGATCTAATTTGTCCCCATGTATAGATAAGATGTACTGCCAAGTCTAATTGGGAGCCCCGCGACTTGACGATGATAAGATAGACTATACTATGTTTTAAGGGGGCCTTATTTGTAGGTAAGTGTTACAGCACAAATAAGACTGAGGCCCCTGCGATGGGACGATGTTAAGATTGACAACACTTATGTTTAATTTATTAGGGAGCTAATTTATAAGTAAAAATACACAACCCATACTCATACAAATACGTGTATGAGCTCCATTTAATTAAAAAAATTAATATAGGACAACAAAATTAATACACCAACTTTTTAAGGGCCGCCACAACTTTTTTAAGGCCTTTAAGGACCCATAAATACGCCACTGTCTATGATGTCCTAAACCCCCCGAAGATGCTTCTCAAAGTGGAATCGTAGTATTTAATTCATCATTTAGACATCATCACCACCGGAAGACTTTCACCTTTATGATAATAACCGCGGAAGCCTATTTATTTATCAACAATATTACTCCATTAACAACATTCACTTCTTTCAATAAAAAACCTTATATTAATATTGACAACAGTAGTAAAGATAGTATTTCTTTTATTACAGTCATATTATTTGCTCAACAAGTCATAAATCTTAAAAAAAGTATAGTCACACATACACTCAATAAAATCATTTACAATTATATATGTCATAAAATAATATTATTAAATACGAATACGTATATCAGAATTTCGACTGAATACGAAAACTCAGTACTAATTAAAGTTACAGTATTATACATTGCAGTACGATATACGTACAATTTAACATATAATGATTGACATATAAAAAAAAAATAGCTAAAGTTTATTTTTGGTTCAATAAACCCAGTTTTGTTCTTGAAGTTGTAAAAAATTCAAATTTTACAACTCGGCTAGACGGTGTCTGGAAAAAAATCATTGGAATACTGTTATCCTAGTATATGTCACTTCCAGATAACGGGAAATTCAGGATAATTTATTGAAAATTTAAATAAATTATAAATAAAAAAGTCGGGTACATTAGAACATTTCCTCATTACTTATTTTTTTAAATTTCCAATTTTTTTAAATTTCCAATTTTTTAATTTCAATTTTTTAAAAAACGTACACAAGTCATTTGATAAAAATTGAACTAATGCTGATAATAAGATACAAATTTGGCACATGTGTCAGTCTTATACATAGACACATGCGTGCCAAATATCAATCGATCGCATCATTTGTTCGCGTTTTATGAATTTTCGAAATACTGCTGAATCATTATTGCGGGTTCATGACGTCATAAAAAAAATCCCGAAAAACCACTCTGGAGGCCTTTTTTCTGTTTCCCCATAGTAGTATCCCTACTGATGGGCCGTATATTTAGCATGTTCCACATATGTACTACATGTATTTTAAACACTTTGTTTGTTTTTAATCTCCGTATTTTCTAGTAATTTATTATTTCTTTTTATCTTGAAACTTTTAATCTTGTAAAAATAATGTCAATTAAATTAATGAAGACTTTAGTCCTTATAAAAATTTATTGAAAATAAATTTTTGACATAAAAAAACATTCAGAATTGTATTATTTTCTAACTTTTTCATTTTTGTCATTTTTAAGGACTGAAGAAGCTCAGATCCCTGGGCGAAAGCTCTTCAACAATTTATTTTCAATAAATTTTATAAGGACTAAAGTCTTCATTAATTTAATTCATATTCAATTTGTAATAGTCCTATAAGCTCTAAAGTTGTTAAAAAAAAAGTTCGAAAATGTTAATTCCAACATACTGATTTTTTCCGTCGTTTCAGTAGTATCAAATTTTGTCCTTTTAAGTCCGATTTTTTTTTTAAATTAAAATCGTGATACTTCTTCGAATGATGTGATGGTTAGTGAATTTATATTAGTTAAAGTAAGTTATAAAATAAATAAATATATATATATATATATATATATAATATATATTATATAATATATATATATATATATATCTGTGTGTGTGTGTATATTGTATATCAGTGAGTAACCCCTCCTCTTCTCCTTTTAAAAGGAGAAGGAAGGACCGCTATACCCCCTCCCATGACATAAATCCCATAAGCTCTTGTTTGGAAATTAGTAAAAAAAAACAACCTGCGAAACCTGTTCCAAAATCATTATTTTTTTATTTACAGCATCTTTAAATATTTACAGTGCACTTCACAATAACAAAAGAAAATAAATGAACTGGAAAATAAACTCGAGAACATCGAGAGAAATATAGACAAGAAAACAATACACGTGACTAGACCACATAAATGATGAATCGTTTTTAATATAAGCAAACATAGGGTTGTAAACAAGACAAACGTCCCGCTGCCAATATTGCTCAGTGTTGTTTTGGTTCGAGAACAATGGTAAGGTATTGATGCTCTGCCAAGGAGTGAATTGGAACATT